>OU744278.1:68909408-69418634 GCA_916610125.1 Cheilosia vulpina | reverse complement strand
AGATTGACGCATGCACTTGCCTACAACCGCCATGTCCCTAAACAACATTGTTTATGTGTCAAAAAGTCGATTTTAAAAATAACGGTAAATTTCAAAAATGGCGCCATTCGAAACGTCATGTCTGACAGAACAATATTGACAAATAACATTTTGACATTTGTCATCAGATATGGCCATTTGACAGATTGACGCATGCACTTGCCTACAACCGCCATGTCCCTAAACAACATTGTTTATGTGTCAAAAAGTCGATTTTAAAATAACGGTAAATTTCAAAAATGGCGCCATTCGAAACGTCATGTCTGACAGCACAATATTGACAAATAACATTTTGACATTTGTCATCAGATATGGCCATTTGACAGATTGACGCATGGCAACCCATTAATTTCTGACAACCTTACCGACAAATAAACCTACCTAGCCGGCGAAGCAATAATCTACATCCTTACCAAAAACCTACCTTTCCGGCCAATCTACTACTATATCATTACCAAAAAACCTACTTTACCGACTCTTTTAATACCGCAAACCCCTTAAGATTTAATAAATCAACCAATTTTAATACTACAATAACGATCTAATGATTCAACCAATATTAATACTACAGTAACGATCTAATAATTAAACCAATTTGATTACTACAATAACAATTTAATGCCACAACCCTAGCGATCTAATAATTCAACCAATTATAATACTACAATAACGATCTAATAATTAAACCAAATCGAAACTACAATAACAATCTAATAATTCAACCAATTAATATACTACAATAACGAATTAATGCCGTAACCCTAGAAATATATTGCATTTTTATCCCTTATAATACTAACCAACAAATTGTCTAATAAACTACCCTTATATCTACTAGCATCCTACAAATTTAACCTTCATATATATTACCTATTATCCTAAACAATAACTTACCTATATATTTACTATCATCGTACAAAACTAACCTTCACACATATAACTTATAATCCAAAAAAAAAACTTACTTATATTCACTATCAACCTACAAACATAACCGAAATAACCTCCATATATCTCTCCTTTAATTTCAAAAACATAACCAATAACCTACTTATATATCCACTATCATCCTACAAACATAACCAATAACGTCCCTATATATGCTACAAACCTAACCAAAATAACCTACATATATCTCTCCTATAATTCCAAAAACATAACCTACCTATATATCCACTATCATCATACGAACCTAACCAATAACCTACCTTCCCTATAATCCTGACCAATAACCTACCTATATATGCTACAAACCTAACCAATATAACCTACACATATATCCCCTACAATATTAAAATCCTAAAAAAAAACTTAGTTATATCCACTATCAATCTACAAACTTAACCTCCATATATCTCTCCTATAATTCAAAAACCATAACCAATAACCTACGTATATATCCACTATCATCATACAAACCTAACCAATAACTTACCTATATATTCCCTATAATCCTAAAAACCTAAACAATTAACCTACCTATATATGCTACAAACCTAACCAAAATAACCTAAATATATCTCTCCTATAATTCCAAAAACATAACCAATAACCTACCTATATATCCACTATCATCATACGAACCTAACCAATAATCCTAAAAACCTAACCAACACCTGCCCTCCATTCATTAGCATCCTACAAACCTAACCAACAACAATATATTTATACAACGTTGAAAAAATACCCCCACTTTACACGACACTGTTTGCAGTGCCCAGAAACAGGCACCCCAAACATACCTACCTCGCGCCCATTCTACGTATGTACATGAAACAGTATGTACGTGAATCATGCACATTACATATGGTGATGGGGGCCGTAATTGTGTTCTCTAGATTTGCTATTTACACTGGCACATAATGAAAAAATCCTTACGAATCATAAACGAATAAAACTTACTAAAGTGATTCGATTCAGTCCCTCTGGGAGAAGTTTCTTTTTTTATTGTCACTTCTGGTTCATTAAAATCTACCTACATGTCCATTCCAGATGCATCTTAGTCCTTTACAACTACTTCAGCTCACCTAGCTGTCTATTATTGTCCATCCATCAACTTGGCAATAACTATCACCTATTTTATCCACTAAGTCTCTTTACTTACCATTCACTAAAAGAAAATCAATCTGAAATGTAAAAAATAGATAGATCTTCCCCATATCTAATCAGCAAATATATTTAATATAAAGGTAATCAATCCTTTTTTTTATCTTTATTGAATCTAAATACTACTATACTATCTTAACTATATGTTTACTTTACATCTAATATATAAGAGAATAATCTAAACAGCTTCCGATTTCCATCCTCACAAGCCTGCGTTATCTGCAATTATTAATTAATTCAATTGAATATACACTTTAGATATCATATTATAATACACCTTAGTCATTCAATCTGAGAGCTCATGAATTCCATCATTTTCCATTGTAAGTTACCGTGTTTCCTAAAGAAAACAATAGTGAATTAAAATAACAAAAATATTTGAATAGTCTACTTACCAAACACCTTAGTATACACCTTCTAATTTTCGATATTTCGCTGTAAAACACCGGCAATTGTCAAATGTCAATTGAAATCTAAGAAAAAAGAGTAATAAAAACTACAACCAACTTCATAGCGCGTACAAAATGTCAATTTCCCAAATGGTTGCATTCAGTAAATTTACCGATGTACCTTGTTAACATATGGAGTAGAAAAAAAAATGTAATATTTATATTTTTGATAAATTTCAAAATGGCGCCATTCGAAACGTCATGTCTGACAGAACAATATTGACAAATAACATTTTGACATTTGTCATCAGATATGGCCATTTGACAGATTGACGCATGCACTTGCCTACAACCGCCATGTCCCTAAACAACATTGTTTATGTGTCAAAAAGTCGATTTTAAAAATAACGGTAAATTTCAAAAATGGCGCCATTCGAAACGTCATGTCTGACAGAACAATATTGACAAATAACATTTTGACATTTGTCATCAGATATGGCCATTTGACAGATTGACGCATGCACTTGCCTACAACCGCCATGTCCCTAAACAACATTGTTTATGTGTCAAAAAGTCGATTTTAAAAATAACGGTAAATTTCAAAAATGGCGCCATTCGAAACGTCATGTCTGACAGAACAATATTGACAAATAACATTTTGACATTTGTCATCAGATATGGCCATTTGACAGATTGACGCATGCACTTGCCTACAACCGCCATGTCCCTAAACAACATTGTTTATGTGTCAAAAAGTCGATTTTAAAAATAACGGTAAATTTCAAAAATGGCGCCATTCGAAACGTCATGTCTGACAGCACAATATTGACAAATAACATTTTGACATTTGTCATCAGATATGGCCATTTGACAGATTGACGCATGGCAACCCATTAATTTCTGACAACCTTACCGACAAATAAACCTACCTAGCCGGCGAAGCAATAATCTACATCCTTACCAAAAACCTACCTTTCCGGCCAATCTACTACTATATCATTACCAAAAAACCTACTTTACCGACTCTTTTAATACCGCAACCCTTAAGATTTAATAAATCAACCAATTTTAATACTACAATAACGATCTAATGATTCAACCAATATTAATACTACAGTAACGATCTAATAATTAAACCAATTTGATTACTACAATAACAATTTAATGCCACAACCCTAGCGATCTAATAATTCAACCAATTATAATACTACAATAACGATCTAATAATTAAACCAAATCGAAACTACAATAACAATCTAATAATTCAACCAATTAATATACTACAATAACGAATTAATGCCGTAACCCTAGAAATATATTGCATTTTTATCCCTTATAATACTAACCAACAAATTGTCTAATAAACTACCCTTATATCTACTAGCATCCTACAAATTTAACCTTCATATATATTACCTATTATCCTAAACAATAACTTACCTATATATTTACTATCATCGTACAAAACTAACCTTCACACATATAACTTATAATCCAAAAAAAAAACTTACTTATATTCACTATCAACCTACAAACATAACCGAAATAACCTCCATATATCTCTCCTTTAATTTCAAAAACATAACCAATAACCTACTTATATATCCACTATCATCCTACAAACATAACCAATAACGTCCCTATATATGCTACAAACCTAACCAAAATAACCTCCATATATCTCTCGAATAATTCCAAAAACATAACCAATAACCTACCTATATATCCACTATCATCATACGAACCTAACCAATAACCTACCTTCCCTATAATCCTAACCAATAACCTACCTATATATGCTACAAACCTAACCAATATAACCTACACATATATCCCCTACAATATTAAAATCCTAAAAAAAAACTAAGTTATATCCACTAGCAATCTACAAACATAACCTCCATATATCTCTCCTATAATTCAAAAAAAACATAACCAATAACCTACTTATATATCCACTATCATCATACAAACCTAACCAATAACTTACCTATATATTCCCTATAATCCTAAAAACCTAAACAATTAACCTACCTATATATGCTACAAACCTAACCAAAATAACCTCCATATATCTCTCCTATAATTCCAAAAACATAACCAATAACCTACTTATATATCCACTATCATCATACGAACCTAACCAATAATCCTAAAAACCTAACCAACACCTGCCCTCCATTCATTAGCATCCTACAAACCTAACCAACAACAATATATTTATACAACGTTGAAAAAATACCCCCACTTTACACGACACTGTTTGCAGTGCCCAGAAACAGGCACCCCAAACATACCTACCTCGCGCCCATTCTACGTATGTACATGAAACAGTATGTACGTGAATCATGCACATTACATATGGTGATGGGGGCCGTAATTGTGTTCTCTAGATTTGCTATTTACACTGGCACATAATGAAAAAATCCTTACGAATCATAAACGAATAAAACTTACTAAAGTGATTCGATTCAGTCCCTCTGGGAGAAGTTTCTTTTTTTATTGTCACTTCTGGTTCATTAAAATCTACCTACATGTCCATTCCAGATGCATCTTAGTCCTTTACAACTACTTCAGCTCACCTAGCTGTCTATTATTGTCCATCCATCAACTTGGCAATAACTATCACCTATTTTATCCACTAAGTCTCTTTACTTACCATTCACTAAAAGAAAATCAATCTGAAATGTAAAAAATAGATAGATCTTCCCCATATCTAATCAGCAAATATATTTAATATAAAGGTAATCAATCCTTTTTTTTATCTTTATTGAATCTAAATACTACTATACTATCTTAACTATATGTTTACTTTACATCTAATATATAAGAGAATAATCTAAACAGCTTCCGATTTCCATCCTCACAAGCCTGCGTTATCTGCAATTATTAATTAATTCAATTGAATATACACTTTAGATATCATATTATAATACACCTTAGTCATTCAATCTGAGAGCTCATGAATTCCATCATTTTCCATTGTAAGTTACCGTGTTTCCTAAAGAAAACAATAGTGAATTAAAATAACAAAAATATTTGAATAGTCTACTTACCAAACACCTTAGTATACACCTTCTAATTTTCGATATTTCGCTGTAAAACACCGGCAATTGTCAAATGTCAATTGAAATCTAAGAAAAAAGAGTAATAAAAACTACAACCAACTTCATAGCGCGTACAAAATGTCAATTTCCCAAATGGTTGCATTCAGTAAATTTACCGATGTACCTTGTTAACATATGGAGTAGAAAAAAAAATGTAATATTTATATTTTTGATAAATTTCAAAATGGCGCCATTCGAAACGTCATGTCTGACAGAACAATATTGACAAATAACATTTTGACATTTGTCATCAGATATGGCCATTTGACAGATTGACGCATGCACTTGCCTACAACCGCCATGTCCCTAAACAACATTGTTTATGTGTCAAAAAGTCGATTTTAAAAATAACGGTAAATTTCAAAAATGGCGCCATTCGAAACGTCATGTCTGACAGAACAATATTGACAAATAACATTTTGACATTTGTCATCAGATATGGCCATTTGACAGATTGACGCATGCACTTGCCTACAACCGCCATGTCCCTAAACAACATTGTTTATGTGTCAAAAAGTCGATTTTAAAAATAACGGTAAATTTCAAAAATGGCGCCATTCGAAACGTCATGTCTGACAGAACAATATTGACAAATAACATTTTGACATTTGTCATCAGATATGGCCATTTGACAGATTGACGCATGCACTTGCCTACAACCGCCATGTCCCTAAACAACATTGTTTATGTGTCAAAAAGTCGATTTTAAAAATAACGGTAAATTTCAAAAATGGCGCCATTCGAAACGTCATGTCTGACAGCACAATATTGACAAATAACATTTTGACATTTGTCATCAGATATGGCCATTTGACAGATTGACGCATGGCAACCCATTAATTTCTGACAACCTTACCGACAAATAAACCTACCTAGCCGGCGAAGCAATAATCTACATCCTTACCAAAAACCTACCTTTCCGGCCAATCTACTACTATATCATTACCAAAAAACCTACTTTACCGACTCTTTTAATACCGCAACCCTTAAGATTTAATAAATCAACCAATTTTAATACTACAATAACGATCTAATGATTCAACCAATATTAATACTACAGTAACGATCTAATAATTAAACCAATTTGATTACTACAATAACAATTTAATGCCACAACCCTAGCGATCTAATAATTCAACCAATTATAATACTACAATAACGATCTAATAATTAAACCAAATCGAAACTACAATAACAATCTAATAATTCAACCAATTAATATACTACAATAACGAATTAATGCCGTAACCCTAGAAATATATTGCATTTTTATCCCTTATAATACTAACCAACAAATTGTCTAATAAACTACCCTTATATCTACTAGCATCCTACAAATTTAACCTTCATATATATTACCTATTATCCTAAACAATAACTTACCTATATATTTACTATCATCGTACAAAACTAACCTTCACACATATAACTTATAATCCAAAAAAAAAACTTACTTATATTCACTATCAACCTACAAACATAACCGAAATAACCTCCATATATCTCTCCTTTAATTTCAAAAACATAACCAATAACCTACTTATATATCCACTATCATCCTACAAACATAACCAATAACGTCCCTATATATGCTACAAACCTAACCAAAATAACCTCCATATATCTCTCCTATAATTCCAAAAACATAACCAATAACCTACCTATATATCCACTATCATCATACGAACCTAACCAATAACCTACCTTCCCTATAATCCTAACCAATAACCTACCTATATATGCTACAAACCTAACCAATATAACCTACACATATATCCCCTACAATATTAAAATCCTAAAAAAAAACTTAGTTATATCCACTATCAATCTACAAACTTAACCTCCATATATCTCTCCTATAATTCAAAAAAAACATAACCAATAACCTACTTATATATCCACTATCATCATACAAACCTAACCAATAACTTACCTATATATTCCCTATAATCCTTAAAACCTAAACAATTAACCTACCTATATATGCTACAAACCTAACCAAAATAACCTAAATATATCTCTCCTATAATTCCAAAAACATAACCAATAACCTACTTATATATCCACTATCATCATACGAACCTAACCAATAATCCTAAAAACCTAACCAACACCTGCCCTCCATTCATTAGCATCCTACAAACCTAACCAACAACAATATATTTATACAACGTTGAAAAAATACCCCCACTTTACACGACACTGTTTGCAGTGCCCAGAAACAGGCACCCCAAACATACCTACCTCGCGCCCATTCTACGTATGTACATGAAACAGTATGTACGTGAATCATGCACATTACATATGGTGATGGGGGCCGTAATTGTGTTCTCTAGATTTGCTATTTACACTGGCACATAATGAAAAAATCCTTACGAATCATAAACGAATAAAACTTACTAAAGTGATTCGATTCAGTCCCTCTGGGAGAAGTTTCTTTTTTTATTGTCACTTCTGGTTCATTAAAATCTACCTACATGTCCATTCCAGATGCATCTTAGTCCTTTACAACTACTTCAGCTCACCTAGCTGTCTATTATTGTCCATCCATCAACTTGGCAATAACTATCACCTATTTTATCCACTAAGTCTCTTTACTTACCATTCACTAAAAGAAAATCAATCTGAAATGTAAAAAATAGATAGATCTTCCCCATATCTAATCAGCAAATATATTTAATATAAAGGTAATCAATCCTTTTTTTTATCTTTATTGAATCTAAATACTACTATACTATCTTAACTATATGTTTACTTTACATCTAATATATAAGAGAATAATCTAAACAGCTTCCGATTTCCATCCTCACAAGCCTGCGTTATCTGCAATTATTAATTAATTCAATTGAATATACACTTTAGATATCATATTATAATACACCTTAGTCATTCAATCTGAGAGCTCATGAATTCCATCATTTTCCATTGTAAGTTACCGTGTTTCCTAAAGAAAACAATAGTGAATTAAAATAACAAAAATATTTGAATAGTCTACTTACCAAACACCTTAGTATACACCTTCTAATTTTCGATATTTCGCTGTAAAACACCGGCAATTGTCAAATGTCAATTGAAATCTAAGAAAAAAGAGTAATAAAAACTACAACCAACTTCATAGCGCGTACAAAATGTCAATTTCCCAAATGGTTGCATTCAGTAAATTTACCGATGTACCTTGTTAACATATGGAGTAGAAAAAAAAATGTAATATTTATATTTTTGATAAATTTCAAAATGGCGCCATTCGAAACGTCATGTCTGACAGAACAATATTGACAAATAACATTTTGACATTTGTCATCAGATATGGCCATTTGACAGATTGACGCATGCACTTGCCTACAACCGCCATGTCCCTAAACAACATTGTTTATGTGTCAAAAAGTCGATTTTAAAAATAACGGTAAATTTCAAAAATGGCGCCATTCGAAACGTCATGTCTGACAGAACAATATTGACAAATAACATTTTGACATTTGTCATCAGATATGGCCATTTGACAGATTGACGCATGCACTTGCCTACAACCGCCATGTCCCTAAACAACATTGTTTATGTGTCAAAAAGTCGATTTTAAAAATAACGGTAAATTTCAAAAATGGCGCCATTCGAAACGTCATGTCTGACAGAACAATATTGACAAATAACATTTTGACATTTGTCATCAGATATGGCCATTTGACAGATTGACGCATGCACTTGCCTACAACCGCCATGTCCCTAAACAACATTGTTTATGTGTCAAAAAGTCGATTTTAAAAATAACGGTAAATTTCAAAAATGGCGCCATTCGAAACGTCATGTCTGACAGCACAATATTGACAAATAACATTTTGACATTTGTCATCAGATATGGCCATTTGACAGATTGACGCATGGCAACCCATTAATTTCTGACAACCTTACCGACAAATAAACCTACCTAGCCGGCGAAGCAATAATCTACATCCTTACCAAAAACCTACCTTTCCGGCCAATCTACTACTATATCATTACCAAAAAACCTACTTTACCGACTCTTTTAATACCGCAACCCTTAAGATTTAATAAATCAACCAATTTTAATACTACAATAACGATCTAATGATTCAACCAATATTAATACTACAGTAACGATCTAATAATTAAACCAATTTGATTACTACAATAACAATTTAATGCCACAACCCTAGCGATCTAATAATTCAACCAATTATAATACTACAATAACGATCTAATAATTAAACCAAATCGAAACTACAATAACAATCTAATAATTCAACCAATTAATATACTACAATAACGAATTAATGCCGTAACCCTAGAAATATATTGCATTTTTATCCCTTATAATACTAACCAACAAATTGTCTAATAAACTACCCTTATATCTACTAGCATCCTACAAATTTAACCTTCATATATATTACCTATTATCCTAAACAATAACTTACCTATATATTTACTATCATCGTACAAAACTAACCTTCACACATATAACTTATAATCCAAAAAAAAAACTTACTTATATTCACTATCAACCTACAAACATAACCGAAATAACCTCCATATATCTCTCCTTTAATTTCAAAAACATAACCAATAACCTACTTATATATCCACTATCATCCTACAAACATAACCAATAACGTCCCTATATATGCTACAAACCTAACCAAAATAACCTACATATATCTCTCCTATAATTCCAAAAACATAACCAATAACCTACCTATATATCCACTATCATCATACGAACCTAACCAATAACCTACCTTCCCTATAATCCTAACCAATAACCTACCTATATATGCTACAAACCTAACCAATATAACCTACACATATATCCCCTACAATATTAAAATCCTAAAAAAAAACTTAGTTATATCCACTAGCAATCTACAAACATAACCTCCATATATCTCTCCTATAATTCAAAAAAAACATAACCAATAACCTACTTATATATCCACTATCATCATACAAACCTAACCAATAACTTACCTATATATTCCCTATAATCCTAAAAACCTAAACAATTAACCTACCTATATATGCTACAAACCTAACCAAAATAACCTACATATATCTCTCCTATAATTCCAAAAACATAACCAATAACCTACTTATATATCCACTATCATCATACGAACCTAACCAATAATCCTAAAAACCTAACCAACACCTGCCCTCCATTCATTAGCATCCTACAAACCTAACCAACAACAATATATTTATACAACGTTGAAAAAATACCCCCACTTTACACGACACTGTTTGCAGTGCCCAGAAACAGGCACCCCAAACATACCTACCTCGCGCCCATTCTACGTATGTACATGAAACAGTATGTACGTGAATCATGCACATTACATATGGTGATGGGGGCCGTAATTGTGTTCTCTAGATTTGCTATTTACACTGGCACATAATGAAAAAATCCTTACGAATCATAAACGAATAAAACTTACTAAAGTGATTCGATTCAGTCCCTCTGGGAGAAGTTTCTTTTTTTATTGTCACTTCTGGTTCATTAAAATCTACCTACATGTCCATTCCAGATGCATCTTAGTCCTTTACAACTACTTCAGCTCACCTAGCTGTCTATTATTGTCCATCCATCAACTTGGCAATAACTATCACCTATTTTATCCACTAAGTCTCTTTACTTACCATTCACTAAAAGAAAATCAATCTGAAATGTAAAAAATAGATAGATCTTCCCCATATCTAATCAGCAAATATATTTAATATAAAGGTAATCAATCCTTTTTTTTATCTTTATTGAATCTAAATACTACTATACTATCTTAACTATATGTTTACTTTACATCTAATATATAAGAGAATAATCTAAACAGCTTCCGATTTCCATCCTCACAAGCCTGCGTTATCTGCAATTATTAATTAATTCAATTGAATATACACTTTAGATATCATATTATAATACACCTTAGTCATTCAATCTGAGAGCTCATGAATTCCATCATTTTCCATTGTAAGTTACCGTGTTTCCTAAAGAAAACAATAGTGAATTAAAATAACAAAAATATTTGAATAGTCTACTTACCAAACACCTTAGTATACACCTTCTAATTTTCGATATTTCGCTGTAAAACACCGGCAATTGTCAAATGTCAATTGAAATCTAAGAAAAAAGAGTAATAAAAACTACAACCAACTTCATAGCGCGTACAAAATGTCAATTTCCCAAATGGTTGCATTCAGTAAATTTACCGATGTACCTTGTTAACATATGGAGTAGAAAAAAAAATGTAATATTTATATTTTTGATAAATTTCAAAATGGCGCCATTCGAAACGTCATGTCTGACAGAACAATATTGACAAATAACATTTTGACATTTGTCATCAGATATGGCCATTTGACAGATTGACGCATGCACTTGCCTACAACCGCCATGTCCCTAAACAACATTGTTTATGTGTCAAAAAGTCGATTTTAAAAATAACGGTAAATTTCAAAAATGGCGCCATTCGAAACGTCATGTCTGACAGAACAATATTGACAAATAACATTTTGACATTTGTCATCAGATATGGCCATTTGACAGATTGACGCATGCACTTGCCTACAACCGCCATGTCCCTAAACAACATTGTTTATGTGTCAAAAAGTCGATTTTAAAAATAACGGTAAATTTCAAAAATGGCGCCATTCGAAACGTCATGTCTGACAGAACAATATTGACAAATAACATTTTGACATTTGTCATCAGATATGGCCATTTGACAGATTGACGCATGCACTTGCCTACAACCGCCATGTCCCTAAACAACATTGTTTATGTGTCAAAAAGTCGATTTTAAAAATAACGGTAAATTTCAAAAATGGCGCCATTCGAAACGTCATGTCTGACAGCACAATATTGACAAATAACATTTTGACATTTGTCATCAGATATGGCCATTTGACAGATTGACGCATGGCAACCCATTAATTTCTGACAACCTTACCGACAAATAAACCTACCTAGCCGGCGAAGCAATAATCTACATCCTTACCAAAAACCTACCTTTCCGGCCAATCTACTACTATATCATTACCAAAAAACCTACTTTACCGACTCTTTTAATACCGCAACCCTTAAGATTTAATAAATCAACCAATTTTAATACTACAATAACGATCTAATGATTCAACCAATATTAATACTACAGTAACGATCTAATAATTAAACCAATTTGATTACTACAATAACAATTTAATGCCACAACCCTAGCGATCTAATAATTCAACCAATTATAATACTACAATAACGATCTAATAATTAAACCAAATCGAAACTACAATAACAATCTAATAATTCAACCAATTAATATACTACAATAACGAATTAATGCCGTAACCCTAGAAATATATTGCATTTTTATCCCTTATAATACTAACCAACAAATTGTCTAATAAACTACCCTTATATCTACTAGCATCCTACAAATTTAACCTTCATATATATTACCTATTATCCTAAACAATAACTTACCTATATATTTACTATCATCGTACAAAACTAACCTTCACACATATAACTTATAATCCAAAAAAAAAACTTACTTATATTCACTATCAACCTACAAACATAACCAAAATAACCTCCATATATCTCTCCTTTAATTTCAAAAACATAACCAATAACCTACTTATATATCCACTATCATCCTACAAACATAACCAATAACGTCCCTATATATGCTACAAACCTAACCAAAATAACCTACATATATCTCTCGAATAATTCCAAAAACATAACCAATAACCTACCTATATATCCACTATCATCATACGAACCTAACCAATAACCTACCTTCCCTATAATCCTAACCAATAACCTACCTATATATGCTACAAACCTAACCAATATAACCTACACATATATCCCCTACAATATTAAAATCCTAAAAAAAAACTAAGTTATATCCACTAGCAATCTACAAACATAACCTCCATATATCTCTCCTATAATTCAAAAAAAACATAACCAATAACCTACTTATATATCCACTATCATCATACAAACCTAACCAATAACTTACCTATATATTCCCTATAATCCTAAAAACCTAAACAATTAACCTACCTATATATGCTACAAACCTAACCAAAATAACCTAAATATATCTCTCCTATAATTCCAAAAACATAACCAATAACCTACTTATATATCCACTATCATCATACGAACCTAACCAATAATCCTAAAAACCTAACCAACACCTGCCCTCCATTCATTAGCATCCTACAAACCTAACCAACAACAATATATTTATACAACGTTGAAAAAATACCCCCACTTTACACGACACTGTTTGCAGTGCCCAGAAACAGGCACCCCAAACATACCTACCTCGCGCCCATTCTACGTATGTACATGAAACAGTATGTACGTGAATCATGCACATTACATATGGTGATGGGGGCCGTAATTGTATTCTCTAGATTTGCTATTTACACTGGCACATAATGAAAAAATCCTTACGAATCATAAACGAATAAAACTTACTAAAGTGATTCGATTCAGTCCCTCTGGGAGAAGTTTCTTTTTTTATTGTCACTTCTGGTTCATTAAAATCTACCTACATGTCCATTCCAGATGCATCTTAGTCCTTTACAACTACTTCAGCTCACCTAGCTGTCTATTATTGTCCATCCATCAACTTGGCAATAACTATCACCTATTTTATCCACTAAGTCTCTTTACTTACCATTCACTAAAAGAAAATCAATCTGAAATGTAAAAAATAGATAGATCTTCCCCATATCTAATCAGCAAATATATTTAATATAAAGGTAATCAATCCTTTTTTTTATCTTTATTGAATCTAAATACTACTATACTATCTTAACTATATGTTTACTTTACATCTAATATATAAGAGAATAATCTAAACAGCTTCCGATTTCCATCCTCACAAGCCTGCGTTATCTGCAATTATTAATTAATTCAATTGAATATACACTTTAGATATCATATTATAATACACCTTAGTCATTCAATCTGAGAGCTCATGAATTCCATCATTTTCCATTGTAAGTTACCGTGTTTCCTAAAGAAAACAATAGTGAATTAAAATAACAAAAATATTTGAATAGTCTACTTACCAAACACCTTAGTATACACCTTCTAATTTTCGATATTTCGCTGTAAAACACCGGCAATTGTCAAATGTCAATTGAAATCTAAGAAAAAAGAGTAATAAAAACTACAACCAACTTCATAGCGCGTACAAAATGTCAATTTCCCAAATGGTTGCATTCAGTAAATTTACCGATGTACCTTGTTAACATATGGAGTAGAAAAAAAAATGTAATATTTATATTTTTGATAAATTTCAAAATGGCGCCATTCGAAACGTCATGTCTGACAGAACAATATTGACAAATAACATTTTGACATTTGTCATCAGATATGGCCATTTGACAGATTGACGCATGCACTTGCCTACAACCGCCATGTCCCTAAACAACATTGTTTATGTGTCAAAAAGTCGATTTTAAAAATAACGGTAAATTTCAAAAATGGCGCCATTCGAAACGTCATGTCTGACAGAACAATATTGACAAATAACATTTTGACATTTGTCATCAGATATGGCCATTTGACAGATTGACGCATGCACTTGCCTACAACCGCCATGTCCCTAAACAACATTGTTTATGTGTCAAAAAGTCGATTTTAAAAATAACGGTAAATTTCAAAAATGGCGCCATTCGAAACGTCATGTCTGACAGCACAATATTGACAAATAACATTTTGACATTTGTCATCAGATATGGCCATTTGACAGATTGACGCATGGCAACCCATTAATTTCTGACAACCTTACCGACAAATAAACCTACCTAGCCGGCGAAGCAATAATCTACATCCTTACCAAAAACCTACCTTTCCGGCCAATCTACTACTATATCATTACCAAAAAACCTACTTTACCGACTCTTTTAATACCGCAACCCTTAAGATTTAATAAATCAACCAATTTTAATACTACAATAACGATCTAATGATTCAACCAATATTAATACTACAGTAACGATCTAATAATTAAACCAATTTGATTACTACAATAACAATTTAATGCCACAACCCTAGCGATCTAATAATTCAACCAATTATAATACTACAATAACGATCTAATAATTAAACCAAATCGAAACTACAATAACAATCTAATAATTCAACCAATTAATATACTACAATAACGAATTAATGCCGTAACCCTAGAAATATATTGCATTTTTATCCCTTATAATACTAACCAACAAATTGTCTAATAAACTACCCTTATATCTACTAGCATCCTACAAATTTAACCTTCATATATATTACCTATTATCCTAAACAATAACTTACCTATATATTTACTATCATCGTACAAAACTAACCTTCACACATATAACTTATAATCCAAAAAAAAAACTTACTTATATTCACTATCAACCTACAAACATAACCGAAATAACCTCCATATATCTCTCCTTTAATTTCAAAAACATAACCAATAACCTACTTATATATCCACTATCATCCTACAAACATAACCAATAACCTACCTATATATGCTACAAACCTAACCAAAATAACCTCCATATATCTCTCGAATAATTCCAAAAACATAACCAATAACCTACCTATATATCCACTATCATCATACGAACCTAACCAATAACCTACCTTCCCTATAATCCTGACCAATAACCTACCTATATATGCTACAAACCTAACCAATATAACCTACACATATATCCCCTACAATATTAAAATCCTAAAAAAAAACTTAGTTATATCCACTATCAATCTACAAACTTAACCTCCATATATCTCTCCTATAATTCAAAAACCATAACCAATAACCTACGTATATATCCACTATCATCATACAAACCTACCTATATATTCCCTATAATCCTAAAAACCTAAACAATTAACCTACCTATATATGCTACAAACCTAACCAAAATAACCTCCATATATCTCTCCTATAATTCCAAAAACATAACCAATAACCTACCTATATATCCACTATCATCCTACAAACCTACCTATATATTCCCTATAATCCTGAAAACCTAACCAATACCTACCTATATATGCTACAAACCTAACCAAAATAACCTACACATATATCCCCTACAATATTAAAATCCTAAAAAAAAACTTAGTTATATCCACTATCAACCTACAAACATAACCTCCATATATCTCTCCTTTAATTTCAAAAACATAACCTACTTATATATCCACTATCATCCTACAAACCTAACCAATAACCTACCTATGTATTCCCTATAATCCTAAAAACCTACCTTTATATGCTACAAACCTAACCAAAATAACCTACATATATCTCTCCTATAATTCAAAAAACATAACCAATAACCTACGTATATATCCACTATCATCATACAAACCTAACCAATAACTTACCTATATATTCCCTATAATCCTAAAAACCTAAACAATTAACCTACCTATATATGCTACAAACCTAACCAAAATAACCTACATATATCTCTCCTATAATTCCAAAAACATAACCAATAACCTACTTATATATCCACTATCATCATACGAACCTAACCAATAATCCTAAAAACCTAACCAACACCTGCCCTCCATTCATTAGCATCCTACAAACCTAACCAACAACAATATATTTATACAACGTTGAAAAAATACCCCCACTTTACACGACACTGTTTGCAGTGCCCAGAAACAGGCACCCCAAACATACCTACCTCGCGCCCATTCTACGTATGTACATGAAACAGTATGTACGTGAATCATGCACATTACATATGGTGATGGGGGCCGTAATTGTGTTCTCTAGATTTGCTATTTACACTGGCACATAATGAAAAAATCCTTACGAATCATAAACGAATAAAACTTACTAAAGTGATTCGATTCAGTCCCTCTGGGAGAAGTTTCTTTTTTTATTGTCACTTCTGGTTCATTAAAATCTACCTACATGTCCATTCCAGATGCATCTTAGTCCTTTACAACTACTTCAGCTCACCTAGCTGTCTATTATTGTCCATCCATCAACTTGGCAATAACTATCACCTATTTTATCCACTAAGTCTCTTTACTTACCATTCACTAAAAGAAAATCAATCTGAAATGTAAAAAATAGATAGATCTTCCCCATATCTAATCAGCAAATATATTTAATATAAAGGTAATCAATCCTTTTTTTTATCTTTATTGAATCTAAATACTACTATACTATCTTAACTATATGTTTACTTTACATCTAATATATAAGAGAATAATCTAAACAGCTTCCGATTTCCATCCTCACAAGCCTGCGTTATCTGCAATTATTAATTAATTCAATTGAATATACACTTTAGATATCATATTATAATACACCTTAGTCATTCAATCTGAGAGCTCATGAATTCCATCATTTTCCATTGTAAGTTACCGTGTTTCCTAAAGAAAACAATAGTGAATTAAAATAACAAAAATATTTGAATAGTCTACTTACCAAACACCTTAGTATACACCTTCTAATTTTCGATATTTCGCTGTAAAACACCGGCAATTGTCAAATGTCAATTGAAATCTAAGAAAAAAGAGTAATAAAAACTACAACCAACTTCATAGCGCGTACAAAATGTCAATTTCCCAAATGGTTGCATTCAGTAAATTTACCGATGTACCTTGTTAACATATGGAGTAGAAAAAAAAATGTAATATTTATATTTTTGATAAATTTCAAAATGGCGCCATTCGAAACGTCATGTCTGACAGAACAATATTGACAAATAACATTTTGACATTTGTCATCAGATATGGCCATTTGACAGATTGACGCATGCACTTGCCTACAACCGCCATGTCCCTAAACAACATTGTTTATGTGTCAAAAAGTCGATTTTAAAAATAACGGTAAATTTCAAAAATGGCGCCATTCGAAACGTCATGTCTGACAGAACAATATTGACAAATAACATTTTGACATTTGTCATCAGATATGGCCATTTGACAGATTGACGCATGCACTTGCCTACAACCGCCATGTCCCTAAACAACATTGTTTATGTGTCAAAAAGTCGATTTTAAAAATAACGGTAAATTTCAAAAATGGCGCCATTCGAAACGTCATGTCTGACAGAACAATATTGACAAATAACATTTTGACATTTGTCATCAGATATGGCCATTTGACAGATTGACGCATGCACTTGCCTACAACCGCCATGTCCCTAAACAACATTGTTTATGTGTCAAAAAGTCGATTTTAAAAATAACGGTAAATTTCAAAAATGGCGCCATTCGAAACGTCATGTCTGACAGCACAATATTGACAAATAACATTTTGACATTTGTCATCAGATATGGCCATTTGACAGATTGACGCATGGCAACCCATTAATTTCTGACAACCTTACCGACAAATAAACCTACCTAGCCGGCGAAGCAATAATCTACATCCTTACCAAAAACCTACCTTTCCGGCCAATCTACTACTATATCATTACCAAAAAACCTACTTTACCGACTCTTTTAATACCGCAACCCTTAAGATTTAATAAATCAACCAATTTTAATACTACAATAACGATCTAATGATTCAACCAATATTAATACTACAGTAACGATCTAATAATTAAACCAATTTGATTACTACAATAACAATTTAATGCCACAACCCTAGCGATCTAATAATTCAACCAATTATAATACTACAATAACGATCTAATAATTAAACCAAATCGAAACTACAATAACAATCTAATAATTCAACCAATTAATATACTACAATAACGAATTAATGCCGTAACCCTAGAAATATATTGCATTTTTATCCCTTATAATACTAACCAACAAATTGTCTAATAAACTACCCTTATATCTACTAGCATCCTACAAATTTAACCTTCATATATATTACCTATTATCCTAAACAATAACTTACCTATATATTTACTATCATCGTACAAAACTAACCTTCACACATATAACTTATAATCCAAAAAAAAAACTTACTTATATTCACTATCAACCTACAAACATAACCGAAATAACCTCCATATATCTCTCCTTTAATTTCAAAAACATAACCAATAACCTACTTATATATCCACTATCATCCTACAAACATAACCAATAACGTCCCTATATATGCTACAAACCTAACCAAAATAACCTACATATATCTCTCCTATAATTCCAAAAACATAACCAATAACCTACCTATATATCCACTATCATCATACGAACCTAACCAATAACCTACCTTCCCTATAATCCTAAAAACCTACCTATATATGCTACAAACCTAACCAATATAACCTACACATATATCCCCTACAATATTAAAATCCTAAAAAAAAACTAAGTTATATCCACTAGCAATCTACAAACATAACCTCCATATATCTCTCCTATAATTCAAAAAAAACATAACCAATAACCTACTTATATATCCACTATCATCATACAAACCTAACCAATAACCTACCTATATATTCCCTATAATCCTTAAAACCTAAACAATTAACCTACCTATATATGCTACAAACCTAACCAAAATAACCTAAATATATCTCTCCTATAATTCCAAAAACATAACCAATAACCTACTTATATATCCACTATCATCATACGAACCTAACCAATAATCCTAAAAACCTAACCAACACCTGCCCTCCATTCATTAGCATCCTACAAACCTAACCAACAACAATATATTTATACAACGTTGAAAAAATACCCCCACTTTACACGACACTGTTTGCAGTGCCCAGAAACAGGCACCCCAAACATACCTACCTCGCGCCCATTCTACGTATGTACATGAAACAGTATGTACGTGAATCATGCACATTACATATGGTGATGGGGGCCGTAATTGTGTTCTCTAGATTTGCTATTTACACTGGCACATAATGAAAAAATCCTTACGAATCATAAACGAATAAAACTTACTAAAGTGATTCGATTCAGTCCCTCTGGGAGAAGTTTCTTTTTTTATTGTCACTTCTGGTTCATTAAAATCTACCTACATGTCCATTCCAGATGCATCTTAGTCCTTTACAACTACTTCAGCTCACCTAGCTGTCTATTATTGTCCATCCATCAACTTGGCAATAACTATCACCTATTTTATCCACTAAGTCTCTTTACTTACCATTCACTAAAAGAAAATCAATCTGAAATGTAAAAAATAGATAGATCTTCCCCATATCTAATCAGCAAATATATTTAATATAAAGGTAATCAATCCTTTTTTTTATCTTTATTGAATCTAAATACTACTATACTATCTTAACTATATGTTTACTTTACATCTAATATATAAGAGAATAATCTAAACAGCTTCCGATTTCCATCCTCACAAGCCTGCGTTATCTGCAATTATTAATTAATTCAATTGAATATACACTTTAGATATCATATTATAATACACCTTAGTCATTCAATCTGAGAGCTCATGAATTCCATCATTTTCCATTGTAAGTTACCGTGTTTCCTAAAGAAAACAATAGTGAATTAAAATAACAAAAATATTTGAATAGTCTACTTACCAAACACCTTAGTATACACCTTCTAATTTTCGATATTTCGCTGTAAAACACCGGCAATTGTCAAATGTCAATTGAAATCTAAGAAAAAAGAGTAATAAAAACTACAACCAACTTCATAGCGCGTACAAAATGTCAATTTCCCAAATGGTTGCATTCAGTAAATTTACCGATGTACCTTGTTAACATATGGAGTAGAAAAAAAAATGTAATATTTATATTTTTGATAAATTTCAAAATGGCGCCATTCGAAACGTCATGTCTGACAGAACAATATTGACAAATAACATTTTGACATTTGTCATCAGATATGGCCATTTGACAGATTGACGCATGCACTTGCCTACAACCGCCATGTCCCTAAACAACATTGTTTATGTGTCAAAAAGTCGATTTTAAAAATAACGGTAAATTTCAAAAATGGCGCCATTCGAAACGTCATGTCTGACAGAACAATATTGACAAATAACATTTTGACATTTGTCATCAGATATGGCCATTTGACAGATTGACGCATGCACTTGCCTACAACCGCCATGTCCCTAAACAACATTGTTTATGTGTCAAAAAGTCGATTTTAAAAATAACGGTAAATTTCAAAAATGGCGCCATTCGAAACGTCATGTCTGACAGCACAATATTGACAAATAACATTTTGACATTTGTCATCAGATATGGCCATTTGACAGATTGACGCATGGCAACCCATTAATTTCTGACAACCTTACCGACAAATAAACCTACCTAGCCGGCGAAGCAATAATCTACATCCTTACCAAAAACCTACCTTTCCGGCCAATCTACTACTATATCATTACCAAAAAACCTACTTTACCGACTCTTTTAATACCGCAACCCTTAAGATTTAATAAATCAACCAATTTTAATACTACAATAACGATCTAATGATTCAACCAATATTAATACTACAGTAACGATCTAATAATTAAACCAATTTGATTACTACAATAACAATTTAATGCCACAACCCTAGCGATCTAATAATTCAACCAATTATAATACTACAATAACGATCTAATAATTAAACCAAATCGAAACTACAATAACAATCTAATAATTCAACCAATTAATATACTACAATAACGAATTAATGCCGTAACCCTAGAAATATATTGCATTTTTATCCCTTATAATACTAACCAACAAATTGTCTAATAAACTACCCTTATATCTACTAGCATCCTACAAATTTAACCTTCATATATATTACCTATTATCCTAAACAATAACTTACCTATATATTTACTATCATCGTACAAAACTAACCTTCACACATATAACTTATAATCCAAAAAAAAAACTTACTTATATTCACTATCAACCTACAAACATAACCGAAATAACCTCCATATATCTCTCCTTTAATTTCAAAAACATAACCAATAACCTACTTATATATCCACTATCATCCTACAAACATAACCAATAACGTCCCTATATATGCTACAAACCTAACCAAAATAACCTCCATATATCTCTCGAATAATTCCAAAAACATAACCAATAACCTACCTATATATCCACTATCATCATACGAACCTAACCAATAACCTACCTTCCCTATAATCCTGACCAATAACCTACCTATATATGCTACAAACCTAACCAATATAACCTACACATATATCCCCTACAATATTAAAATCCTAAAAAAAAACTAAGTTATATCCACTAGCAATCTACAAACATAACCTCCATATATCTCTCCTATAATTCAAAAAACATAACCAATAACCTACGTATATATCCACTATCATCATACAAACCTACCTATATATTCCCTATAATCCTAAAAACCTAAACAATTAACCTACCTATATATGCTACAAACCTAACCAAAATAACCTCCATATATCTCTCCTATAATTCCAAAAACATAACCAATAACCTACCTATATATCCACTATCATCCTACAAACCTACCTATATATTCCCTATAATCCTGAAAACCTAACCAATACCTACCTATATATGCTACAAACCTAACCAAAATAACCTACACATATATCCCCTACAATATTAAAATCCTAAAAAAAAACTTAGTTATATCCACTATCAACCTACAAACATAACCTCCATATATCTCTCCTTTAATTTCAAAAACATAACCTACTTATATATCCACTATCATCCTACAAACCTAACCAATAACCTACCTATGTATTCCCTATAATCCTAAAAACCTACCTTTATATGCTACAAACCTAACCAAAATAACCTACATATATCTCTCCTATAATTCAAAAAACATAACCAATAACCTACTTATATATCCACTATCATCATACAAACCTAACCAATAACCTACCTATATATTCCCTATAATCCTTAAAACCTAAACAATTAACCTACCTATATATGCTACAAACCTAACCAAAATAACCTAAATATATCTCTCCTATAATTCCAAAAACATAACCAATAACCTACTTATATATCCACTATCATCATACGAACCTAACCAATAATCCTAAAAACCTAACCAACACCTGCCCTCCATTCATTAGCATCCTACAAACCTAACCAACAACAATATATTTATACAACGTTGAAAAAATACCCCCACTTTACACGACACTGTTTGCAGTGCCCAGAAACAGGCACCCCAAACATACCTACCTCGCGCCCATTCTACGTATGTACATGAAACAGTATGTACGTGAATCATGCACATTACATATGGTGATGGGGGCCGTAATTGTATTCTCTAGATTTGCTATTTACACTGGCACATAATGAAAAAATCCTTACGAATCATAAACGAATAAAACTTACTAAAGTGATTCGATTCAGTCCCTCTGGGAGAAGTTTCTTTTTTTATTGTCACTTCTGGTTCATTAAAATCTACCTACATGTCCATTCCAGATGCATCTTAGTCCTTTACAACTACTTCAGCTCACCTAGCTGTCTATTATTGTCCATCCATCAACTTGGCAATAACTATCACCTATTTTATCCACTAAGTCTCTTTACTTACCATTCACTAAAAGAAAATCAATCTGAAATGTAAAAAATAGATAGATCTTCCCCATATCTAATCAGCAAATATATTTAATATAAAGGTAATCAATCCTTTTTTTTATCTTTATTGAATCTAAATACTACTATACTATCTTAACTATATGTTTACTTTACATCTAATATATAAGAGAATAATCTAAACAGCTTCCGATTTCCATCCTCACAAGCCTGCGTTATCTGCAATTATTAATTAATTCAATTGAATATACACTTTAGATATCATATTATAATACACCTTAGTCATTCAATCTGAGAGCTCATGAATTCCATCATTTTCCATTGTAAGTTACCGTGTTTCCTAAAGAAAACAATAGTGAATTAAAATAACAAAAATATTTGAATAGTCTACTTACCAAACACCTTAGTATACACCTTCTAATTTTCGATATTTCGCTGTAAAACACCGGCAATTGTCAAATGTCAATTGAAATCTAAGAAAAAAGAGTAATAAAAACTACAACCAACTTCATAGCGCGTACAAAATGTCAATTTCCCAAATGGTTGCATTCAGTAAATTTACCGATGTACCTTGTTAACATATGGAGTAGAAAAAAAAATGTAATATTTATATTTTTGATAAATTTCAAAATGGCGCCATTCGAAACGTCATGTCTGACAGAACAATATTGACAAATAACATTTTGACATTTGTCATCAGATATGGCCATTTGACAGATTGACGCATGCACTTGCCTACAACCGCCATGTCCCTAAACAACATTGTTTATGTGTCAAAAAGTCGATTTTAAAAATAACGGTAAATTTCAAAAATGGCGCCATTCGAAACGTCATGTCTGACAGAACAATATTGACAAATAACATTTTGACATTTGTCATCAGATATGGCCATTTGACAGATTGACGCATGCACTTGCCTACAACCGCCATGTCCCTAAACAACATTGTTTATGTGTCAAAAAGTCGATTTTAAAAATAACGGTAAATTTCAAAAATGGCGCCATTCGAAACGTCATGTCTGACAGAACAATATTGACAAATAACATTTTGACATTTGTCATCAGATATGGCCATTTGACAGATTGACGCATGCACTTGCCTACAACCGCCATGTCCCTAAACAACATTGTTTATGTGTCAAAAAGTCGATTTTAAAAATAACGGTAAATTTCAAAAATGGCGCCATTCGAAACGTCATGTCTGACAGCACAATATTGACAAATAACATTTTGACATTTGTCATCAGATATGGCCATTTGACAGATTGACGCATGGCAACCCATTAATTTCTGACAACCTTACCGACAAATAAACCTACCTAGCCGGCGAAGCAATAATCTACATCCTTACCAAAAACCTACCTTTCCGGCCAATCTACTACTATATCATTACCAAAAAACCTACTTTACCGACTCTTTTAATACCGCAACCCTTAAGATTTAATAAATCAACCAATTTTAATACTACAATAACGATCTAATGATTCAACCAATATTAATACTACAGTAACGATCTAATAATTAAACCAATTTGATTACTACAATAACAATTTAATGCCACAACCCTAGCGATCTAATAATTCAACCAATTATAATACTACAATAACGATCTAATAATTAAACCAAATCGAAACTACAATAACAATCTAATAATTCAACCAATTAATATACTACAATAACGAATTAATGCCGTAACCCTAGAAATATATTGCATTTTTATCCCTTATAATACTAACCAACAAATTGTCTAATAAACTACCCTTATATCTACTAGCATCCTACAAATTTAACCTTCATATATATTACCTATTATCCTAAACAATAACTTACCTATATATTTACTATCATCGTACAAAACTAACCTTCACACATATAACTTATAATCCAAAAAAAAAACTTACTTATATTCACTATCAACCTACAAACATAACCGAAATAACCTCCATATATCTCTCCTTTAATTTCAAAAACATAACCAATAACCTACTTATATATCCACTATCATCCTACAAACATAACCAATAACGTCCCTATATATGCTACAAACCTAACCAAAATAACCTCCATATATCTCTCGAATAATTCCAAAAACATAACCAATAACCTACCTATATATCCACTATCATCATACGAACCTAACCAATAACCTACCTTCCCTATAATCCTGACCAATAACCTACCTATATATGCTACAAACCTAACCAATATAACCTACACATATATCCCCTACAATATTAAAATCCTAAAAAAAAACTAAGTTATATCCACTAGCAATCTACAAACTTAACCTCCATATATCTCTCCTATAATTCAAAAACCATAACCAATAACCTACCTATATATCCACTATCATCATACAAACCTACCTATATATTCCCTATAATCCTAAAAACCTAAACAATTAACCTACCTATATATGCTACAAACCTAACCAAAATAACCTCCATATATCTCTCCTATAATTCCAAAAACATAACCAATAACCTACCTATATATCCACTATCATCCTACAAACCTACCTATATATTCCCTATAATCCTGAAAACCTAACCAATACCTACCTATATATGCTACAAACCTAACCAAAATAACCTACACATATATCCCCTACAATATTAAAATCCTAAAAAAAAACTAAGTTATATCCACTATCAACCTACAAACATAACCTCCATATATCTCCTTTAATTTCAAAAACATAACCTACTTATATATCCACTATCATCGTACAAACCTAACCAATAACCTACCTATGTATTCCCTATAATCCTAAAAACCTACCTTTATATGCTACAAACCTAACCAAAATAACCTACATATATCTCTCCTATAATTCAAAAAACATAACCAATAACCTACGTATATATCCACTATCATCATACAAACCTAACCAATAACTTACCTATATATTCCCTATAATCCTAAAAACCTAAACAATTAACCTACCTATATATGCTACAAACCTAACCAAAATAACCTACATATATCTCTCCTATAATTCCAAAAACATAACCAATAACCTACTTATATATCCACTATCATCATACGAACCTAACCAATAATCCTAAAAACCTAACCAACACCTGCCCTCCATTCATTAGCATCCTACAAACCTAACCAACAACAATATATTTATACAACGTTGAAAAAATACCCCCACTTTACACGACACTGTTTGCAGTGCCCAGAAACAGGCACCCCAAACATACCTACCTCGCGCCCATTCTACGTATGTACATGAAACAGTATGTACGTGAATCATGCACATTACATATGGTGATGGGGGCCGTAATTGTGTTCTCTAGATTTGCTATTTACACTGGCACATAATGAAAAAATCCTTACGAATCATAAACGAATAAAACTTACTAAAGTGATTCGATTCAGTCCCTCTGGGAGAAGTTTCTTTTTTTATTGTCACTTCTGGTTCATTAAAATCTACCTACATGTCCATTCCAGATGCATCTTAGTCCTTTACAACTACTTCAGCTCACCTAGCTGTCTATTATTGTCCATCCATCAACTTGGCAATAACTATCACCTATTTTATCCACTAAGTCTCTTTACTTACCATTCACTAAAAGAAAATCAATCTGAAATGTAAAAAATAGATAGATCTTCCCCATATCTAATCAGCAAATATATTTAATATAAAGGTAATCAATCCTTTTTTTTATCTTTATTGAATCTAAATACTACTATACTATCTTAACTATATGTTTACTTTACATCTAATATATAAGAGAATAATCTAAACAGCTTCCGATTTCCATCCTCACAAGCCTGCGTTATCTGCAATTATTAATTAATTCAATTGAATATACACTTTAGATATCATATTATAATACACCTTAGTCATTCAATCTGAGAGCTCATGAATTCCATCATTTTCCATTGTAAGTTACCGTGTTTCCTAAAGAAAACAATAGTGAATTAAAATAACAAAAATATTTGAATAGTCTACTTACCAAACACCTTAGTATACACCTTCTAATTTTCGATATTTCGCTGTAAAACACCGGCAATTGTCAAATGTCAATTGAAATCTAAGAAAAAAGAGTAATAAAAACTACAACCAACTTCATAGCGCGTACAAAATGTCAATTTCCCAAATGGTTGCATTCAGTAAATTTACCGATGTACCTTGTTAACATATGGAGTAGAAAAAAAAATGTAATATTTATATTTTTGATAAATTTCAAAATGGCGCCATTCGAAACGTCATGTCTGACAGAACAATATTGACAAATAACATTTTGACATTTGTCATCAGATATGGCCATTTGACAGATTGACGCATGCACTTGCCTACAACCGCCATGTCCCTAAACAACATTGTTTATGTGTCAAAAAGTCGATTTTAAAAATAACGGTAAATTTCAAAAATGGCGCCATTCGAAACGTCATGTCTGACAGAACAATATTGACAAATAACATTTTGACATTTGTCATCAGATATGGCCATTTGACAGATTGACGCATGCACTTGCCTACAACCGCCATGTCCCTAAACAACATTGTTTATGTGTCAAAAAGTCGATTTTAAAAATAACGGTAAATTTCAAAAATGGCGCCATTCGAAACGTCATGTCTGACAGAACAATATTGACAAATAACATTTTGACATTTGTCATCAGATATGGCCATTTGACAGATTGACGCATGCACTTGCCTACAACCGCCATGTCCCTAAACAACATTGTTTATGTGTCAAAAAGTCGATTTTAAAAATAACGGTAAATTTCAAAAATGGCGCCATTCGAAACGTCATGTCTGACAGCACAATATTGACAAATAACATTTTGACATTTGTCATCAGATATGGCCATTTGACAGATTGACGCATGGCAACCCATTAATTTCTGACAACCTTACCGACAAATAAACCTACCTAGCCGGCGAAGCAATAATCTACATCCTTACCAAAAACCTACCTTTCCGGCCAATCTACTACTATATCATTACCAAAAAACCTACTTTACCGACTCTTTTAATACCGCAACCCTTAAGATTTAATAAATCAACCAATTTTAATACTACAATAACGATCTAATGATTCAACCAATATTAATACTACAGTAACGATCTAATAATTAAACCAATTTGATTACTACAATAACGATTTAATGCCACAACCCTAGCGATCTAATAATTCAACCAATTATAATACTACAATAACGATCTAATAATTAAACCAAATCGAAACTACAATAACAATCTAATAATTCAACCAATTAATATACTACAATAACGAATTAATGCCGTAACCCTAGAAATATATTGCATTTTTATCCCTTATAATACTAACCAACAAATTGTCTAATAAACTACCCTTATATCTACTAGCATCCTACAAATTTAACCTTCATATATATTACCTATTATCCTAAACAATAACTTACCTATATATTTACTATCATCGTACAAAACTAACCTTCACACATATAACTTATAATCCAAAAAAAAAACTTACTTATATTCACTATCAACCTACAAACATAACCAAAATAACCTCCATATATCTCTCCTATAATTCCAAAAACATAACCAATAACCTACTTATATATCCACTATCATCCTACAAACATAACCAATAACCTACCTATATATGCTACAAACCTAACCAAAATAACCTCCATATATCTCTCGAATAATTCCAAAAACATAACCAATAACCTACCTATATATCCACTATCATCATACGAACCTAACCAATAACCTACCTTCCCTATAATCCTAACCAATAACCTACCTATATATGCTACAAACCTAACCAATATAACCTACACATATATCCCCTACAATATTAAAATCCTAAAAAAAAACTTAGTTATATCCACTATCAATCTACAAACTTAACCTCCATATATCTCTCCTATAATTCAAAAAACATAACCAATAACCTACGTATATATCCACTATCATCATACAAACCTACCTATATATTCCCTATAATCCTAAAAACCTAAACAATTAACCTACCTATATATGCTACAAACCTAACCAAAATAACCTCCATATATCTCTCCTATAATTCCAAAAACATAACCAATAACCTACCTATATATCCACTATCATCCTACAAACCTACCTATATATTCCCTATAATCCTGAAAACCTAACCAATACCTACCTATATATGCTACAAACCTAACCAAAATAACCTACACATATATCCCCTACAATATTAAAATCCTAAAAAAAAACTTAGTTATATCCACTATCAACCTACAAACATAACCTCCATATATCTCCTTTAATTTCAAAAACATAACCTACTTATATATCCACTATCATCCTACAAACCTAACCAATAACCTACCTATGTATTCCCTATAATCCTAAAAACCTACCTTTATATGCTACAAACCTAACCAAAATAACCTACATATATCTCTCCTATAATTCAAAAAACATAACCAATAACCTACGTATATATCCACTATCATCATACAAACCTAACCAATAACCTACCTATATATTCCCTATAATCCTAAAAACCTAAACAATTAACCTACCTATATATGCTACAAACCTAACCAAAATAACCTCCATATATCTCTCCTATAATTCCAAAAACATAACCAATAACCTACTTATATATCCACTATCATCATACGAACCTAACCAATAATCCTAAAAACCTAACCAACACCTGCCCTCCATTCATTAGCATCCTACAAACCTAACCAACAACAATATATTTATACAACGTTGAAAAAATACCCCCACTTTACACGACACTGTTTGCAGTGCCCAGAAACAGGCACCCCAAACATACCTACCTCGCGCCCATTCTACGTATGTACATGAAACAGTATGTACGTGAATCATGCACATTACATATGGTGATGGGGGCCGTAATTGTGTTCTCTAGATTTGCTATTTACACTGGCACATAATGAAAAAATCCTTACGAATCATAAACGAATAAAACTTACTAAAGTGATTCGATTCAGTCCCTCTGGGAGAAGTTTCTTTTTTTATTGTCACTTCTGGTTCATTAAAATCTACCTACATGTCCATTCCAGATGCATCTTAGTCCTTTACAACTACTTCAGCTCACCTAGCTGTCTATTATTGTCCATCCATCAACTTGGCAATAACTATCACCTATTTTATCCACTAAGTCTCTTTACTTACCATTCACTAAAAGAAAATCAATCTGAAATGTAAAAAATAGATAGATCTTCCCCATATCTAATCAGCAAATATATTTAATATAAAGGTGATCAATCCTTTTTTTTATCTTTATTGAATCTAAATACTACTATACTATCTTAACTATATGTTTACTTTACATCTAATATATAAGAGAATAATCTAAACAGCTTCCGATTTCCATCCTCACAAGCCTGCGTTATCTGCAATTATTAATTAATTCAATTGAATATACACTTTAGATATCATATTATAATATACCTTAGTCATTCAATCTGAGAGCTCATGAATTCCATCATTTTCCATTGTAAGTTACCGTGTTTCCTAAAGAAAACAATAGTGAATTAAAATAACAAAAATATTTGAATAGTCTACTTACCAAACACCTTAGTATACACCTTCTAATTTTCGATATTTCGCTGTAAAACACCGGCAATTGTCAAATGTCAATTGAAATCTAAGAAAAAAGAGTAATAAAAACTACAACCAACTTCATAGCGCGTACAAAATGTCAATTTCCCAAATGGTTGCATTCAGTAAATTTACCGATGTACCTTGTTAACATATGGAGTAGAAAAAAAAATGTAATATTTATATTTTTGATAAATTTCAAAATGGCGCCATTCGAAACGTCATGTCTGACAGAACAATATTGACAAATAACATTTTGACATTTGTCATCAGATATGGCCATTTGACAGATTGACGCATGCACTTGCCTACAACCGCCATGTCCCTAAACAACATTGTTTATGTGTCAAAAAGTCGATTTTAAAAATAACGGTAAATTTCAAAAATGGCGCCATTCGAAACGTCATGTCTGACAGAACAATATTGACAAATAACATTTTGACATTTGTCATCAGATATGGCCATTTGACAGATTGACGCATGCACTTGCCTACAACCGCCATGTCCCTAAACAACATTGTTTATGTGTCAAAAAGTCGATTTTAAAAATAACGGTAAATTTCAAAAATGGCGCCATTCGAAACGTCATGTCTGACAGAACAATATTGACAAATAACATTTTGACATTTGTCATCAGATATGGCCATTTGACAGATTGACGCATGCACTTGCCTACAACCGCCATGTCCCTAAACAACATTGTTTATGTGTCAAAAAGTCGATTTTAAAAATAACGGTAAATTTCAAAAATGGCGCCATTCGAAACGTCATGTCTGACAGAACAATATTGACAAATAACATTTTGACATTTGTCATCAGATATGGCCATTTGACAGATTGACGCATGCACTTGCCTACAACCGCCATGTCCCTAAACAACATTGTTTATGTGTCAAAAAGTCGATTTTAAAAATAACGGTAAATTTCAAAAATGGCGCCATTCGATCCACCTTTTCATTCTTGTAGTTACCAATAAATCTCGTTTTCCATATCTAAAACCTGCAACACATTAAAAAAATGCATCTTCATTTATTATTATAAATGCATATTATCATACCTAATAACTTATATTAAACAGCTTCCATGTACATAGTCATGACTTGCAATGCAAATAAAAGTTGCACTCTGAAATAAAAAAAAAATTAAATTATTAACAAAAGCAAATAAAATATTGTCGATGTATCTATCAACCTCAGCCCCACTTTCTTTGTTAATGTTAGTTATCTATAGGAAACAATACTTGACTCATCTATTTACCTTTCCTTTTTTATATTGCAGTTCCTCGTCCTATTCTGAAAAATAATAGAACGAAAAGTCATCTGTTGTTTTAAAACAGCGGTAAAATATCAATTCCAAATCCCTTATAAACAAAATTTAAACGACGACCAACTTCAGGCGCGAAACAACGTCAAATTCTTAACGAAACGTCAATTTCTCAAATGAATGCATTCAGCATTTGAACAATCTTCTATGTTTACATCTCGAGTTGTAAATATTTTCTATGCATTAGTCGTTTAATATTTGCTGGCTTCGTGTTCATGCCTATCTTTTCTATCCATTATAACCTCACAAACCTAACCATATATCTACTATCATCCTACAACCTGCTTGTCTATCCATTATGACCCCACCTAATCAACAAATTACCTATATATCCATTATCATCCTACAAACCCAACCAAAAAAACATACATGTATATCCCTATAATCCTAACGAATAACCTACCTATATGTCCATTATCATCCTATAAAACCTAACCAACCTGCCTTCATCCAATTCGATTTTATCTTCTGCTTTCCCTTGCCGTCATTACTATCATTCATATTGTACATATTTATGTAGAACATTGAAAAAATACCCCCACTTTACGTGACACTGTTTGCAGTGCCCAGAAATAGGCACCACAAATATACCTACCTCGCGCCCATTCTACGTAGGTATTTACATGAGATAGTATGTACGCGAATCATGCACCTTACATATGATGATGGGGGCCGTAATTCAATTCTTCGAATATCCTATTTATGCTACCACATAACGAAAAAAATTGTACGAATCGTAATCGAATTAAATTTATTCACTCTTCGTATAAGGAATTTGTATGACGATTCTGGACAACAAAATCATTGAATTGATTTGGCTGAGTTTGTGATACCACGGGACGACAAGGTAAAGTAAATGAGCCAGAATCCATCTGGGGTACGTTTTCTTCTTTTTTATTCGAACATTAAGTTCTTTTGTGTGTCCATTAAAATCTTTGAAACATACATACCTGTTGGTCCATTCCAAATGCATCTGAGTCCATCATTAAGCTTACTTCGCTGTCTGCCACCGTCCATTCTATCACCTATCTCATCCTTCTAACCATATTAACTTACCTTGTATTCGAAAACACCTGGAATATACAAAAAACTTCCCCTAATAAATGCAAGCAATCATGCGGCGATGATTTAAACACCACCTACACATATAAATATATAAAAGTTCTCAACAATAACTTCCTTTATTTTATATGAAACTTGATTGATACTCAACTATTACATTGCATATCTAGCAAATACTTAAAATAAACAGCAACACCCCTCCTTCATGCTACACCTGCACTGCAAATAAACTATATCAATATACATCATCAAAACACAATAAATTAATTTACACCCACTTTCGTGTCCTCCTCATTATGATGATATCCACAATACCTACGCCGCATGCCATGCCATCCTGAAATAAATAGACAATTAAAAAACATTAAAATAACACATATATACCTAGTTAGCATAAATGCATCTTAAGTATTCCATCCAGTGGGGGGTAGAAAATTGGGAACAGCACTTTCCTCATCGAGTTCTCATAAAAACAAAGGCGAATTAAAATAACAAAAAAAACTTCATTTACGTACTCATTAAACCGTAACACTCCCCTGTTTCATGCTGTTGTTCATCATGTCACTTATTTCTTAGTTCAAAGTCTCTGAAATAATAAATATTTTACAATTCAATTTATTGCACTTACCTGAACCATAATTAACAGCGGAATGGAACGCAAACAATATAGTTTGATTAAATTCATATAAAAAAACATGAAATGAAAATGTCATGTTCAAACGTTAAACCAACTTAACGAAAAACCGTTACATTCAGTAAAATTGAACATGTACCTTGTTTACATTTCGAGTAGTACATAATTATATCAAAATCATATTTTTGATTGCAATATTCGTTGTATTTGCCTCAATAATTGACAATTTGTTAGTTTTATATTAAGCAAACTTATTTCAAACATCTTTTCATGACATCTATCCACCCATTCGTGATGATATTTATTCCGATGACCATAACAATTTTTCTGAACTGATGCTTATGTCGTTTTCGATTTGGCTTTCAGATTTTGATCTAAGATTTCCGATTTCTACTTGCAAATCGAACATAAAAGCTGAATTTTATTGGTTTTTGTGTATATTGAGTTCTCTAAAGTGATCTGATATCAAAATAAAAAATTGATTTTTGTGACAAATCGAACATGAATCGTTTCCATACGTGAAAAATGAATAATTCTGTTAAAAAAGCAAACCTTCACACGATAAATAATTCGTAAACGCCAACTGTGTGTCATGCACATTGGTATTAGTGAAAGTATGTAAGTGTTAATATGAGAAAAAAATTGAAATTTCTCAAAATATCAAAAAAATATTGATTTTCTTGCAAATCAAACATGAAAAGCAATCTCGAATAAATTGATTTTTCTCCAAAAATTGATTTTTTTGCCAAATCGAAAACGACATAACGTTCCTATTCACTATCAATATCTTACAATGTTTCCATTATCACTAGTTAAAAGTAATTTACCTATCCCTATCCTTGAAAACCTTCCCATATTGTTATCAAACGAAAAAAATCGATCAAACTTTCTTTCATCCTTGAGAGCTAAGCTGTAACCATCCATTTTTCTTGAAACGTACCCTACAACCTACCTACCTTATCGATCCATTATGCCACAACCAACATCGACCACTGTTTGTTGTCCTTATTCCAGGTGACGTGCTCGACTAACACGAGGTCATCCACCTCATACTTGGATGACTTACGATGTCGCAGGTCGAGCGCCGTTTCTGCACCGTGTGGTTCCTAACGATATACTGCAACGCTCTCTCTCCCCTTTGGCCCATTTCATCTGACCCGATTGGTCCGGGCTGCCCTAACTCCAACAGCAGCTTGTTACCAGGGGTATACACAAACAATAGCTCGTGTGGGCTCGCCTTTGTTGTGGAGTTTCTTGAAGTGTTCAACCCCCAATAAATTGTTCGCAGCTGACCCACAGATTCCATTTCGGCAGATTGTGCACACTTTAAGGCTGCAAAGGATTGTCCTATTACATCGTTCATCGTTGGATGGTTTCGAACTGAAAAGGTACTCGATCCGCAAGTCTCATTCAGTGATGCTGCCTTACTTTTTGCAGTACGCGCAGTCCACGAGGGCCTTGATGTATTTCCAGAGGAACCAAAAGGTTTCACGTGCCCATATCAGAGTTTTCTCCTCCGCCCAGTAATCCACATCGGTGTGACAGAGCTTCAAAAATTTCCACCTTATCGCGTGAGGCACCACCCACCTTTCAGCACCTCACACCAATGGAAACAACCTCAGCCTCTTCACATGGAATTCTTTTTGTAGCTGCTTTTTCCTGACTGTTGATTCGGACGACTTCAGTTCCTTTATTATTTCCCGCAAATTAGTGTCCTGTCACTGCATAGCCGCTAGCCAATCATCATCCGTAATGTCCAGGCTGAGCACGAAGAAAAATGCTTCTTCCATCGTCTTCCCGTAGAACAGAACCGCACGCAAGACCGAGTTCTCCTTCACCCTCTGAAACAAGATTTCTGCCAGGCCCACGGTTGACGCATCAGTGTGCACCTCATGCTCGCCGATTGGGTCATACAGCACTAGCACTGGCGGATTACTAAGATGGTGGAATGCCTCCTCTTGTTGGATTGCCCATACGCACTTATGATCTCATTTGGTCAAATCAGTCAGAGGTACTGCCAGCTGCGCAAAGTCCTTCACGAACTTCCTAAAAAAACCGGTAAGGCCTAAGAACTGAATACGATGATAGCTTGACGCGAATTCCAGCACAGTAAAGAATGCATTCCCGCTCAGTGATGCAGCACTTCGTCTATTACGGGCATCGGGAATTTCCGCTTCTGAGTGACCTTGTTGAGTGCGCGAAAATCTATACAGAACCGATCTGACCCATCCTTCTTCTTCGTCAAAACAATCGGCGAACAATAGTTCGATGATTACAGCCGAATTACCGCCAGATTCAGCAATTCCTTAACTTTCTCTTTACAACTGGCCGTTTATCAGAAGGCAGCCTATACGGTTGTACACAGACTGGATGCCCTGAAGATTACTGAATTATGCACTCACCCAGTTTAGACTCTCTCAGCTCTTTGATGTTCAATGGAAAACATTCCCGATGGGTGTCGAAAATATCCTGCAGCATCTGCCTCTTGGCTTCTCCGATGTCCCCAACATCCAGGTCAGCTACTTCTAGTTTCTTCCCCGGAACCCTTTGATATTCCGCCTCGGCCGCTAGCACTTGCTGCGCCCCGCTCTGAAAGCCATAGAAGATAGATAGATAGACGTAGATGATAATTACAGCAGCAATCCACCATCCTTTTCCACCATTGATGTATAATCTTAATACGTGACCTGATGACTTTTACCTTCTGCATCTTATTTTGTAAGCGAAACAGAGGCAAACAAACCTTTCCTACATATTTGCCATTTCTTGTTTTCTTAGCAAACAACACACCGTACTGCCTCTGTCTGTCTCCCATTCCGTCACAGGAGTAAAATAGGGTTAAAAGAGATGTCAATATGATATTGCGCAGTTAGTATGTTTGATTTGAGAATGAATTGCATATCTACTCACTCATGTGAAAATCGTTGAAATGTTTCAAATTTTGCCTATTTATTTAAAAACCTTTTAAGTTATCGAGCTATTGGATATCTTAAGTTGTACCTGCAGATGTCCCCTGTAAGCTGGTATTTACTATACTTAAATGCTCCCAGTATTTTCGAATACGGAAAGCGTGACAAAGAAAAAAGCAAAACGAAACAACCTCAGCCTCTTCACATGGAATTCTTTTTGTAGCTGCTTTTTCCTGACTGTTGATTCGGACGACTTCAGTTCCTTTATTATTTCCCGCAAATTAGTGTCCTGTCACTGCATAGCCGCTAGCCAATCATCATCCGTAATGTCCAGGCTGAGCACGAAGAAAAATGCTTCTTCCATCGTCTTCCCGTAGAACAGAACCGCACGCAAGACCGAGTTCTCCTTCACCCTCTGAAACAAGATTTCTGCCAGGCCCACGGTTGACGCATCAGTGTGCACCTCATGCTCGCCGATTGGGTCATACAGCACTAGCACTGGCGGATTACTAAGATGGTGGAATGCCTCCTCTTGTTGGATTGCCCATACGCACTTATGATCTCATTTGGTCAAATCAGTCAGAGGTACTGCCAGCTGCGCAAAGTCCTTCACGAACTTCCTAAAAAAACCGGTAAGGCCTAAGAACTGAATACGATGATAGCTTGACGCGAATTCCAGCACAGTAAAGAATGCATTCCCGCTCAGTGATGCAGCACTTCGTCTATTACGGGCATCGGGAATTTCCGCTTCTGAGTGACCTTGTTGAGTGCGCGAAAATCTATACAGAACCGATCTGACCCATCCTTCTTCTTCGTCAAAACAATCGGCGAACAATAGTTCGATGATTACAGCCGAATTACCGCCAGATTCAGCAATTCCTTAACTTTCTCTTTACAACTGGCCGTTTATCAGAAGGCAGCCTATACGGTTGTACACAGACTGGATGCCCTGAAGATTACTGAATTATGCACTCACCCAGTTTAGACTCTCTCAGCTCTTTGATGTTCAATGGAAAACATTCCCGATGGGTGTCGAAAATATCCTGCAGCATCTGCCTCTTGGCTTCTCCGATGTCCCCAACATCCAGGTCAGCTACTTCTAGTTTCTTCCCCGGAACCCTTTGATATTCCGCCTCGGCCGCTAGCACTTGCTGCGCCCCGCTCTGAAAGCCATAGAAGATAGATAGATAGACGTAGATGATAATTACAGCAGCAATCCACCATCCTTTTCCACCATTGATGTATAATCTTAATACGTGACCTGATGACTTTTACCTTCTGCATCTTATTTTGTAAGCGAAACAGAGGCAAACAAACCTTTCCTACATATTTGCCATTTCTTGTTTTCTTAGCAAACAACACACCGTACTGCCTCTGTCTGTCTCCCATTCCGTCACAGGAGTAAAATAGGGTTAAAAGAGATGTCAATATGATATTGCGCAGTTAGTATGTTTGATTTGAGAATGAATTGCATATCTACTCACTCATGTGAAAATCGTTGAAATGTTTCAAATTTTGCCTATTTATTTAAAAACCTTTTAAGTTATCGAGCTATTGGATATCTTAAGTTGTACCTGCAGATGTCCCCTGTAAGCTGGTATTTACTATACTTAAATGCTCCCAGTATTTTCGAATACGGAAAGCGTGACAAAGAAAAAAGCAAAACGAAACGATAAAATAAATTACTCTTGTCCATTTTTTTCCGGAATTTATAGAGATATATAGTTGGAACACAGTAGAGATTGTAGGTCTAGGTAGCTTCTATAGGCATGTGTAAAATGCACCAGAATATACTGAGCAGTTTCTAAGATTTTTGCATTTAAATACATGCAGTCAAATTCAATCTTAGTCGAACAGAACTACACCAATTTTATTTATATGATTATAGGTATTTGTTGGTTTATTTCTTGTATACTCACCCTGTATGTGCATCTGCTGAAAAGCTTCTAATATTTGTTTGTCATTTCAGTCGCCAAGGACTTATAGAGTTGCCATATCTTTCTGCTGATACTTGCGACATTGTTTAAAATACAAACACGTAATACAAGCAGGTATGCCATTAGCATGGACAAAGACATATTCCTATCTCTGCGTTTTCCTAAATATAAAATTTGAAGCTACAATTCTTCTATGAAGAAATCTGATGTCAATGGGTTATATGTTGGGCCTTACCCTATGTAATATTTATATTGCTGTACTATAATGTGCACTCTTTAGATATGGTAACATAAATGCTTTTTCAAAGTGCACTCTTCGAAAGCTCACATTTATTTTAGCTTAAACTTTACTAACCTACCCTAACGCTCTTAAGATATTTAAGATGTTTCAGATATTTATTCCTCCCTTAACGTTTTAATAAATGTTTATAGAAAGCTTTTCTATTTACTTTCTTGTTATTGCTGTCGCCTGAAAACTAATGCAACAGTGCTCGTGATATTTTAATTGAGAACTCAAAAGCCTAGAAAAGTCATCGGGTGCAGTGCAGTGTGCAGTAGCAGTGTTCACGTTTTTAGTTTACCGGACCAGAACAGTGCACAATAATTTAGCTTGTAAGAGAATTGATTCTTATGATTGTTTCAGATATTTGCAGCGACATGAGTTGACTTTGAAAGCAGCTTTCAGGCACATGACACTATAAACTTGGTTCAGTATCGTGTCGGATATTGTCGGGTGAATGTTGACTTTTTTAAATTAAAGAGGACGGAGTTGAAAGTTTTATTTTTTTTTTGTTAATTTCTGTAGCCGTTACCAAGCACTATTTTTTTTTGTGGTTCTCGGAGTATACGATAAATTGCACCATAAGATTCGCGATGTAGGTATCCAAATACATATTTGAAGAGAAGGTTTTCGTATTTCTTTCGCAAATCAGTCCGAAAAAAATGTGTGAATGTCAGGTCTGTTACACAATAGCTAAACCTATGCAATAAAATGCGACTACCGTAAAATGCCGGCATTTTTGCAAAGTCCATATATTAAATATTTGCATTTATATTTTCTAACGAAACAAAATATACATGATATTCGTATCTGTCACGTGTTGTTTGCGTACTTTTCTTCTCTTAGATGTCTGTTTAATTTAGATCTGCCGCTACCGTTTACAATGCAGAGATGCATGGTCTATTATTTATACGAATAACCATCTAATTCATTCACATGCCATTTTTTACCAATGAATATCGCGAACAAGGGTGAGGAGAAATGCTGAATTGATTACTACTGCGCTGTTTCGGAATAAACCAACCAAACCAAGCGATTTCCAAACCAAATAGAACGAAATGTTTTATTTGACAGTTTTTCACAGACTAATAGACAGAACAAGTTAATGAAATGTTTTATCGAACGTAATTGAATATAATTTTTATTACATGCCTACTCTTAATAAGTATAAGTACCGCATATTGACGTTACTTATATTTTTTTTTTTTAGTTGGAATCTTAATGTACGGTTAATATAGGAAGCTCGGGCTGGATTAGGCTTAAATTATAATGGGTATTATTCAAGCGTACTAATACGTGACAAAAAAGCTTGGATACATTCTATAAAAGAAATTTATTTACGTAATAAGATTTTTCCAATACGGGCGAAATATTATTAATGGGCCAGTTTTAATTTTCTCATTTTCGGATCAAAATAGCAGTGTTATGTGTTTTTAGTGAATGGTGTAGTTTTTTCATAAATTAAAATGAATGTTGAAAAATTTAGTGTTAAATAAAGACTGTTTAAAAATTAATTGCTTGGCGAAATAAGTAGTCAACTTAAGCCTTAAAAGTAAAGAATTCAAAATAAAAATATTTAATTAGGTGCATAACCAAAATAAAGATCTTAACATGGATATGAAAATGGATCATCAGAACCAACCGGACTTAGTAACAGTAACTACATGTTCACCATCGGAGGTACCAAATGATCCTGGGTAGGTTATTTAGTTAACTACTACTTATTTAAAGTAATAATATATTTAACATTATTTACAACGTTATATCTTTATGTTAAAATATGATTATTACCGAGATATAATAAGGATAAAGTAAAAAATTCTAAAAGTGATTACAAAAATACCTACAATAATTAGTGATATCGTACCTCCCCTGCACTTAAGACAAAGCTTAAAATAAATCACTAATTTATGGTTTTTGTAACTGTATGTCGTCAATTCACGAAAACCCAGTTTCAACAAAATAAAGTTTTGATAGCCTTTTAAATATTATATGTAAGAAATGGAAATAATATTCGAATTTGCTGCTAGAACGCTGTGTTGATTGATGGTATGCTCCAGGAATATGCCGCGTTTGAAAACTGGTGTAACCCGATTATTGTCAGTCAACTTGGCCGATTACTATATCAAAAATCGATTTTGAAAAACTTTTAATTCTGTGTTGACGTCAAGCCAGTCAAGCACAAATTAGATACATCTTTAAAACGGTCGAAAATTGTGTTGTGTACACTGGCGATTACTAGGATGAGGCTATACATTTTGCTGGAATTTTCCAAGATTGAACAATGAACTACCTGAAAAGCGTATAAAAAGATGCGTCACTAGGATGAGGCCACATGCAGCATCTTCGAAAGAAAGCAAACAAGTAACAAAATGTTTACATTTTATGGTTTTAAAACATTTATTTATTATGTTTTTCTACATTAATAATGAATATGCCTGCCATTTTTCGATAGAGTTCATATAAGACGGTTTGGAATAGAATCATAGAGTTTTTTTTTAATTATTAAGAAAAATTTGGGCCCAGGCATCACGAATAGCTTCGATTAAGGTGTCCTTGTCTTCAAATTGTCTGCCGCCTTCATATACTTTACGAGATAAGCATGTCCAAACATTTTCGATTATGTTTAAGTCCGGTGAATAGGGCAGCCATGGCAAAAGTTCCACGTCTTCTGATTAAATCCAACATCTAACAACCCTGGAAGTGTGAATTGGGGCATTGTCAAGACAGGGGTTCGAAAATGTTTTTTCACTTTTGGAAATGACCGTTCCAGCAAACATTTATAGTTGTTTCCGTTAATTTTTGTGGACAAAAACTCTAGCTCGGTTGTGCCATAGTAGGTAATATCTCCCCACACAATTATACCTGATGTACGGCTGTGATGTCTTGCCAAAATAAGCTCCTCCTTTCTTAGATCATGGAAATAAAGTTGTAACCATCGGGGCTGTCAAGGTTAAACTGCTTTTCATCCGAAAAGACAACGCGTTTCCATTCATTGCTTCAAGCGACATGTTCTCTTGCAAAATTCAATCGATGCTCCTTGTGTACTTGTCTCAAAACAGGTTTATGATGTACGGCTGTGATGTCTTACCAAAATAAGGTCCACCTTTCTTAGATCATGATCATTGTAACCATAGGGGCCGTCAAGGTTAAACATTTTTTTCATCCCAAAAGACAACGCGTTTCCATTCATTGCTCCAAGCGACATGTTCTCGTGCAAAATTCATTCGATGCTCCCTGTGTACTTGCCTCAAAACAGGTTTCTTTTTAAATTGTCTTCTCTGTATAGTACCACTTTTTAGTATTATTCTTCGGACATCATAGACTAACCAAACTAGACAATCGACTGAGAGCAGAAACGGTACTTCTGCCTTCAAGCTGCCTGTTCTGCAGCAAATTGCATAAGTATTCGTACAAATGTAAATCAAAGGAGCGCCATTGCTGTCGCACGCAACAATTATACAATTTGCTGCAGGGACTTCATATCATTCGGGCGGCCATTATTATGGTGAGAAATCAAGTGTGTGCGACTGTGTTCGGCATACTTTGTTCCCATTAGTTATGCGCTGTTTTTTTAAATTGTTGCCAAATAAATTAATATAATAACTATTTGTCAATATCTAGCAGAAATCCATCTCATAATATTAATCAGGGAAAATGAGCTACCACGGTTTTTTCACTTTTGTTACCTCAGGTTTTTTTGCATACTTTAAGAAAATACACTTTTTTCCGTTGATTTTAATACTTTAAATTTCGAAGACATTTTGAAAAAAAAAATGTATTTTAACACAGCGAAAAGGTTTTCTTTTTGTATGTCGTGGGGGAAAATATTTTTTTTTTAGTTTTAGCATAATTTATAATCTGAAATTTGTATGTAAAATGTATACTTGCACAATAATATATGCAAATACGCATTTCTTACATTGAAAAAAATTATGTCGCCCTTTAGTTTACTCGTACCTAACGATAAAAAATGTTTTGATCACTTTTCGTATTCCAAAAACACAAATAGTGCACTTGCTTTTGTTAATTAATAATTAAGAAGGTTTATAAAAAAATCTGTGCACATTTCAAAATACATTGTTTTAAAATTTTTAAAAGAGCTATGTTTATAGAAAATGAAATAAAGCGTGCGAATACCAACAATTAACAAAACAATTTGAATTCTTACGTTCGATTGAATACGCAAAATCTGAAATCGGAAATCAGAACCCACTTAACTACAACATTCAAAAAATACAAAAATAAATTCTGCCAACCTCGCCAACCGTGGGGAAATGTGCTAGAGTTCGGGAATACCACATTTTTTCTTTTCTGAATGCCATTGGTTAGTTATTATAAATTGTTAAAAGGCGAATAATTCGATTTTGTTGGTCAATAAAACTATCTAATGGAGATGTTCTATATACTAGAAACTTACTAGGACAAACATGGTTGCGTTTTTTTTGCTTTTGAATATCTTTAACTTCGATTTCATGTGTAAATTTTTCTAAGATAATTGAAGAAAATTTGGTCAAAATGTTGTTATTTTCCTTCCACCAATCTACGTTGTTCATTTTTCTTTAATATTTTAAGGAAATGTTCACTTATTCCTAAAAAAAGTATTATCCACACGTAAGAAATAATTTCCAATTTAACGGATAACATTTTATGAACGCTGTCAGCAACTGTGCCCACAGCGGAAGTGGCATATGCAAGGTGCGAGTGTGTTGGTGAGTCGGAATTTTTGAAGTTAGGTGACATTTGCCAATACGAATTTCTATGTAACAATACAAGTGCACTTAGCATTTGCCACCCCATAAAAATATAGCTGTTAGGCAAGTAACGGGAAATTGGCCGAAGTTGGTGGTCTCAGTATTGCCTCTGCCACTGACACCAGAATCAGCACTCGCTGCCCTTGAGTCGCTTTTAAAGCAAATCAAATGACCTGGGACCAAGCTATGGAAAGAGAGTGCGAAAAATGCTCGAACAATACTCCGAAGAAGAAGACCTGCAAGAAGAAGAAGAGGAAGAATTTATGGATAGTGAAGGAAGCCAGGCATCCAGCTCCGATGAATCCGATGAGGAATCTGTTGACGACCACTCAACACCCGGCAACGGGGAAATTGCCAGCAGCAGTGAGGATGACGAATCCGAGAAGTCCAGCCGCGAATCGTCACCCATACCAGGACAAAAGCGGGCTAAGAAACCGGCCAACTCTTCGACCAAGAAGTCTAAGACTGAGATCGGAGTAGTAAAACTGCCAATTGTAGAACCTGTTGTAACTCCACCAGTAGTACAACCATTACCAGCAAGTAATGCAACAAAAATGCCAACCACCGCACCAACAACCCACAAATCAGCACCACCGAAAAAATCAGGAATGCCGCCAATAATATGCTTTTCTGGAAACATCGCCGAAATCAGCAGATACGCCAAAGGACAAAAAATCGAATTTACTCTGAAAAATATTGATACCACCAAGACAGTCATCAACGCCATCTCTCGGGAAGGATTTGAAGCCATCAGGAATTTCCTGAAATCAAGGAAAATTCAACACCACACATTCACCCCACGTGAAGATCGGAGGACACTAATGATAGCTGTTTTTTTATTATCAGCGTGATCTGATCCCGATCAGATCACGAAAATAAAACAAGACGGATCATTGAAAAGTTTAATTTTTGAGTTGTGGCAACAGCTGCTTTCAAAAACAAAACAGATTATACAGGTGCTACAGTAAACCTTGGCGAAGAAGTCCATGAAGAAAGCTCGTATCGCCGTCCCTCCCAACTACTCCAGTATGAGTGAACAAAATAAGTCCGTGGGATTGGCCACCTTTATTTTCCAATTATGCAGTACATAAGGAAACTTCGTGTAATTGCCTATAACGTTAATTCGTTATAGAACTTCCACAAAGGTAAGGCTTTCCATCTATTCATGAAGTTAAACAGCCCGGATATTGCACTCGTCAGTGAAACCATGCTAACCTGCCGCAACAAGATGGATCTAAGAATTACAACTTCTTCAAGACAGACAAAATAGAAGGCAAACGAATAACAGGCATCTTCGTCAAAAACTACATCAAAAAATCCATGATAATACAACTCGCCATTCCTGGACTCAAATCATTCGAAGCTAGTAGAAGAGTAATCCGAATGTCTACATCCGAAACTCTGGCAGTCATCAGCATATACAACAAACGCCGTACTTACACTTTGGATATTCCACACGATATGCAGATACGCCAGGTATCAGATGTGGGGGGATACAGTTGATAGCACCGAAGGTTTGGCAATAGTCAACTGAATGGAAGATAACACCGACGTTCACTCCCTTGTAGTAATATCCCAACCAAGACCGACCTTCCCCAGGACACCATCGTTATTGGATTTCTTTCTGGCAACCTCGAGCCTGGTTAACGTTCTTCATAAGATCCAGAACTACGACTGCAAGACTCTCACCTGCGACTCTGATCACGAAGCAGTGCAACTAACCACCATTAATCAACCAATCTTTACGAATGAACAGCCAGGATCTGACTTTATTAACTTTCAGCAATTGGATATTGAACTATTCCAAAAAGAAGTCGTAGACAACATTACACTGCCCGCAGCGACCAGAAATCTCACCAATAATGAGATCGTTATTGGATTTCTTTCTGGCAACCTCGAGCCTGGTTAACGTTCTTCATAAGATCCAGAACTACGACTGCAAGACTCTCACCTGCGACTCTGATCACGAAGCAGTGCAACTAACCACCATTAATCAACCAATCTTTACGAATGAACAGCCAGGATCTGACTTTATTAACTTTCAGCAATTGGATGTTGAACTATTCCAAAAAGAAGTCGTAGACAACATTACACTGCCCGCAGCGACCAGAAATCTCACCAATAATGAGATAGATGCAGCCCAGGACATCATGAGACAGATATAGCCATCTCCCAGTATATATCCAGAACCTGTACCATCACAGACAACGCCTCAGGAAGCGAATGCAAAGAACTCGGACCCGGGAATGGAATACGATCAACAGCGATTATCAGGCCGTGTCAAGCGAACTAAACTGCTGCAACATCATGTTCAGGAACGCGCAGTAGAGCATTTCAATGATGTTCAACTTCAAAAGAGGCTGCAAGACATCAGACCTGGTCCCTACACCTCAGGTTACAGTCGCAGGCTTTCTAGACGTGGAGAAGGCATTTGACTCAGTGTGAATTCAAGGACTTGTCCACAAATTAAAACAACTAAGTTTTCCTAACGCTCTCATCAATATTATTTTAAGTTTTCTTCACTCCAGGTCCTTTTTTGTGCAGATAGAAGACCGTCAATCACAAATGAAAAGCATCAGAGCTGGTGTCGCTCAAGGATCGAAGCTAGGACCACTGCTTTTCAACATTTTCACGTCCGACCAACCACAGCGCAACTAACAGCTGCCTATTCGCCGATGACTCCGTCACATACAGCAACTCGATGTCCCCAGCCATAGCAGCACGAAGAGTAGAAGCCTACGTTAGGAAGCTATTCCAGTACTACTTAAGATGGGTCATACGAATCAACACGGGCAAATCTGCACTAATCTGTATAAGAAGACCCATCAGAGGAACCAGAGTTAGGTCGGCCACCAACTGCCGCAACGTCAAAATAAATCTACCTGACGGATCATCATCTCAACCACAAACAACATAAAGTATCTTGGAGTCAATTTCAACGAGCGACTTAGATTTAACCCACACCTGAACACTGCTCTCAGGAAGGCATCACTTGCATGTCACAGAGTTTAACCGCTGATGAAGAAACAATATGGACTAAGTAGAAGAACAAAACTCCAGCTATACAAACAACTCAAAAGACCGGTAGTAACCTACGGATTCCCCATTTGGTATACCGTCTCCAAGACATATATGAGGAAGCTGGGAGTATTTGAGAGAAAACTCTTGCGGATATGCACAGGACTGCACTATGATCCAGTCCGGAAGAAAAACGTCAGAAGTTCAAGACTCTACGAAGAAGCAAAAATCCTACCGCTGGAAAAGTATATGGTCACAATTTTCCAGAAAATACTCAGGAATACCTCCAGCCATCCAAACCCACTAGTCCGAAGGATTGCGGACCTACCACACATCCCAGAGCACCGGTACCTTCATGTAATGGCTCTGTTAAACGATTAGCTATTCCCAAGCGATACAGATAGGACTTTATATAAAATAGATCTAAGAAAACAAACATTGTACACCGTTGGGCACCTGTTGTTGAGCCAACACATATAAATACTAATTATTCACCATCATTTGTTACCTAGTTTAAGTCAAATTGTATATACAAAAAGTTCAATAAAAGCAAATGTAAATGTAAATCGTGACCACTCCGTAAAAATATAGCTTGTAGGCAAGTAACGGGAAACCGGGCGAACTTTGTGGTCTCAAAAGACGTTTTTCTTTTTTACTTCAGAGCTGAGCACTGAACTGAGCTCGAGCATTATGAGCGTGATCAGATCGTTCTGATGTATTTATGAAACACCTTTGAGCACATAGCTGTCATTTGTAATGAATATATGTATAATTTAAATATTTATTAATTGTTATTTATTAAATCGAATAACCTTCAGTTCCACAACAACAAGGTTCATCCTCAATTTCAACTATTTGCTTTAACCTCTTTGTTTTCTGTCAAATGTGACTGTAAGTGTGCAATCAGCGTTTTAGCCTGCTCAGTCAATTTATTCTGATCTTATAGAGCGCGCTCTGATCATGATCTGAACGAAAAAAGAAACACAAATTCTGAGCTCTGATGTATTTGTTCCCCGGGAATGAGAATCTCTAATGAATCAATGGTTGGTGCGAAAAGGTTGACTTCGCGGAAAATATAGATACAAGAATTGTTAGCATTCAGCAAAATCCACGCGAAATAATAAATTTACGAACTTCTGGACTAACAGGTAGTATATGTGAATTCAAGATATACAGAATTCTGTTTTATTTGGTGTGAATTTATAGAGCAGTACACATGACAGCTTTCCTGTATACAAATTTCCACGGCTTTCAATTTTTAAAAGGTAAAATTAAATTTATTTTCACATTTAAATATATTTACTTTTGTAATTACTGTTTCGTTGCTTGGCAAATTGAAATTCAAACGGAAGTGAATTATCCGGCTATTATTTCTTTCAAAAATATTCACTTGATAATAATTTAAATGTGATCTTTAGACTACCAATAAGCCTTGATTTGCACCATCAGCCTACGCATAAATCAAAGCATTCTAATAAACTGTGTTCCGTTTATTGAATAATTTGAAAGAGATCTTATAACGACATAAATTCGCTCAGAAATCAATCCTGAAGTATTAGAAAACAAAGGAAAGCGTACTATAAAAAGTACCGGAAATTATGTCCGATCGAACGATAGGGCATTACTGATTTGCATATGATATTTGACAGATCAGCGGAAATTTTGTGAATTTCCTATTTTGTGTTTTGTTTTTTGCTTATAATAAGCTTCAAAAAGCCTTTGAAAGATATCTGTTGGGCAAATTAATTTGCAATACTGGTAGAAAAAAAGGTCCTCCATAAGGCTTGTACTGACAATTTTTGGTGGACAGAGTATAGTAACAGTAAGGCCGGTAGATTGGTTTGTCTATGGATGGAATCACTGATCGTGTTCGTTTCGTATTTAGTGGTATGGGGGTGAAGTTCTTTAGTGTGAACTATGATGACGGGGAAGGTATTTTATGAGGATAAATAGGTGGAAACTGGAATTTTGAATACTTAACAATTGGTTTTTCTTTGGCTTTGATTTGCTTTAATCAACTTTGTTGAAAACGTCCCTTTCTTCCTTCACTATTTTTATCGCCACGGCGGATTTTATTCTGATGAGGTAACAGGGCAGGGTAGTAGTTGCGATTTTCATAAGGTGAGGACGGCAGAAAAAGTGAGATCCAATTTTATGACAAGTAACACTTTGGTTGCTGTGAGGGATGACGATGCAAGGGGCTATTAGCTGGGTAAGATAAATTGATTGAAAAATGATTTTGGCATTCTTTCTGTACTATTTTGCCTACACATATTTTAGTCAAATATATCATTCGAAAGGTACTGTGCCATAGATGTGCACAAACAAATAATTGTGGGTATATATCGCCATTAAGGCTGGTAAAATTAAGTTAACAATTCCCCATACAAAATCATTATAAGTCAAATAAAAGCATTTTGGTGACATTCAATTGTCGCCGCCATATTGCCATAGTAACGTATTCAAATATATCACCTTAGAACCTATTTTTGGAGGAATGCAATTTGCCGTCCCCTAAAAGTAAACAACACTACGTATAATTTTGATTCAACGGCATATACCTGCGAGGTGTTGACAACCACTATGTTACTATGGAAAATATTTTTCGACAAATATTTATAAAAAAAAATATATCGAAAATTGTGGTACGTTTTTTGTACCCTCCACAGGAAGGTATATTCACTTTGTCATTACATTTGTAACGCCAAGAAGGAGTCACCGGAGACCTCATAAAGTATATATATTCTGAATCAGGATCATATTCTGAATCGATTTAGCCATGCCCGTCTGTGTGTCTGTTAAAACCACTAAAGGACTGCTTTTTATCATCGTCAGGTTGGTATTGAAAATGGGCTATTTTGGTCAAGTAGTTCAGGTTCCTCCCATACAAAATCAATATTAGACCCACGTGTCTCTCTGTCTGTTGAAAACACGATAGCGTCCAAAAGAATCCACGTAGGCAAGTGAAATGTTGTGATTGTACTTCTTTTCAATGTCGTCAAGTTGTTACTAAAAATGGGCTATGCCGGTCAAGTAGTTCTGGTACCCTCCAAACAAAATCAATATTAGACCCATGTGTCTCTCTGTCTGTTGAAAACAGAAAAGTGTCGAAACAAATCGACCTAGGGAAGTGAAAGGACTTACTTTTATCATCGTCAGGTTGATATTAAAATTGGGCTATATCGGTCAAGTATTTCTGGTACCACCAGTTTTGTATGGCTTGTATGCAGTGGAGGGTATCAATGCAAAGGCCAGGCCGATGATAACACTTTTACTTGTTATTATTATACATAGGTACTCATAAAAGGTAGGGTAGATAATATTAATAGTGATACGATCCTTAAGGCGTCAGAGAAGTAATTTTGTTCAAGATCTGATAAAAAATTTAAATTCTTGCAATTCTACTCGTCCTATTACAGCGAACAACAAATTTATAATACGTGCTTAAGGGTCGTTAGCTGATACGACTCATAGCGAATTAACTGCCACATAAACTCTTATGTGACAATTTATGCCCTAAAAAAAGTACACTATAAGTATTTAAGTAGAACTTAAATCGTTAGAGTCGTATGAGTAAACGGCTCTAAATCATAAAAAGTGAGATTTTAAAAATTGCCTATAAGGGGTGAAAATGGGGCGCATGCTTTTACATTCATTTACAAGCTTAAACACAAAAAAATCCCCGATCAAACGATCACATAGCTTTCTGTTACATTCGAATGCTAAACTAAATCGAAAACCAAATACGATTTTATTTGACCAACAATTTCAATAACGATTGCTTCAGTTCAATTCAGATGTATACACATCGAATGCGCAATTTTGGCTGATGATAATATCATCAGAGGATTAATCTTTTTTTAAAAAAATTAATGAATTATAGGACACTAAAAATGGAAAATAATATTATATAAAAAATTCTTTTCAAAAACAAGCTTATATTTATTTAATGTACCTACTAAAAAGTAGAAAATATTTGTTTTTCCAAGATACTAATATCTCACTAGACACAATGAATAAAAGTTTGAGGCAGTTCAAGTACGGTGACAAAATTCACCGGCTAGATTTTACGAAGTCACAGTGGCGAAGTTTCCCAAAAACCTTAAAATTTGTTGGTGTGAAGATTAAAAATAATTATTAGTAAAGGCCCCCTGTGTATTATATTATATCCACGTTTTACCACAACTAGTTTGATATATATGTTTGTAGTTATATCATATACCATCTAAGCATATGCGCCACTTATAAAAATTCTTTTTGCATTTCAGAAAAATGTTCATCGGAGGTCTCAGTTGGCAAACAAGTCCAGGTGAGCATATAATATTTTAGATATCCTTTTGTATGGGCACAGCATTTTTTAAAGTCTTCGTGGGGGGCCCTCAGATGGAAAAAGTGGACAAATGGCTCATCGGTAACGCTGGTACATATTAGCGTACTTGTGAATGAGAGAACTCTCGCTGTCCCTACCACTTAGTTTTTGTAGATAAAGTTAATGAACAGCAGGCAGCAAACAACATTGAGATGTTTATCGCTTATCGGCGAACCGCCTTCCTTTCAAGTTCAATTCGATGGGAAGTGATAAACAATTTACTCTTGCTGGCTGCCACTCATCAACTTTCTATATAAGAACTTAATGTTATAAGTTTAATAGTTCACATAAGCTAATGTGACATTTTCTCTCATCGGATGAACGGTTGCTACTCATTCATTAAAAGTGTTTTAGCCTTGTATTTAAACCGAATAATTAATACGACCGTTGAAATAACTCTTGTAAACCGAATGAATGTTATGAAGCCACACTCAAAGTTCAAAGTTTTAAACAAAGCATAATTAGAGCGATCTGATTTGTTTATGAAATAAAACACATATGAATAGATTTTTTTTTTAGTTTTCTCAAACTATTGAACTTAATTTTTCTACAGCAGTATTGACATTCATTGTTACAAAGAAATCATATGGTTAGTTCGAAAAATATGCATTGTTTTTTTTTATTTTTACTCAGACTGCTCAGTTTATTACTCGTATTTACAGTGCCGTGCACGAAATTAGAAACGTCAAAAATGCTACTATGAGCATGGTGGATGAGCAAAGTGAAATTTTTATGGTACATATTAATAAACATTTCTATTCAGATCGAGAATGTGGCATATTGTACCGTTACATGTTATCTCTGAATAAACTAAATGGAAAGTGTTAAGCTGATCATTGCCTTTTCTAATTACGTACACACCACGGAATATATTTTATTTCACAATGAGGTTGAGCACAGTGAATTTTTCATTTTGTACGGTACATAAATATTAATAAACCTTTCTATTCAGATCGAGAATATGGCATATAGTATCGTTACATATTATCTCTGAATGTATTTCATTTCACAATGAGGTTAAAGAATTGTGCAGATGATATATAATATATATCTTAAAGTCTGTGTACATAATAGCATTCTATTTGAATTCCAAAGCTAGGAGCTACAAAAAATTGATTGATAGCGGTAACGATAAAACATACCTATTTTTAAATTTATACCGGAGAAACACCTTAGAGTTGGAAGGCTTCAACGGAGGTTGAAATAGTTAATTTACTACCAAGAAAGACTTTGTTAAGATGTTGGAAACGCGGTGCAGGGCTGTAGTCAAGTCGAAGATAGAATTAGCACGAGCTGTGCGGTTTTTGTCCACGCAAAAGTGCAATCCACTATCTGTGCGCTCTCAGAATAATACTTGAAAAAGACTGAAATTGAAGAAAGGCATATGACCGCAAAACTCACAAGTGTACTGCACGTGTAAGAACAATGGAATTGGCAGATGAATTCAAGTACGATTCCGCCAAAATCATAGTGCGGTAAATCAAAACTTAGGGCTGGTTGGTAGGTATTTTTTTTCTTACACGTAGATGGTCCATAGGATGCTTGTCAGCATAATAGGATTACCGCCGGTTCGCAGTAGTCCTTAATGCGCAGTTGAAAGCTTACAAGTTTTAGAATCGTCTGCGTTGAGGTTTAGATAAAAGTATACGTGAAAATGCGATTTCTTTGTTGTACTGCTGGAAAGCCCTACCCTAATTCTGACTTTATCTTTTTTACATTTTACATGTAGGAAATACCCATACAGCAACTGTGATTTCCTTCAAGGTATACGTTTCTTGAACCTGATGGGCAACTAAGCAGGGCTTAAAAGATAATCGATCGGAGTAAACGGATTTCGATAGCCAATAAATAAATGGAGTGCAGTCCCAAAAGCCTTTTTTTTGTATTTTTTTATTTAACCAGGTTTGGCAATCCTTTCCTATATAAAACTTATTTATATTTTTTTTGAGTTCATTTTGTTTCCTATGAACTCATATGGGTCTTTGGGGCATTAACTTAATTTTGTTTTTTGTTAGCATGGCAAAAAGTACACAATATTTGTGGAGGAAGAAGTTACTATTTTATCTTTATTTTTATTTTTAAGAACTCTGCTAGCTGGAGTTGCTGTTGGAACAGGGAATTGCAAGAACTTTTTTCGTTTTTTTTGGTTTTCTGGTAGATACATACTTATATTATATTGCAGTTTGATAAATTCAAGTGAGCAACAATTAGATAAATAAATTAAAAAATTGGTTTGTAATACGATACAAAAATATTTGTATTTACTTAAAATCCTAAAATACCGAGCAACGCAATGTCTCGGTCTCGTTGATGACTGAGCATCCTGGTTATCGTTGATGTCTAACTGTAGATTCGCTGTGTTGCTCTGCGATCGTTCGCCAGATGTTTTAGGATGATTCTCACGATCGGTCGTTATTATACCAGATGTTTTTGATGGAGTTGATATGGTAGAGGTTGGATCAAACAAGGTGTTATATCGGTTTACGACCGTTTCCCAGATGTTGTTCGATGGTTTTCACGATCGTCTGTTGTTCCCAAATTGGGAATTCGTTTCAACCCCCTGCATTCCTTGGAACTGGAATGTTAACTCCTACTTTCCTTTAAAAAGCGCACCCCGCAGCTTCGTATTGCCGTATAAGCATTTGTATTCCTTCGACTCTTTGTTCGAGGAGTTTTTCTGGGGTTAGCTTAGGAGTTATTCGTCAGAATAGCTATAAATGTTGTTACGAGGACAGTGACTGAGACTAGTCAAAGAGTAGAGATAATAGGGCTTTTAGTTGCACCTATCTGTAAAGACTGTAGTAGGTGTATATTATCAAACTTTAGTTGCTTTTCAAGTGATTCCAGATATTAGCCAATTTCATATTTGTCAATTGTAAAGGTCTTCTGGATCAGGCGTGTAGAATTATCATACAATCTTCTATCGTAGTATTATTTTCAAAGTTTACAAGGTTATTTTCCACGGTATGTTCGCCGCATATAAGAATATTTCTGTCCTTAATTACTTCTAAATCTAAATTCTTCTCCTTTATTTTATTACATATACTCGGCCTTACTAATAATTAACTTTAGTCTGGCAGTTTACGCAAAGACACCACACGTTCCAAAATCCCTTTACCAATAAACAAATATAGTTGCCAGAATATCGGTAACTGTAGGGTTAAATGTTAATTTTGAGAAACCCATGTTTATCTCGGGCATTAGCTAAATAAATCCTCCCTAAATGTCATTTTCAAGAGGAGTGTTGCCCAACCGCAAAAAATGGCGGTATGGAATTTTGTAATAGGAGCGAATTAAAATACACTGTTGTTCAGCCTGAACGTTTAGTAAATTGTAAATGTTTTCTGCATTTGTTCGTTGGAATATAACAATGCAAGTGGTTTTTAAGTTTAGCAATCACAAATTTTTGTTTTATTTTTAAACACTTGAAATATATAAATAGAATATTTTGATTAAATGAAATCGTTAGCGTTTCCCTCTGCTTTATCTTGTTTAACCGCTAGTGTTTCCTTTTTGATTGACTTTCCTTTTTTAATAGTGTGCAAGTAACTAATGCTAAGATTAAAGAATAAATTTGATTTAAGTTTGGGATCCTTCCAAGACTTTCTTGAGAGTCGTCGCTAGAATAAAATATCTGTTCACATAAGATTGGACAGCTCATACCTGAATACCTACTTTTTTGTAAAATTCTCAGTACCTTAGGCGGCTCAGGTAGATATTTTAGAATTGTACCGCTAGCTCACCATCACTGTCTGGGGCATAGACTAACCAAACTAGACAGTCGACTGAGAGCAGAAACGGTACTTCTGCCTACAAGCTGCCTGTTCTGCAGCAAATTGCATAAGTATTCGTGCATGTACAAATCAAAGGAGCGCCATTGCTACCGCACGCATACTTATACAATTGGCTGCAGGGACTTCATATCATCCGGGCGGCCATTATTATGGTGGGGAGTCAAGTGTTTGCGACTGTGTTCGGCATACTTTGTGCCCATTAGTTGTGCGGTGTTCACATCACCGTTTATTTTAAGAATTTTTAAAATTTTTGAAATTGTCGGTATCATATGCCATATATACTAATATAATAACTATTTGTCAATATCTAGCAGAAATTCGTCTCATAATATTAATCAGGGAAAATTAACTACCACGGTTTTTTCACTTTTGTTAACAGAAAATCTCTTAACTTCAGGTTTTTTTTTTTGCATATTTTAAGAAAATAAACTTTTTCCCGTTGATTTTAATACAACTCTTTGGGTGGTTGGGTATGTATGAATCCGGTAGACACTGATTGGCATCAACTTGGCGGTGCCCAGCTGTTGCAACTTTTCATGCATATCAATTGTGCTTATTTTACCTCCCAGTGGAACCACCGGGTACTGGTCTGCCCATCCGGGCATGACTTGCTGAACTTATAAGCGCGAGTGTTGAACACGAAGAAAATAGCAACACTATAATGCTCTGTCGGAATGACTGCCTGATCGAGTATCAGAGGTCTTACATGAGCCCCTCAGATAGAGGACGTACGGCGGATGAATTCATTAGACTGAATCAACGGTGTCGTCAACAGTCGGGATGACAGCTACCTTGCTTGAGCTACTTCGACATATTTGGAGCTGAGGTCAGTGAAGATTTTTTTTCAGGACTAGTCAGGGTCCTGAAACAGAGATGGTGGCGGATGAACCCCCTATGGGCCAACGGCAGCTCTCACATCCCCGAAGTGGGTTACTGACACCGGAGGAATCCGGCCCCTTTCGTCCAAGGGGTCCAACAAAGGACCTGGCCCTCCAGGTTGGGGGTTGTACGCCGGGGTAACTGCCCGACTGCGGAAAACCAAACCCAGTTCCGAAACGACAACAAGCCTCGGATACGGATGAATTTACTGTTGACGAACCTAGCAAACGAATAAAGGACAACGAATTTCGGATCTGCATGTGGAATGTTAGGTCCCTTAACAGACCGCGTGCAGCCGAACAACTAGCGGAGGTCCTGAACTGCTATAAAACAGACCTAACCGCCATCCAAGAAGTGCGATGGGATGGACCGGGCAAGAAGAGGATGAACAACTGCGATATCTATTATGGCGACTGCTATCGGCAACAAAAACAGCGCTTATTTGGTTGTGGATTCGTCGTTGGCGGCAGACTTAGGCAAGAAGTCTTAAGATTCAGCTGTGTGAACGAGCGCCTTGCGACAATCCGCATCAAGGCTAAATTCGCCAACATTAGCCTAATATGCGCCCATGCCCCCACGGAGGAGAAAGACGACGACACCAAAGAGAGGTTCTACGAGCTCTTAGACAAGACGTACGAGCAGTGCCCTAGCTATGACATAAAAATTGTCCTAGGTGATTTTAATGCAAAGATAGGAAGAGAGGCGATATTTGGCAGTACTGTCGGAAGTTACAGCCTACACGACACCACCTCCGATAACGGATTTAGGCTGATCGAATTCGCGGCGGGACGAAATGTTGTCGTAGCAAGTACGCGGTTCTTTTTCTTTTTTTCTATTAAATTAATTTTTATTAGTTCATTATTTATACTTATATACTAGACAAAAATGATTAAATCTAATTTAAAACTAACATTTATCTTATTCTAGCTTACTGGCCCTTAGCGAGCGCTCTAAACTTAACAATATGCTTAAAACTATTGCCTTTCGGCCTTAACAAGTACGCGGTTCCCGCATCTCGATATTCACAAAGGCAGATGGAGATCTCCGGACCAATCATACGTGAGCTCTACGCGCAGAAGAGAAGAGACGAACACCGGCTTCTGGGGAAAAAAAAGAAAGAGCATGAGAAGCGCGCGATCGAGGAAATAGAGAGATGCTACTGCAGGAATGAGGTTCGGAAGTTTAACCAAAGTGTAAAAAGAACCTCCCAAGGCTACAGAGCCCGAACCGAAGCCTGCAAGGACGAACAAGGGAACATCGTAATAGAATCGCAGTCGATGCTGAGGGTATGGAAGAACTACTTCTGCAGACTGTTTAACGGCGATGACGAACAAAATCCCGCTGTCAGGCAGAATGAACCATTCAACCTGGACGATGAAGACCAACAATTCCGTCCACCCGACCTGGACGAAGTGAAGATAGCCATATCTAAGCTTAAGTCCAACAAAGCCGCTGGAGCAGATGGCCTAGCCGCCAAGCTGTTCATAGCGGCAGGCGATGACTTGGTTAGGAGCATGCACCAACTCATCTGTAAGATATGGTCGGAGGAAAGTATGCCCGATGAATGGTACCTCAGCATTGTTTGCCCGATCCTCAAGAAAGGAGACCCTCTGAACTGCGCCAACTACAGAGGTATAAGTCTTCTTAACATCGCCTACAAGATCTTATCTTCCGTGTTGTGTGAACGCCTGAAGCCTTTCGTTAACAACCTGATTGGTCCCTATCAGTGTGGCTTCAGGCCAGGAAAGTCTACCGTTGACCAAATATTCACACTGCGGCAGATCTTGGAGAAAACCCAGGAAGTCCAAATCGATACCCACCACTTTTTTATCGATTTCAAGGCCACCTATGACAGCATTTATAGAAACGAGCTATACAGAGCAATGTCTAGTTTTGGCATCCCTGCCAAACTCGTCCGCTTGTGCAGGATGAGAATGGAGAATGCACGCTGCTCCATTAAGGTCGGTAAAGAACTTACCAAGATCTTCGATGTCAAAAAAGGATTTAGACAAGGCGATGCGCTGTCATGTGACTTCTTTAACATCGTTCTTGAAAGAATAGTGCAAAACTCAAACGCTAACACCAGAGGCACTATCTTCCAAAAGTCCGTCCACCTACTCGCTTACGCCGACGACATCGACATAATCGGCAGAACGCAAGGTGATGTCACTGGCGCGTTCGTGAGCATTGAGACGGAAGCGGCAAAGATGGGTTTGGCGGTCAATGAGGGCAAGACAAAGTATATGCTGTCATCAAGAAAGGACACCCAACACCGACGTCTTGGACAAAATGTCACCATAGACAGGTATAACTTTGAGGTGGTAAAGGACTTTGTTTACCTAGTCTCCGCTATGACTTCAGACAATGACACCAGCGCTGAGATTAAGCGAAGAATAACTCTTGCCAATCGCTGTTTCTTTGGGCTAAGAAAGCAATTGAGTAGCAAAGCCCTCTCTCGAACAACTAAAGTGACCCTTTATAAGACCTTGATCATCCCAGTCCTACTTTATGGTGCAGAGGCATGGACTCTATCAAAATCGGATGAGGCTACACTTGGTTACTTCGCGAGGAAAATTCTTCGAGTAATTTTCGGTCCCGTCTGCATAGAGAGTGAATGGAGGAGCAGATACAACGACGAACTGTACGGGCTGTACAGCGACATCGACCTGGCCAGAAGAGTGAAGATCCAACGACTGAGCTGGCTGGGTCATGTAGAGCGAATAGACGTCAATGCTCCGGCCTGAAAGATATTCGAATCCACACCGAGGGATGGCGCATTGGAGGAAGACCGCGACTCAGGTGGCGCGCGCAAGTGGAAGGGGACCTTAATTAACTTAGCGTGCGAAACTGGAGACAGCTGGACAAAGATCGTGCTGGCTGGAGACGCTTGTTGGTTGAGGCCCAGGTCCACCCCGGACTGTAGCGCCACCTTAAGTAAGTAAGTAAGTAAGATACACCTCTTTTTCTCAATTGAACGACTGTGAAGTTAAGTCTCATGTTGTTTTCGATTTGGCTTTTCAGGTTTTGATCTGAGATTTCAGATTTCTGCTGCCAAATCAAATATTAAATAACGAATTTTATTGGTTCTTGTATTGAGTTGGTTGCAAGAAAATGATTGATTTTTTCAAATAAATAGATCTTTTCGTCAAATCGAAAAAAAAAACATACACATAAACGGCTGAACATACTTTGATGTCAAAACTCAAATGAGAGCCGACTTTGCTTCTGGTTCAAATTGATGAATTTGTTGTTGAACGTAAAATGTAATTCGGTTTTGTAATTTGGTAGTGTTTGATTCTATAGGGGTTGATCTTATGCAAGTTTTATACGGCTTATAATATCTATTTTTAATTTTTTTAAACCTTTCCTCAAAACACTAAACTCTTTTAATTTTACTTAAGACATATTTAAGACAAATTCTTAAGGAATATTTCTTATTGTTATTTTCTCCTTTTTTTTGGATACTTCTACTATCTGATGAATCCTTTGCTTTTATTATGTATTTGCTCTTTCCTCTGTCTTGCGGAGTACTTTGGCTGTTTATTTTTTGGCGATGCACTGAGTTTAAGTTTACTTTATTTTTTCAACTTTTAATTAAATCTGAACATCCCGGTTGAGCCCCCAATTAAAAAAATTTGGTTTGTAATGCGATACAAAAATATGCTGATCATTGAGCATACTGGTAGATTCGCTGTATTACTCTGCGATCGCTCGCCAGATGTTTTTGGATGGTTTTTAGGATCGGTCGTTACTATAACAGATCTGGTTGGATGAAGCAAGGTGTTGTATCGGTTAGCGATCGTTCGCCAGATATTGTTTGATGCATAAACAAATCATACTGATACCCCCAACTCACAATCCTCTTGCCGCTGGCGCCCTCAATTTATTTTCAAATTCGCAATTTTGTTTTCCCATCGGTGTTATATGTCAATTTAGAATCCGTGTGACATACAAAAACATACAAAAAAAAAGGTAGCGTATTTTCTGCTTTTGAATATCTTTAACTTCGACTTCATGTATATACGTAAAGTGATCAAAACTTTTTTTATGGTTACCAGTAAAATAAAGGACGATCTACGAGGATTTTTGCATTATGACCTTTACCAGATAAAGCCAAGCGCATACAAATTTGAGAGTAAATAGTAATATAGTAATAGTATAAAAAAACTCGAAATAATTTTTTGAATTTAACAAGTGCATTCTTGCATATATTATTGTGCAAGTATGCATTTTACGCACTAATTACAGATTATAAATTATGCTTAAACTAAAAAATATTTTTCCCCACGACATACATAAAAAAACGTTTTCGCTAAACTGTGTTAAAATATAATTTTTTGTCAATATGGCTTCGAAATTTAAAGCATTAAAATCAACGGAAAAAATTGTATTTTCTTAAAATATGCAAAAAAAACCTCAAGTTACAAAATCTCTTTTAACAAAAGTGAAAAAAATGTATATTATGAGATGGATTTCTGCTAGATATTGGTAAATAATTATTATATTAATTTATTTGGCATTGTAACGAAATTATAACAGGAATTCCATTTGATACCATCAGTTTCAAAAACTTTAAAAATTCTTAAAATGAACTGTGTTCACATCCACATAACTAATGGGCACCAAGTATGCCGAACACAGTCGCGTAAGCTTGATTTCCCACAAAATAATGGCCGCCCGAATGACACGAACACCCTGCAGCAGATTGTATAAGTATGCGTGCGGCAGCAATGGCGCTCCTTTGATTTCTACAGGCACGAATATTTATGCAATCTTATGCAGGACAGGCAGGAGTACCGTTTCTGCTCTCAGTCGACTGTTTAGTTTGGTTAGTTTATGCCTTCTAGCAGCTGGTCATTTTGTGTAGAACTTTGTTGGCATTGTTTAATTGTTTAAAGACTGAGAAAGTTCCTACTGATTTCCTTATTGAATAGAAATGTCTTATGTTTTATAAATGTCTCTTTTTAAACAAGAAATTATTTTTAAAATAAAATAAAATAATTTGTGTTTAGAAAATCACGCATTTCTTTCAGTTTCTCTAAAGACTAAGCAAATGGTCGTTTTTTTAAATTCATTTTTATTAATTCATTATTTATATTTATATACTAGACAAAAACGATTAAATCTAATTTAAAACTAACATTTATCTTATTCTAGCTTACTGGCCCTTAGCGAGCGCTCTAAACTTAACAATATGCTTAAAATTATTGCCTTTCGGCCTTAAATCTATCAATATATATTTTGTTTTGTTTTTTAATTTTCAAGAAACTTTTAAAAACTTGAATGCTTGAATGCAAATGGTCGTTTTTACACTGCCATGCCGTTTAGTTTCGTTCGGCATATATAAATTTGATATTTTTTCACGTAGTGTTTTATCAACGTCTCCAGATTTTTGGTAAAATTTATCTTGGTTTGGTAACTTTTTTCCAATTTTGGTAGCTAATTTTTTTTTGCAAGTGGCAACGGTGGCCTATTGTCTGTATACTGTATCACACTGTAGGAGCAAGAGAGAGCAGTGAGCGCGCACATCTTCTTCCTCTCTTCCTCTCATAGCCAGTGCATGAAATATATATACATATATCTCAGTCAGTACAGTAGTTCGTTTGCCACAAGATATAGAACAACAATTGATGCAGTTTTCTCTAGATATCTATCATTCGAAAACATGTATCTTATTTCTCATACCATAAGCCTAAGTCTCGGTCTAACAATTAACCACAGTAATTACTGATGTATCCGATAATGAAAATAATGAATAAAAATAAAAACTATTCAAAAATATTAATTTATCAATAAAAATCGATAATAAATTTTGGATATACATATTTATATATTATACATATGCACATCTATAAAGATATGTAGGTATGTACTTACATATAGATGGAGCTAAAGACGTTTTACTTCAGGCGTGGTGTATAAATCACATTCTTTTTTTTTTGTGTTAAGTTTCCAGCTTCGTAGCTTAAGCCGTGATTGTGCTTAATTGTGCTTAACGATGAAGCCCATGATCGTTTTGAGCTTTTGTTTGAAAATTCGTGCGGTGATGTCACTGCGAGAAGTAAGAATCGCCGTACATTAATTATCAGTAGTTGCGACTTGTGAACGCGTTGCTCAGTGGTTAGCATAAACTAACTATTAAATAGACTGACAGCTTTCCTACGTCTCCCCGATTTACCCCGCAGATTTTTTCAAAATAAGCCCCTCACAACGGTCGCTACTTTACTGTCTGTGAATACGTGTGAAGCAGCAAAAAAAATACAATTCTAAATGGCAGGAGTTGTGACTAACTACTGACACTCACAGTATTCCTACATTGTGGTATCTCTACCTTTTTGTGGGAATTTAAATTTTTAGTAAAATTTCCATGCGTAAAACATCAAAATTGACAAGAAAACATTCAAACTACATTTTACCATTAATATCAACGCACTAAATGTACATAAAAAGGAGATATGCCTTTAGCAACAATTTTCAGTACCAAAAATAGTGATTATAATGTTAGCAAACTGCGATTTTTATACTGAAGATTAATTTAATGTTATTTTCTTTCCGAACAATACAAATTTTAATTTTAAAAGCATGTTTTTTTTTCATACAAAAATAGAGGTAATTTGAGTTTAGTGAAAAAGAAAAAATTAACACGCTTCTTGGGAAAAATAAAGAAAGAGTGCTAAGAACACTGACTGAGATTTAGTGTGTTTCGTAAGCTGCTGTCAGCTGATGGATGCGTTTTGAGAGCTTAAATTCGTTGTTTTATTGCACCACGATAACATGTATTCTTTTCTATAAAATTTATAATGGCGAATGTAATCAACATAAATAAATAAAGGAATAAAGTGTTAAAAATTCATTCGTTGAACTAAAAAAAGATTTTTTTGTTCCTACAATTATTGTGTCGGTTTACGTTTGTTGTTTTTGGGGAAAAAATATTTCGCCAGGAAATATGATTTTTGAGTTATAATCTTTTCATGAAAATTCCATTCAATAGCAGAAAACAACAACAAAACATTTTAAATTTATTAGAAAATTTTAAATAATTGAGATAAATAATGAAATTCCATTTGAAAACAACTGTTTCAGCCAAAATTATATTATAAAAAAATAATAGATACAATCAACGAAAGTTTTCTTTAAAATGTACGGGAAAGAACGAAACTCAAAATGTATATGAGCAAAAAAGCAAATAAACATGTTTACTAATTCCTACCCTTGTCACGCATTTAAGTTTAGCTATTTTTTTTTAACTTATACGAATTCACATCATTACTAAAAAGACGTTTTATATTAGTAAGCGTTTAGTTTTTGGTACAAAAATAAAAACACAACTGAAAAGTTTTCGATAGACATTCTATGAATGAACATAATTTCATTATTAATGTAAAAAGTAAAATAAAGTTGCAAAATGATGACTGCATATTTATTATTGTTTCTTCCCAATTTTACTTGATTGAGTTTGTAATTTTTCTTACAAAAATGGGAATGTGAAAGAAGAAGAAAGAAGAAATTGGTTGCGAAACTTAAAGGTAATTTTATGGCGAACATGCGAACAATTTTTTTATATCTTTTATGACTTCAAAAAATGTTCCTTTTTTTTATATCCTGTAATTTGAACATTAATTTCTATTCAATTATAAGAAAATCGAAGAATAATTTATAGAAAAAAGTACCTAGCGAAAAATGTTAACCTGGAACTAAGAAAAACTATTGTTTACAACACAGCCCTCGATATTGAAATGAGAGTCCACCTCAGGCTACCGACATGGCGACATCCGGTTTAAACCGAAAGTGTGTAGGCTGGTTTTTTTCAAGTATGAGTGAGTACCCTTTGATTAACATAGGCACACATAGGCCACATGCCCACATCACACATTCTTTAATGCTAGTGATTTGCGTTCACCACCCCAAAGCAGAACAAGCCCGGAGCCAAAGACAATGGAATACTGAGATTTATAACTTTTCAGTGGAAAGGCGGCTGCCTACAAGCTGTTTTCCCGAAAAATCATGAAGTCACGCACCCATGCTCATTTCTTTTAAAGTGCAAGAATTCGGTATTTTGAAATGAGTATTTCACTATTTTTTTCAATTTGATCAAAACCTCCCGAAAAAACAAACAAATTCAATACGAAACACAAAACAATTAAACACCGCTATGCCCATAAAAGCAAGATGATTCATTGAAATTGGTTGAATGGTTGTGGAGATCGACAACAGCGCCACATATCCTGTCCAAAACTATCCTATTCTTTAAGCTGCAACTTATAACTCGTGTAACCAATACACATACACATTTTTTTCGCAGATTTGAAATAACTTCCTTCGCAAGTAAATATTTGAAATCTGTTTTTTTTTATTTCAAGCTATGATTATTTTACTAAAAGAATGCATAATTTCTTAAAAGTTAACTTCACCCTTATAATTTCAAAAAAATAAAATTTAAAACTGCCCTAAAAAGGCGAATCGCCCCATCGTGGGGCACAATCGTCATCCGGGTGGGGCAGTTTCGACATCAGTTTAGATGACGCAATAAATCAATAAGTAGGAACGTAGGTACTGTTTTTATTTAAATTGTTAAACAAATCTTAAATCTATAAGCATACAAATTAAATAAGAGAAGAAATTCATTTTTAGATTAAAATTAAATTAAAGAAATATATTTAAAATCACATTCGTTTCTTAAAGGTAAAAGAAAAGGATTTGTTAAACAAAATCATTGCACGTTATATTCACTCAGATCAGCGTCCTTAAAAAAGATAAGGTGAGAGTATCTTGATGATCCAGCTGGGTGTTCTTGCAATGGCTTTTTGCCGAAACTGCCCCATGTGCTTTTGTCGAAAGAGCCTTATCCTTTGCTTTAGTAGTCCCATCAGAGAACCACTTCTCAAGGCTACCAAAATATTTATAAAATCAGTCCTAATCCCAAAATTACATCTCAAGACTTTTCAAATTATTTATGAAATCAGTCCCAACAGAGAATTACATCTCAAGACTGCCAAATAATTATGACATCGGTCCCATCAGAGATGTAATCTCAGTCAAGACTATCAAAATAATGATAATATAAATCCCAGAAGTATATACTAAGCATTTACAATTTCCACGGTAGAATCTGTACTACTAAAGTCTAGCCGCCGTATATGCCTGTATGGTATGAAACGGTATCGGCATTTAATCGATAGGATGCAACTCGGATTGCTTCTTTCCCGAAGGTCTTTTCTCAACCAGGCAAATAAGACGAGACTGCACAAATTTCTTTACATTTCTTGCCATGGAAAAGTGTTGTCTCATTTTTCTAGCGTCTTTTCGCATCCGATATGACAATGTCTCATCAACGAAAAATGGTACTGTTTCGGGATGTGCAGTTTATTAAATTTTTCCGTGCTTCGATAAAGCAGACCATATTTAAGTGAGTAGTGATCATTCGCATCTGTATTGCAAGCATGAATTTGATCGATAATTTCCAGAACCTCTTGATCTATATTTTGTTCGACGTTAAGCCAGTTTTCAGATAGACTATTCAGTTGATAGCAAGTTCGTACAGGTCGGTTTCGACTCAAATAGTCAGTCCCTTTACGGTACTGAAAACTAGGTAAACTATCCTTTTTCTCTTTTATCGACTTTACAGCGTTACAGTCCGTACTAGCTATAATGAATTTGATACCAAACAAATAAATGTTTGCGGGAGTTGACGACTTGAGACGTAAGCAGTTGTGAACTCAGTCAAACATTTTCGTACCTATTTGTTCATAGGTTTCAAAGGGGTTTCACAGCCTGACTGTAATAAGTAAAGACCGGTTTATGCAACATAAAAGGGTTGAAATATGCATGATAAATTCTAAAAATATGCTTAAAAAGGAACAAAATCTATATGATAAGATAAGATAAGATAAGATAATAGCAACAGTTATTTTATTTTGAATTTAATATAAAATATAGCGGGATAACATAGTTGAATTACATTTTTAATAAAGACTTGTTTAACATTTTGTTAGCCTTAGAAACGTGAACAATCATGTGCTCCCTATTTTGTTAGCAACTAGTTTTGGCTGCGCACCCGGGGACAAATTTACGAAAATAGTGCGCCAGCCCCCTTATGTTTGGTGGACCTGTTGCCCTTACAAGTGTATCCCCTTTGAATGTTCCCGGCCTTATTCTTTTGTAACTAATCTCACGTTCCAGCAGTAGTGCCAGATAAAATTTTACAAAATCTGCATTTTCTGCTTAAAAAATCGTCATTACCTTGAAAGCAATAAATTTTAATAGCAATGATAAAAACACGATTTTTTCAAGCTTTCTTAATTTTCCAACAAAAACTAACTTAACCATTCTGCCAAAAAAAGTAACACATTTTTCAGTTTTGTGATGTTTGAAATGTAAAATTTATTGCATAGTACTTATAGAAAAAAATAAATATAATAAATAATACATATTGGAATTGAACTTCTTCTTAAAAAGTGTTTCGTCATTTTTCTATTATGACATTCGCCTTTGTGAAATTTTAGATAATCATTTGAAAATAGAATGCCTTTTAATGTACTAATTCTCAATCTATTCCTTGTTTTTGTTTTATTAAGATTAATTTGGGAAAAATTCTTTCAACATTAGCCGATAAGTTTTGGAAATTTAAAACTTCAAAAACAAATTTTATTAAGAGCTTCAGCTTTAATTAACGCTTCAGATTTATCACCACGCTTATATCAGCTATTACTTTCCAAAATTGCTCAATATCTATTGAATCCAAAGAATCTTTAAATAAATCCTTGGAGTTTAATTTTCTGACTTTTAGCAATGGAAATATCGAATCGCTTTAAAATGAGCATATATGAGCATATATATATTGCGCATCAAATGTTGTCAGTAGTTCAACAGTTAGTAGTTCAAACCGTTAGGCCGATTGACACAATTTGAATTTTATTAGATTAGTGAATTGGAACATTTTCGAAAATAGAAAATTTTATCATTTTCCCTTGTCCGTCGGGCGTAACGAAATTTGGTAAACACCAGAAACCTTATCCAGTGAAGTGTAGTACCGATATCCAGATAGTCCAGATAGGAAAACGATCCTTTACGGAAGCGATTTTAGCTGTTCTTCTTCCTAACCAGCACGATCGGACTAACAAAAGGTGAATGACTATATTGTATGATGTTGTGTGCTTTTTTAATTCAGTTATGGTTTCGTTAACAACCTGGCGCTCCGCTTTATATTAAGTCCTTAAGATGTTACACCTGCTGATGATCCCTGACCCAACAACAAAATATCCATATTTATCGACTACACGATGGACCTGTTATTTATAGTGTGTTTAGATCTCTTGTTATTTCAACAACATTGACAAAGGATTGGCTTATTGATTTTCGTCCCTGTGGACCCTGACTATCAACTTTTATTTCCAAGGCAGGGTCTTTGAAGACGCCACGGCCAAATAATATGTCAAAGCTCAGGTAATTTGATTCAATAATGTGAAAGTTAACCTCGATTATTAAATCCTCAAATTCTACTAATAGATCAGTCTATTGAACAGTCAAAAAGTAAGTCCATGTTCTTTTTAACAATATCAGTCCTGATAAGGGAGCAATCAGAGCTGGTATCAAGAAGGCAACGACAAGCAATACCCTCAACAACAATGATGGTATCACGCCATAAAGCTCGATTGAGCTGTCTGACTCGTAACTGCTGGGGGTGGTGTGGGTGTAGCGGCTACTTCGTTTGGATCTGCCATATTTGGTGTCTTTTGGCATGTGTTTTTTGCAAGCTGTGTATGAGTGGCCAAAAATTAAGAGTCGAAACTTCTTTGGATTCTTTGCTCTGGTGTGCTTGGGCACACTACACTATTACTTCACAGGCTAACTCTTTGTTAACATTGTGTTGTCTGTGATGTGGACGACTGTGAACAATTTGCTTTGATGTGCCCTCCTTTACCGTAACCAAAACACTTCTTATTTGCAGCTATGCGTGGACGTTTGGGGGCAAACGTGCCCCATTAGCACGCTGATAAATCGAAGGATTTATAATAGTCATAGCATCTCTGTTATTGTTACTTGCATTGTTAAATCCACGTTTATGCAGAGGAGATTCAACTATAGATGACAGATGATCAATGAGAGTATTTGCACAGTGGGTGGCATTACAAAAGTAAGAGAATTTCACAGCCCCATGTTTGCGATGCACCCTATGACAATTCGAATTATCTTGTTTTCATGTATTTCAAAAGGCAAGCAGCTTGAGAAAGTTTGAATAGGTGAAGCACGTAAATCACTCCAAGCGTAGTGCTGGTATCCGCACTTCTCGTACCAAGAATTATCTCTTCCGCTTAGGGTCATCTGCACAGGATGACATCAAAATCCTTTAATTTGTCCCTATCAATTCGAGTGTCCGAGTACTGATACCACTGGACGACGTTTACCCGTGAATGGTCGGGATCGTATAGGCTGAAAATCCAGAAAATTCGGTGGAATGACGCTCTGTTTTTGCCACCGAGCTAATAATGGAGTTAAGCACATCAAGCGAAATGAGTAAATAATTACTTCCGGTCGACGAAATACTAAGTCCACCTGCTACTGTGTGGAGTCTTTGCGTAAACTGCCGCACTAAAGTTGATTATTGGTAAGGCCGATTGACGACACAAGCCCAATATACCAACCTACAGCGTTTTAGTTTCGTTTCGCTATACCTATATCACACTCCACCCATTTGACATCTTCGATATTTGTGCTTAATGAAAAGCAACAACGATCAGAAGACATACGAGCTACCTGTACCTAAACTAAATACATGTAGACACCATGTATTGTGTCAATGAAGTATTCTTTTACGGAACAATGCGCAATACATACATACTCAAACCCCCAAACATCTAGCCCCAGGCGGTGCTTCAACCGTCATCCACAACTAATTCGAAATACGTAACCTTAAGCTGTTTGCCTGATACGATCGTGTCCCACTAAAGTGGGAAATAAGCCCCCGAAAAACAATTCGGGACTTATGTCCCTGCGCCTCATTAGGTCCACTAAAACATAATTTAGTTAATATAAGCCTAGAGAAATCCCCAACTGCTACAACAAATAGTCAAAACGCTTTCATTATCTCGATTTTGTTGTTTTTGTTTTATGCAGTTAGCTAAGTACGAGCGGTTGGGGAAAATGCAAGTCATGCAATTTTGTTTTCTTTATTAGTCGAACCCCCAAACATCTAGCCCCAGGCGGTGCTTCAACCGTCATCCACAACTAATTCGAAATACGTAACCTTAAGCTGTTTGCCTGATACGATCGTGTCCCACTAAAGTGGGAAATAAGCCCCCGAAAAACAATTCGGGACTTATGTCCCTGCGCCTCATTAGGTCCACTAAAACATAATTTAGTTAATATAAGCCTAGAGAAATCCCCAACTGCTACAACAAATAGTCAAAACGCTTTCATTATCTCGATTTTGTTGTTTTTGTTTTATGCAGTTAGCTAAGTACGAGCGGTTGGGGAAAATGCAAGTCATGCAATTTTGTTTTCTTTATTAGTCGAGTTTTTTTATTTTTTACTTGATCAAATTCTCAAAAACATCGATTAAATACCTTTTCTCAGTTCTTATGTCTACTTCTAAAATCGATGTTTTTGTGTTCTTTCTGTCGACAAATTATAAAAAAATTATTATTTTATTTATTTATTTATACCAAGTATTATGACCAAGTTTTTCTGTTAATCAAGTTTATCTTATCGACTTATGAATATTAATAAAATATTTAGTGAGACATAAGTCCTCGAATTGATTTTTCATGCCTTTCATTATTACTGCAAAAACACTAGCTAAAAAATATGTGTAAATTGTGGTTTCAGAACAATTGATGGAAACAATTTTTTTTTTAATTTGCTGTCTTGTAAGGGACACAATTTGTTTTCGCTCAAACAAAAATCACCGATATACATCGCAGAGGTATAACGCGAGGGACCGGTTTGCAATAGTGAGGGACTTGAGCCCGTATTAAAAAAACATCGGAAAACTGAATCCACTGCCTTCATGGCATTGCTGGTATTTACTATACTTAAATGCTCCCAGTATTTTCGAACGGAAAGCGTGACAAAGAAAAAAAGCAAAACGAAAGGAAAAAATAAATTACTCTTGTAAATGCACCAGAATATTTTGAACAGCTTCTAAGATTTTTGCATTTAAAGACATGCAGTCAAATTCAATCTTAGTCGAACAGAACTACACCAATTTTATTTATATGATTTCACTTAAATGCCAACATGGAATTACATAGTTGCTTGCCTGTACCTACTTTTACCCGACTGGACACAGGGAGGGTAATGTTTTTCGCGCGTATCCTATGTCCGTTCCTACGTGACGCCTTGTAGTCTAAACGGCTTGGCCGATTTTGATGAATAAGGTGTCATTAGATTCGTATTCTTCCTCGGAGTGTTAACCTATGACAGAAAGGTTCAGAGCCCAGCTCTGAACTAAAAAAGAAAAACGCCTAATGTCGATCATCATCCAAATGCTATCCATATTCTTATACCAGGCGCAGGCAGACATAATATTTAAAAGCTACGGTAACTTAATTTTCAGCGAACATCTTCACACGATTTGTTTTCTTTTCCATGCATTTTTCATGCATAGCTACCCATACCCACCCAACTAGCCATAAAACATTTGGCTGGGTTTATATAAATTGATTCACGTATATTAAACAGCCTACATACCAGATCGCAATGGGAATTTATTTATTTTGCAAGGATTATTATACCCATACCTACAATAATTGCTGTAGGCCTGGTTATATGGATTGCGTTTGCTTTAAAATGTATACATTTTTAAATGCTGCTTTCTCATGGCGCCAATGTCGACGTTCTGCATTGTGATCTTCCTTTCTGGCAGCTGACTTTTTTACCAGAGCTTTGAAAGGCCTTTAACTAACAGAGCCAAATCTAAAAGTTTGATTAGAGTCTAAATGTTTCAATTTAACAATTTAGCACAAAAATTAATAACTTAGTAAAACAAAAGCACATAAAGCAGACATAGATATGTACTTTTTATTTTTTGATTTTCATCCGTTTGTAGGATTTGCATTAACAGTATTAGATTATACGTTTGAAATGCGTTTTCTAGCTAAATGACTTGAGCTACGAAGCCATCCCATCAGTATGGGATATATTTTTTTTTTATTTTTTCGGCTGAGTTGACGGAGGCCGATTTTGGGCAGCTTACCAAAATATATAGTGCACGACTGAGTCGCACGAAACTTTCTCGTCCATATCAACATTTTGGTGGATTTCTTTTTGTTTTATTAGGTAGAAGCTATTCTAGAATCTAGGTTAACAAACCGTGTACCGAAAACATAAGAGTTGTTATTGTATTTTTATTAAAAGTGAGGTATTGAAATAAACAATAAAAAAGTTAATTTAAAAAAAACCTATACCTAACTAATTGACAATTGGAGACCATATACCTACCTACGCAGCCTAAGAAATATATAGAAATATTAAGTACCCTCCGACTGCCAAATGGTTAGGTACTTGAATGTGTCTTGTTCATATCTTTTTAATTCTTTTTTTCTTTACAGTCAGTCGGGTTTTTTTGTTTTTTAAATTAACTTTTTTTTTATTTTTATCTTTTTAGCCTGTCACTCCGGGGAATAATACGAATCTAAAGACACCTCACTCTTTAAAATCGGTCAAGCCGTTTAGGCTACAGGGCGTCATGTAGGAACAGACATAGAATACGCGCGAAATACGTAGCCTTCCCTTTGTCCAGTCGGGTAAAATACACCGTATGCGAACACAGATCGGGATTTGGGTAGTCATTTTCAAGAAATATTTTTAAGGAAAAAAAAAAGTTTTTGTGAGCCTTTTGGTCGAAATCGGTTTGTGCGTTTTCATGAAAAATGCATAGGTATTTTTAAAATTTCTAACAATTACGGACTATAGGTGAATGTAATGAATAATCCGTGTGCATAATGCTGCACATGTCATTGCGTCCTGCCCGTATTTGTGCGTAGTCTCCGGGCTTGTAACATATTATGCTGGAACTTAAATTTAAGGAACGTATAATCTTCGTTCAATCTCCAGCACGATGGTGGATTGGTTCACAACCTTCAATTAATTGCAATAAACGCGAATTGGTTGTTTACAAAATACCTTATTGAAATTTGTTTCCCATATGAATGAATACTTTACTTGTCAAATCGTAGGAAATCAGTGGACAAATAAAGGGTATTTGTATTGATGCAACTTTAGATTCGATGAGCCGATAACCTCACATTTCGAAATCACAGTGTTATGGAACAAATTTCGTCGATATTAAATGAGAAACAGCAATAAATTCTTCACTATGTCGATACCGCTTCGTATCTTTTCATCGTTAATGTAGAAAGATCTAATATACCTACTACTCAACTGTCAAACGTGAGACTCCGAACGTAACGCCATCTGTTGGCGCTACCATTTTCTTGACGGACAAAATTAGCAAATTATCAATTCCGTAGTGCTTGTTATTCCTTAAAATTAATATTTTCTCAGATATCGCCCATGAGAGTATACAATTTCAGGTTCTCAAGATTTTCAATACATTCTTTAAAATGTTCGGGGGTTTCTTTGATATACTGTCCCTCAAGCCTAATGTCGTGAAAATCGAACGATCCCTTCTTAAGTTATGAATGCACACACGGACTGCAATTTTTTTTTTATTCGTATTCGTATTCGTATTCAAAATTTAAAAAGGTTTTCATTTAATCTCAAAACTAACCGTAATAATACTCTCATTCTATTGCGTACGTTACGTACACAATCGGTTGGACCAATCGTGACCGGATACCCTACCAATATGCAATCCATCCTTTCATTTCATTAACAAAAAAAATATGTATTTAGTCGGTAAGACTAAAAAAGTAAAGCCTATTAATAAGCGATGCATTCCTTCATTTGTTTCATTTTATAAGTCTAAGAACTCTGCGTTTTATTATTTTATGTATATCTTTTGTGAAAAAGTACATGTACAGTACATGGGCAATCATGTATACGGAAATTCATATTTCATTTGATACAGTTGAACGTCCTGCCAAATACTAATAATAAGGTTCATTAACAAATAAAATTGCAATGAACCAGACAGTAAATTCGATTCTTATGGAGTCCAGCCCAGTATGAAATCACACATTAAAAACATACATAATACATTGGCAACGCTGCATGAAACATCATAATGTGGTGTTTTTATTTTTTCAGAAACATTATTTAGTGCAATTTATGAATGAAGTGTATAGAAAGAAATTGTACAAATATTACATTGTAAATACGTGCTTAACCGGTGTATACGTGCATTGGTTCATAAAAGCTCTCATATAATACATTTTTCTCTTGGTTTAAAAATAGCAACACATCGTAATGAGAATGAGTCGGACTGCAGTTCAGCATATTGAAACGTGTTACCGAAATAAATTACATAAAATTTTATGAAATAGAAAAAAAATAGTTTTTCAATCAATTCGAAATCACTTTTAATACGAGTGAATACGATGTGTATGGGTAAGAACTCTTTGATAATACCGAGGCTAGAAAAATTAGGTAGCACTTTAAAATTTACTATACCATTGTTAAAAGGAAAATTATAAACATGCGAAGTTAAATAAAATGTGCATAATGTATCTATCACATACATTAGTGGAAAAATCAAAAACATGTAAAACTAAATCGAGTATACTGTATACTACACCAGATATAACCAAATATGAACCTATGCCATATAAAATAAATCTGCAACAAAACTGCAACGTTTGGTGCAAACTACTCAGGAAATGCTGACGAAACACATATTACATAAATGCTATTTGTTTTAATGCGCAAAAGCTAGTATGTCGGGGTGAGCTCGTCTGAGGAAGAGCTACTCATAGATGACTGTCGTTAGTTTGGTCGTATGAGATAGTTGCTAAAGATAATCCATGAATAGAATACTGTCGCGTAGGGGGTTGATGACATGTGCTTTACGGTAATAATCAGTATAAAAAAACGTGTTGGCAAAGTGAGGTACTCAATGAATGCTACTGGATATAGTGCTTTCAAAAATAGGTGTAGACGTGAGCTATAATCTTATAAGCAACATTAATGTTAACTAAGCAATTTATACATCATAATTATGTTGTTGGCTCATCTGAAACTTAGTTTATTCAGCTTATTTAAAGTGTGCTGTACACCAAATAAGAACACCATATTATTGTTTTCCAACTGAACAGTCCACATTCGCTAAGGTCTTCCACTATCTCATAGTCTCACTTTCAATTTAGTAGTTTTGTAAATTCACTTGCACAGAAAGATAATGTTTCACTCTTGATGACATACCAATTAGCTGAGGTCTATACTAAGCGTTCTTTATTTTACCCAAATCATCTTTACAGGTCATTGATTTCCATGGTTAAAAACAACAGTTGGATCTCGTACTATTGTTGTAAATCAATGGAAATATTACAAACTAGGGGTTTTTTAATTTACTCGCAGTAAGTTTTGGTAAGTTCTTTCATAAAAACCCTAAGAAATACAACATGCTGTGAATACTTCACTATTTTCTTTTATTTAAGAATACCAGTATAAAAAGTTACCTAACATTGCAGTATAAATTTAATAGCATTTAATATGTTTTATGCATTTTTGAAGCTTAGTGAAACTCGTAGTGTTCGTAAAACTAGATTCCCACAATTCTGTTCTTGTAGACAGCATCTATCTTCACTACATAAAGAAAGAACTATTTTTCACGTAATGTATTAAGAACAACACGTACGGCAATAATGTAAGTATATTTATATATATAATAATTCTAAAATGAAATAAACAAGCCTATGCATATACCTAGGAAATTATATTTAAAATGCAAACAATTATTTTTAAAGTAAATTCGAATAGAAAATTAGATACCCATGCTTCTCCTAGAAGCATCCGAAGCAAATTATATTATATCATATACTTACATCCTACATTCTACATTTTTATATATCATGTACGAAATAGCAAAGCTTTCATTCATACCTTTCGTTTAAAAGTTTGTTCTCTTTGTTTTAAGCTCATATTCAATTAATTTCGCATTATAATCACTATGTGGCGCTAGAAACTTATTGAAGAGAACTTGTAGATATAGATATAATAATATTGCTCTTTCAATTGGAGGAATAGAATTTGCATCTACTTTGTATATTTGTGCCGCCTGGACGTGTACAAGAAATTATTTATTCGAAAATATTGCTCGGTGAGATTTAAATTGGTTTATGTTCTTGATGAGGTGCACTCAGCCCAAGGTCGTGCAGGTAGGTCGCTTGTACATACTTCCATTGTTAAGAAGAGGGCGTTAAACTGTCACCTAATACAAATAAAATATGAATGTTACTTTTAAGAGCAGCGCACTGTGGACCAAAATTACTTTTTTCGTTTCAAAAAAACATATTTTTTTCTTAAAGAAAATTCACAAGATTACAAAAACTGCACATTTTAGGGAAAAGGCTTTAAAGAAGCTTTGTCTGATATACGAATTTCTTAGGAAAAGAAATTACCAGAATGTTTTACTTTAAAAACAATACGAAATTTGAGGATCTGGTATCTTTTATCAGTTTGTTTAAGCTTGCGTTAAGCTTGGAAACATTTTCTATACCTACTAATCCAACCGCACGATATTCGCATATGCAATAATTTTGATGCCGTCTTTGTAAAGTCTTGACCTGATTTTGTTAAATAATATAGCGAAGTCGATAAGAGAGAAGAGATTGTGCGTCTGTTTACCGATTTGGTGAAAAGACCAAAATAACATTTGAACTTTCTTCTTAAGAAGAATTTAAACTAACAATATTTTTAACACCTCTCTGGAAGAAATCTATCTATAGATTCATACTTATTATCATTCTATATCACAAATAAAATGTTATCTATTATTTGTCTTTTCAGAGAGCTTACGAGACTATTTTAGCAGATTTGGTGATATATCTGAAGCAATGGTTATGAAAGATCCTACGACGCGTAGGTCTAGGTATGTCATATATAAGAAGAAAGTGATGTAGTTTAAGCAAAAAAATACAATTTTCGGTTTCCTTAAATGGTGATGGTAGAAGTAGGTAATCAATATATCTACCTACAGGTACATAAATGGATGTTTGTATATTCGTTTGTGTTTAATGGACTTCGAAATCGTTTGGCCGATCACACTGAAATTTAACACACATATGGTTATGTATTATTTTTTGTTGAGGGAGGGAATCGGGAAACATTTAATTATATTACTGAATGCTATTGGTGAGTTATTATAATATGAAGCTCCAATTTGTACCAACCCTTTGGCTATTATTTGGTTTTGTCCCATGAGCTCAACTAGCTTCTGGATTTGGCTGGAATTGCTTCTTTTGAAACTATTAAAGGCGATTTTTATTATATACATATATATATATACATATTTCTATATGAATTGAATGGGTTTTATACATTTTTCTTGAATTTTTATTTCAGTTTTGTTCACCAAAATTTGAAGTTTAAGGCGAATGACATTTCACAAATTCGCAAACCGCAATAAGGCGACTTTACATTCGCATAAATGTATGGATTTTGTGGTAATTGTGGTATGGATAAAAAAGAACCAAGAATATGGTTTACGTAAAACCATTGCAATAAATTTTTTTTTTTTAAAGATGCGTTTCTAAAAGTATCTAAGGAATTTCTCCATTTCATCAGGGGCACAAACTGATGAGATAGTTCTTTTAGATGCTGCTAGATAAGTTTCGAAATGTCAAAACAGTATCTATATCCACAGCATAAGTTAAATTAGGTTGTGCTATGTTATGATCGTCAATACAAAAGACTGAATAAAAGGCATATCGCCATTCCTAAGGAAATTTCAGTGTTAAAAACTAAACCAATTCGCCCATACACTGAATTTCCATACAGAACCGAAGTATATAAAGTTTCAATTTTGTTTGATATATTCAAAGAAGTACCTTCCGAGGCGCTTCCTTCTACTTCGAGCAATTGCTTGACAGTCTCAGAGAAGGTTGGTGAATGGTGATATCCTCAAAATATGTGATATGTCAAAACAGTATCTATATCCACAGCATAAGTTAAATTAGGTTGTGCTATGTTATGATCGTCAATACAAAAGACTGAATAAAAGACATATCGCCATTCCTAAGGAAATTTCAGTGTTAAAAACTAAACCAATTCGCCCATACACTGAATTTCCATACAGAACCGAAGTATATAAAGTTTCAATTTTGTTTGATATATTCAAAGAAGTACCTTCCGAGGCGCTTCCTTCTACTTCGAGCAATTGCTTGACAGTCTCAGAGAAGGTTGGTGAATGGTGATATCCTCCGCGACTCCACAGTTCCACACAGTATGCGCGTGTACTCGTATTCGTAAACCTAGTCTAGTGATAGATACAATATACCAAGTTCTCGCGTGCAATTTGTGTATGTTCCAATTTTTGGAATACAGAAATTGATACACAAATGATACGGAAATCGTTTGTGTATCCCATTTGTGGCTATCAAATTTGTGGTTCAGGCGGTTTGGGTATATTATTCACAATAGGCGTTTTTCTTTTTTAGTTCAGAGCGCAACCTGAACTGTTATACAAAAAGTTCGTGTTTCTTTTTTAGCTCAGATACATCAGAGCTCAGAATTTGTGTTTCTTTTTTCTCTCAGAGCATAACCAGAGCGCGCTCCATGAGCTCAGAATAAATTGACTGAGCGGGCTGAGTATAAAGCTGATTACACACTTACAGGCACATGTGACAGAGAAAAAACAAGATAAACAAAATAATTGAAATGGCGGACGAACCTTGTTGCTCTGGAACTGAAGGTTAACCAATTTAATAAAAAACAATTAATAAATATTCAATTTATACACATATTTATTACAAATGACAGCTATGTGCTCAAGTGTGTTTCATAATTACATCAGAACGATCTGAGTACGCTTGGTTCAGAGCTCAGCTCTGAACTAAAAAAGAAAAACGCCTAATATGACTGATCGTAGCTTAACGCATAATTTTAAATTTAGTGGATACAATTATATGAACGCTTTGCCCACAGTGGAAATGGCATAAATATATTAGGTGCGAGTGTGTTGGTAAGCCGGAATTTTTCAAGTTACGTGACATTTTTTAATACGAATTTCCATATAACAACAAAATAAAACTAGGCAAGTAACGATAAATCGAAGTTGAGGGTCTCAGTATGGTGTATGGTTTGTCTAGATAACATGTAAACTTCCAAACCATTAATCGAATCAATAATCTCTATGTATATAACCCAAAGTTGCATAATTAAGACCGCTCATAACTCGAGAATGGATCGAACGACTTGAGCTATTTTTTTATACCCTTCACAGGAAGCTATATTCACTTTGTCATTACATTTGTAACGCCAAGAAGGAGACACCGGAGACCTCATAAAGTATATATATTCTGAATCAGGATCACATTCTGAATCGATTTAGCCATGTCTGTCTGTCTGTCTGTCTGTACCTCCCATACGAAATCAGTATTAGACCCATGTGTCTCTCTGTCGGTGGAAAACACGATACTGTCCAAAGGAATCAACCTAGGCGAATGAAGTTTGGTAAAAGACCTTCTTTTTAGCGTCGTTAGGTTTGTATTAAAAATGAGCTATGTCGGTCAAGTAGTTCGGGTACCTCCCATACAAAATCAGTTTTGCATGACTTCTATGCAGTGGAGGGTATCAAAGCATCGGCCATGGTAACAATTTTACTTGTTTTTCGTTGGGTTTGTCTTCGCCCGAGAAAGTACACATGAGAAATTTTTAGAATTTTAAAGGGAAATTGCAAAATTCGTTAGAATTGATTAGACATTTTCTTTACGGAAACCATTTTTTGTGCTAATTTCAAGTTGTATTTTTCGGTAAATTGTGAAACACGTTTATATTTGATTATTGATATTTTTGCCTTTCAGTGTGGTATCTTAATATTGTTAAGGTTGTGTGATTTCGCCGGTGTTAAAGTTCAAATTTAAGTGGTGAAGTGTTGAGTTTATCCGAAACATTCAACGTTTTAATTTTTCGGTTTATTTCAAATCAGAATGATCAATCCTTCAACAGGTTAGTAACCGTGTACTTTGAATGTTTTTCAAGTTTCAGTGCAATGTTTCAGTATTGTGTGTGATTCAATAATTGAAATTCGAGTGGCGTCATCGCGAATTTTCGATTCCAAAAATTAATTGTGGGTAATTATTTCATTCAAAAAATAAATTTTGGGCGGGTCGAAGTTGTCATCAGCGTGACAATGTGTCGCTATTTTGGGCATTTTTTTAGTTGGAGAAGGTTCTTAAAAAAATTTTTCAAATGCGGTAAAACAAATTACGTAAAACAAAAGTAGATTTGCCAAATCTGAATCAGAAAATTCTCATGATATGAAATGTTTGAAAACCTGATACTTTTTGATCGACCACATTTGGGGAGACAAGCGGCAAGAGAATTGAGAGTCGCAATATGAATTGCATCTGGTTTAGATGTAGGTACCTTATGATGATGACCTTACGAGAACACAAATGATTGAATGGTATATATATATTCGCATTAAAGTAATACATTAGAGTTTCTTTAGCTGTCGAAATACATAAGTATGTATTTATTGTTTAAACCCGACAAGGGGAGCTTAGCAATGTTAATGACAAATAAATGAGAACCTAATTTGCTATAATTACGTATGTTAACCAGTCGGTAACATGGGGCAGATTCCGTATAACAATAATCGTCGGGACGATTTCGTTTTTGAAACTTTGATGACCCTAAAAAGGTATATTTTGCCGCAATTTGTTTTACTATCGTCAGCTTTCATTACATTTGTGGAAAATGAATTGGATTAAGGTCTCAAACTCGTAATTTTGACACTTAGTTACTAGGTAGGTAGGTAGGTAGGAGTGGCGGTTTTATAAGAAAAACCCAAGTTGCACTATGTGCCGTTTTGTTACCACAACTCATTTGACCTGGTTGTTTAAAATTGTCGAAAAGGAGAGTTTAGATCCAGCTTGTGGAGTTCAGAAAGGTCATCAATTCTCTAATATTACTTTTCGAGACCTCCTCAAGGGTAGTGAGTGAGTGTTTCCTTTTCGGCTGCGTCATTACAGCTGCGGCAGTGTGTATTATATGGGATGCCTAATCTAATTGCGTGTTCCCCTATTGGCCAATGGCCCGTGGTTGTCGCTTTTATTCTGGCAATATCTTTTCGTGATTTGCTGAGAAGATGAGTTGTTTTTTCCATGCTGTAGTTTGGCCACAACCTTCTGGATGTGATACAGTTCGTCAGCCTCCTCCATCTGAGGTTTGCCTTCGATAGGAATTCTGAGGAGATTTTTGCTTTGACTGCTCCGAGCGGTATGTGAACCGATTCCGCAAGTGAGCAGTGAAGGGCTGAGCCTTGCCTGGCCAGCTCGTCAGCATGCTCGTTTCCATAAACGTTGCTATGACCTGGAACCCAAATCAGCGTAACCTTGAACTGGTCAAGCGAGGCTAGCTCCTTGCGACATTCTAATACTAATTTTGAGGTTATGTTGACTGAGGCGATAGCTTTAAAGGCAGCTTGGCTGTCAATGAAAATATCTATCTTTTGCCTTTAATTTGACGACAGGCCTCGCGGATAGCCAGTACTTCCGCGTGAAACACACTGGCCGTATCCGGGAGCCTAAAGGATTTTGAGATGTTTAGGGACTCAGAGAAAATACCTGCACCTACTCCATAGTCCATTTTTGAACCGTCTGTGTAGATTGATAAATTCGTGTCCCTGTTCATCAGGCCATCTTGCCAATCTAATCTTGAAGGAAATTCTACTTCAAAATGTTTAGTGAAAAACAACAAAAAAGTATCGCAGACCAGCACCCCGACTCTGTGATGTTTATAATGTGAAGGTCTAAAGGTATGAGATGCAAAAGGACTGTAAGGGCGTCTGACGGTGTTGACCGTAGAGCGCCTGTGGTGCCTTTGCATGCCGTTCTTTGTACTTTGCTAAGTGTGGTTATGTTATAAGCTTTTTTTAGAGCCGGCCTCCAAACTATAGACCCGTAGGTGAGGATTGGTCGCACGACGGCCGTGTACATCCGGAGGGTCAGTTTTGGTTGCAGGCCCCATCTATTGCAGGCGTAGAAGGCTATGCATGCTTTCTTTACCCGTTGTTCGATGTTAAGTTTCCAGTTGAACTTGGGATCCAGGATCACACCTCGATACCTAGCACTGGTGGATAATGATAGCTGTTGGCCGTTTAGGCGAGGAAGTGCGAAGTCGGGTATTTTGGTTTTTGTGGTGAAAAGCATCAGTTCGGTTTTGCTCGGGTTGACACCAAGACCACACCTCCTGGCCCATGTACTAACCTTCACTAGAGCGTTTTCCATAAATCCACTAATTACAGAAGGAAACTTTCCTGACACCAGTATCACCATATCGTCCGCATACCCGACCACCTTAATTCTTTCTCTGTCTAAAGGTTCGAGTATTTTGTTCATCACTATGAGCCACAGCAGTGGTGCGATAACACCTCCTTGGGGTGTGCCTCTGCTGGTAAATTTAGTTATTTTGCTGTTTCCTAGAGTAGACTGAATTATTCTGGTACTAAGCATAGAGACAATCCATAGACTAATATGGTTCTCTATCCCTAGCTCCGTGAGGGAGTTGCTACTTTTGGAGAATTTTTCTTCGAGGCTGGGAACAACGTAACGGTCAACGGTGGGCGTTACAGAGCCATGTTAACCGACTTTTATTTTACTGAAATTGAAGACATGGATTTGGACCAACTCTGGTTCATGCAGGATGGCTCGCCATGCCACACAGCCCATGCCACAATCGACCTTTTGCGCACCAAATTCCCAAATAGTGTTTAGATTTTTTTGAGGGGAAACGTGAAGGACCGATGTTATGCCAACAATCCGGAAACGAGTACTTAATAGTACTTGAAGCCAATATCATCCAAGCAATCCGTGAGCTAAAGCCCGAAACCATCAACTAGGTCTTGGAAAATTTGGAGTGACAGAATGCACTACTGCGAAGTCAGCCGAGGCAGCCACTTGAACGACCATTTGTTTGCATGCCCGTTTTTGCTGTCGGGTCGGTGCTGGCATGCAAGTCGCATTTCTTAGCTCGTTGGTGGGTGTGGGACTTGAACCGGCGCTTTCTTTTACAGAGCTTTGCGTTTCTGTCGCCCCTAACGCTTGCACCACGTAGTGGTTCCTGATTACGGTTTCCAAGTACCGCTTTTGTATTGCTTGGCTAATTGTGGCAAGTGTTACAATTTTTGCTTATCCCGAATTTTGGTTGGGATACCGGATGCCATAAGGTTGCTACCACTTTGTAGAATTTTGACGGTCAACCGTCCTGCTGTGTGGGTTTTGGCTTAAACCTCTATTCTTTAAAAAAAAAAGCAGTTACTTTTCTGTTCTTCGTACTGTGGTCTTTACGTACCTAAACAATCTTGCTTGTCTTCTCCTTTAATTAAACTGTCTTTATTAAACCTTTCATTTTACAATTGTTGCTCTTACTAAAAATAGTAATACTAATAAAGCCATGTACATGGAAAAAATCTAATTTTCTTCATTTTATTGTATTTTTCAAAAGAAACTTGAATTTGGCCCACTCTGTATGTAATGGCTGAGATTCATGCGCACGAATAGATATGAATATACCTATGATGCCTTTTAAAAATATAAAACAAAAAAGTGCTCTAATTTTTTTTATGTGGTGTAAGTTAGCCCTAGATAAGATGAACATGAGAACGAATTTCCTCTTGAACACGCACATGACACACAATACAATTGAAGAAAGATATTAACGAGATACTCAAGTACAAAAATACCACTGTATAACATCTAGGAAATTGCAGTTCCTGCATTTTATATGCATAGGTAGGTATTTTAAGTCAAATCATTGTGGAATTATATAAAATTTCATAAATTGATAAAAGTTATTCCGAGTTTTAATGGAACAGGTTTATCACTGTAATAAAATAAAAAAATAAACACTTTTTTTCAAGTGAAATTTTTTAGGCTGTGACGCGATATTGGACGAAAATGGAGAGTGCAATTTCAAGGACATGAAAGGCTTTGAAGAATTTCGTTAACGAGGGAGAAGAAAGATAGTAACGTAAACAAGAAAAGAAGGAGAGCAATGCTTTATATATCCAATATAGTAATGTATTGAAACACTATAGTACTATCACTTTGTAGATATTCCCTTATTCCCTACGGATATACAGAAATAGAAAATGAAATCACTATTACGTACACCTATTCTTCGCTTCATAATCATCTTTAACAAGATGCATAACAAATAAATAGGATGATTTATCGATTTTACACAAAAAATATTTTTGTGGACTTCCATTCTCAATTGAAGGAAGCAAAGTTGGAATCACCGATCGTGTTCTTTTTGTGTTTAGTGGTGGTGTGGTGAGTTCTTTTAGCATGACGAGGAAGGTTTTTTATTCATTTATTGTCACCAAAGAACAAAATCTTTCATAGTTCATAGACATAAGGTCATACATTACAAATTAAATGGAAGAAATAGGAAAATACAAAGAAACTTAGAGCAACAAATTATAACTGAGCACTATCAAGTAATTTTCTTTTTATAGCGAAAATTGACAATTTAAAATCGATTAAATTGACATAAGCATTCTATGATATCATTAAACCGTTAACCGAAGACGAACGACCGTAGTTTGTACGAGAGTGGTCTACTTTAAAAATCAAGTGCATCGCAGGTTAAATGATGGAACATTTATGTTGAGAAGGCTTAGAATGTGTTGAAACAATCTCTCCTGTTAGAGTCATATCAACAAAGAAAATTCTTGCAACAGTTCTGCTAACTTCCAATGACTCTAATCTTATCAATTCTAACCTAGATATATAAGGTTGTAAGTTGCTTATGTCAAGCCAAAGGAGTCCTCTAAGAGCGAACCTTAGGAATATTATTGAATTGATTCAATTCACTTAATATGAATTCTAGAATAGGGATACCAAACAATTGAGGCATATTCTAATACAGACGTAACAAAAGCTACATAATTTTAATAACATAAACGTTAGAAAACTCACAAGCATAGCACAATTAACATTAACCATGTTCTATTTACCTTATTTGTAATAGACTCAGCATGGTAATTAAACGATAGCTTAGTGTCAAAAAACACACCCAAATCTTTGACTACGGAAATACGGGGAATGACTACGCCATCAAAAGTATACGTATACATGACAGATGATTTACAGCGGGAAAATGTTATGACAGAAAATTTAGAAACATTTAATGAAAGGTAGCTTTTAGAACACCACGGATGAAGTTTCTGAAGATATGAATTTACAAGGTGAAAAGAATGATAATTATTTCCCGGCAAATATATCTTAAAGCCATCCGCAAACATTAACAAATAACATTCAGGAATAAATTTGACAGTATCGCTCATAAACAGAATGTGACTTCCATGGGGAACACCAGAGGTTAGATATCGCTAAGGAAGGAAGAAAGCCATTTGAAAAGAAAATTGGGAATCCCAATTTTGTAAGTTTAAAAAGTAACATTTTATGGTCAGCTTGATCAAAAGCTTTGCTGAAATCCGTATAGATCGTATTAACCTGGTTACTCTTATTGATTTGAGAGAACACAAAGTTAGTAAATAACAAAAGATTGGTTGCAGTTGACCTCTTTTTTACAAAGCCTGCTGATTAATCTTTCAGTAACAATAGAATCAAACAATTTTAGAGAAGATTGCTTACATACTTAAAATGGAAATAAAAGAAGTTCTGTTTGGAAGATGGAAATTTGTTAGTTTTTAAAGATAAATTTAAGATTATGACATACGATTTTATGTAAATGTGAGGGGGATATGGGAAGGGAGATGCAATTTAATGACAAGTAGCACCTTGGTTGCTGTGAGGGAGGATGACGCAAGAGGTGATCTTCATCAGCTGGAAAAGATAAATTGAATAAAAACTTATTTTGGCATTGTTTCTCTACTATTTTGTTTATATTTTAGTCAAATACTGCCCCTAGTAATTCTTAATCGAAAACTGAAAACGAGATTGATTAACCTATATCTTCTAGTTTTTGAGAAAATGGAAAACTACATTTATATATTGCTCCGCTTAAGTATGTTCATAGTTGCCTGGCAGGCGGCAATGTCAACAGATTTCATGGACAACAGCACCAACTGCGCGCGAATTGTTACCTGACATATTCGCATGGGGTATGTGCAATATTTTTATCGACAAAGTTTTACTATCAAATCTGTACAATTTTTTGTTTAATGTTTTTGATAATCGTTTATAACTTAAAATATTTTTTTTCACAAAGGCTTATCACTAAGCTTGCGTTGGAATCTTCGTTAGTTTATTCATAGAAACCTTCTCCTTGCATTGACTAACATAAGAACACCACACACTATATATTGTGTTTGGATATTTGTACATTATATCCAGGAAGTACTTATATATGATCGTACTTACACAATTTTAGAAACAACAGAAAATAACTTCATTCAGACTTAAAAAATAAAAACATAAACAATTTTAGCAGCCGTATATAAATAATTCGGAGTATGTTTTTGAAAATATTACATTGCGCTGTTTCTTCTCATTTCAGAGGATTTGGCTTTATAACTTTCGGAGACCCAGCTAGTGTAGATAAGGTATTAGCTCAAGGTACACATGAACTAGATGGCAAAAAGGTAAATAAAATGCATTATATGTACTTACAAACTGGTATCAATACAAACATTTACTTAAACATGGGGGTCAATTCTCGTTCTGTGAAAAAGTGAAATGAAAATGTTTTCACCCTTTCACCGCAATTTCGATTCTCGTTCGACGAAAATGTGAAACCAAACTTCAAATATTTTCATATGAATAAGTTTTTTTCACGTCCTCATTTTCAAGTGAATGTTTTTAGTGAAAGATTGAAAATTGAGAATCTGATATCGTACAACACAGTGTGCGATAGTATATTCACCACGATAGTTTCACTTATTGAACGAGAATCGCTTTTTAGTACTGAGTAAATCGAAAAAATGAAAGCAATGTATGAAAACGAATGTGAACACGATTTATTCGATTCACCCTTTCACAGAACCAGAATCGACCCCCTGTATGCCTATACAAAAAATCAACAAACAATACGGATTATTCACTATTAGCAATATTCGTTAATTTTTTTCCGAACCCGCCTGAGTTCGTCAGTGTGTAAGAACTCCGTTGCTTTATGTACGTACAACTATCCTTACTATAAAAAACTTTAACTTTTTTTCCGGCCGTAAGGTGTTTGCCCGGAATAGATTAAAAAAGTACTGCACGAAATTGATTCTGGTTTTCACAGTTGCATTGAAAATTGTAGAGATTAAAAGATAGGATATGTTTTATCATTGTCCGCTATCCGGAAGCAGAGATCTAAGCTGATATCTAAGAAAAGTTGTAATTCTTGAATGTCGTCTAGCTACTAGCTTTGGAATGACTCATCCAAAGGATTTTTTAAAAACAAAGTTCAATTACGTACAAAAATTTTGAGATATAAATCATCTTTGTACGTTTTCCTGAAGTTAAACAATATTAATGCTTATAAATTTTATACAATTCAAAAAAGTAAAATGTTCGATTGAAGCTAGATCGTTGGATCCCAACGTTGAGTGGAGGAAATTTTGTGAGTGTGTGCGGTAAAATCTGTTTCTCTCTCTGTACCTTTTGTGCTGTGTGCTTTTTCTTTCTTATTTTTTATGAACCTTTTCTGCTTTGTGTTGTTTTTTGTGTTTACTTTTTTTTAAATTGAACTGAATACTGGAGCAGTGTTAGTATTTCATTGAGATGGTTTTTGCCTCGGACAGCTATTTTTTTTCCCCATTTTTCCCGTTTGGACCTAGTCGAAATTCCCAAAAATTTCCCACTTGGTTAATTAAAACAAAAAAATATATATAACGTATTTATATTAAAAGTTATAAAAGGTATGTTCACTGACAAGATAATTTAATATAAATTAAGCCTGTGTAATAACTAAAAGCAAAATAATGTTCGAGGTATATTTGAATTTAATTTTTTTATTATATAATAAGACAAGCACAAAAAGCGCGAAAAACGTCAATATCGCAAAAGCTGAATTCTTGTCCCAAAATCAAAATAAAAATCGCATGTTTCGCGATATATCGCACCATCTGGCACTCTGGCAGGCCTGTAGTAGTGCGAATGTGGCGCACGCGCATGGGATTGAGTGAGAGAGATAGGGTAAAAGTAATTGAGATTGAGAGGGAGTCACACTCAATTCTGATTTCAAATACGCTATAGTGATTAATTTCATGGGCACTTGCCACAAAACCTGTTTGTCCTCGTATTGCTTTTTATACCCTCCACAGGAAGGTATATTCACTTTGTCATTACATTTGTAACGCTCAGAAGGAGTCACCGGAGACCTCATAAAGTATAAATATTCTGAATCAGGATCACATTCTGAATTGATTTAGCCATGTCCGTCTGTCTGTTGAAAGCACGATAGCGCCCAAAGGAATTGACACAGGCGAATGAAATTTGGTGAAAGGACTTATTTTTATCGTTGTCAAGTTGGTATTGAAAATGGGGTGTTTCGGTCAAGTAGTTCAGGTACCTCCCATACAAAATCAATATTAGACCCATGTGTCTCTCTGTCGGTTGAAAGCACGATAACGTCCAAACGAATTGACTTAGGCAGTGAAATTTGGTTAAAGGACTTCTTTATATTGTCGTCAGGTTGGTATAGGAAATGGGACATGTCGGTGTAGTAGGTATGATACCTCCCATACAAAATCAAAATTAGACCCATGTGTTTCTCTGTCGGTTGAAACGCGAAAGCGTTCAAAGGAATCAACCTAGGAGAATGCAATTTGGTGAAAAGACTTCTGTTAATTGTCGTTAGGTTGGTATTAAAAATGGGCTATGTCGGTCAAGTAGTTCTGGTACGTCCCATACAAAACCAATATTAGAAAACACATGTTAAAAACAGAATATCGTCGAAACAAATCGACCTAGGCAAGTGAAATTTTGTGAGATGACTTACTTTTATCGTCGTCAGGTTGATATTAAAATTGGGCTATGTCGGTCAAGCAGTTCTGGTACCTTGTTTTTGGCTCTCTTTTAAAAATTATCTTCGTATTTTATCCTGGAGGTAAACTGGAGGTAATTAATAAATCAATACTATTATAAAACTAAGTCATTGTTTCCTTTGCTTCTGGCTAAACTTCTCTTATAGTAGCTAAACCAATATTAATATTTCTTTTTCTATCAGAAAATTTTGTTGGGTATGTTTGTAAAACTCTAATTATTTTATTTTAAATTTGAGAAGTGGAACTCAAGCAAGGCGAGCACTGGTCAGCTTTTTTTTTTTAAACTTCTGACTCGCCAAGGCAAAAAATAGGCACTTCGACCTTGAGGGTACATAATAAACCTTTCACTATAAAAAGAATTACATGATTTAATTTTTGTAGCTTCACCTCTTTGATGTTAATTACCCGACTGGACACAGAGACGGTTATGTGATTCGCCTAGCCTACACCGCTTGACCGATTTTGAAGAATGAGGTGTCATTATATTGGTATTCTTTCCCGGAGTGTCATAGGCTAAAAAGTTAAAAATAAAAAAAGTTAATTAAAAAAAAATCCGACTGACTGTAAAAAAAAGAACTATAAAGATATGCACAAGACACATTCAAATACCCATATCTAACTATTTGGCAGTCGGAGGGTACTCAATACTCATATCCTTGTTAGGCTGTGTGGTGTAGGTATATAGTCTCCGATTGTCAATTAGTTAGGTATAGGTACTTGAACAAAACCAGTTTTGCATGACTTGTATGCAGTGGAGGGTATCAAAGCATCGGCCAGGCCGATGATAACACTTTCACTTGTTTTAGTTAAATTTGACCAGACTATAGCATCGCTTGATAGGTCTACAAGAAAGGATAGATACCGTTTAAATTATCTGGTCCAAGAAGTCCAGATCGATACCCACCATCTGTTTATCAATCTGTAAGTAGGTAGATCTAATAAAATCGTCATTGCTGCTCGAAGAATTTTGATATTGCGCTTGCCAATATTAGGACAGAAGCGGCAATAGCGACGAATCGGACAGAACGTTACAACCGACTTTATAACCTCGTTTGTTTGAAAATAAATCCACAGTAAAAATTCAGTTGTCAATCGGTGCTGGGCTGGGAATGCAATTAAGTAGTAGGATGAATATATATCACCGGTTGCTTCGAGAAAAACATTGTTACAATGTTTTTCGGTCCTTTTTGCGTTGACGTGGTTAGGGGGAAGAGATTAAAAAACGAACTGTAATAACTGTACAGCGGCATCCATAGGTGGCGGGCCCGGGCACAAGTGGAATAAAACCTTAAACGTGGAACGCGGATTAACTTTTGGCCAAAGACCGCTCTATGTGTAACGGAATAACTGTTAAGGTTCAGGGCTATCATGCACTAAAGCACCGTCACCTAAGGAAGTATGAAATAATTAGGTATTTCAAAAGATATTAACATTTTTTTTCTTATAGTGACATATATCCGTCACCAATCTTCATGTAGGTGTGCGTCTGAGACCTTTGCAATCATCTGCCATCATTAATACCTAGATTTCTTTAAGGATATAAAACGCGTTTTATGCAATGTAATGTACGAAAATGTAACTAATAGGTTATCTACAATGTGTAAAGATTTAACGTTTTCTCTTAATTGTTTCATTATATATGTAGGTAAACTGGGGCACATTCGTCTTTGCAATTTCACTGAAAACCCCGATGTTTAATCAAATAATTTAAACGACTAACGCACCCTTTTGTAAGCCAACACCATGACATGTGCATAACTAAGTCTTTGAAATTATTTTGTTTATTTGTTTTTTGTCATCCAACTAATCCCCCTTCCTTATTATTCTTTTTACTAAGTCTTTTGAATTATTTTTTCCCTTATTTTCCTGCAAATAAATATCATTTTTATACCCTCCACAGGAAGGTTTATTCACTTTGTCACTACATTTGTAACGCCAAGAAGGAGTCACCGGAGACCTCATAAAGTATATATATTTTGAATCAGGATCACATTCTGAATCGATTTAGCCATGTCCGTATGTCTGTCTGTCTGTTGAAAGCACTATAGCGCCCAAAGGAATTGATATAGGCAAATGAAATTTGGTGAAAGGACTTCTTTTTATCGTCGTTATTGAAAATGGGCTATGTCGGTCAAGTAGTTCGGGTACCTCCCATACAAAATCAGAATTAGACCCATGTGTCTCTCTGTCGTTTGAAAACACGATAGTATCCACAGGAATCAACCTAGGCGAATAAAGTTTGGTGGTATTGAAAATGGCCTATGTAGCTCAAGTAGTTCTGGTACCTCACACACAATATCAGTATTAGACCCATGTGTCTTTCTGTCGGTTGAAAACACGATAGCGTCCAAAGAAATCATCCTAGAAATCATCAATATTAGACCCATATATCTCTCTGTCTGTTGAAAACACGATAGCGTCCAAAAGAATCGACGTAGTCAAGTGAAATTTTGTAAGTGGACTTCTTTTTATTGTTACTAAAAATGGGCTATGTCGCTAGTAGTTCTGGTACCTTCCATACAAAATCCATACTAGACCTATGTGTCTCTCTGTCTGTTGAAAACAGGATAGCGTCGAAACAAATCGACCTAGGCAAGTGAAATTTTGTGTGAGGACTTACTTTTATCGTCGTCAGGTAGATATTAAAATTGGGCTATGTCGGGCAAGAAGTTCTGGTACCTCAAAGGGTATCAAAGCATCGGCTAGGCCGATGATAACACTTTTACTTGTTTTAAATTGTTATTTATAAAATAGTATTTTATATTTTGTTATAAATTTTTACATTAGGTTTAGTGGACTTCCTTTTACTGTCACCAAGCTGTTATTTAAAATGGGCTATGTAGGTCAAGTAGTTCTGGTACCTTCCATTCCAAATCAATATTAGGCCTATGTGTCTCTCTGTCTGTTGAAAACAGGATAGCGTCGAAACAAATCGACCTAGGCAAGTGAAATTTTAAGTGAGAACTTACTTTTATCATCGTCGGGTTGATATTAATATTGGGCTATGTCGGTCAAGTAGTTCTGGCACCTCCCATACAAAACCAGTTTTGCATGACTTGTATGCAGTAGAGGGTATCAAAGCATCGGCCAGGCCGATGATAACACTTTTACTTAGTTGAAATTGTTATTTATAAAATAGCGTTTTATATTTTGTTACAAATTTTTGCAATAGGTTTTTTTTTTGTTTTAAGAAATAAATACATATGTTTTGTTCTGTAAAAAGCTTCGGCGCCGAATGTGGCCCCAACTGGGGCAAACTCTTTGAAGAATGTTTTCGTGGATGAGTGGCAGCGAATGTATACATATTTATAGGTTTTGCACCGATCAGCAAAACTCACGTGAAAAGAAAACATGCCAACTTACATGTGGAAGGCTATGTTTTAAATTTTGTTTGGTTACTTATTTTTTTGTAAAATAATTTGTATTTAGGTAAAAATTGCTTAGCAGTCAAATTTTTAACGGCATTTGTTTTCAAGTTTTTAATTTCATTCTTTCCACAGCTTTTCGATTACAACTGTTTTACGTTTTTACTAGTGATTTCCATCAATAGTGATACATATCGCAATTACTTTAGTTTATAATAAATATTTACAAAAACAAAAAACATCCAAGTGATCGTTGAAATTAGTTTAAGGTTATATTATAAGTATGGAAAATTAAGAACAGACAACTTACCTGGGCGGAATATATCAAGCGTTCTTAAATCGATTATTAGTGTACGAGACTCATATATATACGTTTTTTCGACGTATTCACCAAGCACTATGAGGGTTGAACCTATGCTAGTTCGAAAATGAGAAGAAATACAATTTCGAATTCGTAAACTCGTCCTAAAACAAGTTTATGAACTTTTTTTCGAAAATGTTAATTTTCAAAATTAGTGGTATAAATATAAACTAATAAATTTTCAATTCGTGTGTTAATATGAGCGATCTTCTTTGCACTTCGTCCTCGGACACCAGCTTGGAGTTTGGAGGAAGCCGCAACGTCAAAAAGAAAGAAGAAAACATTTCGTGAAAGAATTGACTGCATGGACAAATTTGACGATACTGAATTCGAGAAGAGGTTTCGTTTATCAAAATATATGATAAACGAATTATCGAGCCGAATTGATTTTGAACTGGTTAAAGAAACAATCCAGCCGCAACGCATGATCAAATTTTTCAAGGCAAATTATTTGCTTTTTTTCCTCATCGGAAAGATTTGGCTTCCTTCCCTTCCCATTTTGAAAGCGACAGCTGATTTCAAATTTTCAATGTTATTACTGCTCTCAACTTAAGAGTGGTCGGGAGTCGGGACCACTCGTAAGTCTTAAGAGCGCTCTTAAATATGTACTAATAACCATTGATGAATACGTTTACGAAGCTCTTAGTTTAAGATTAGTCGGTGAATACCGGCCTCGCAAAAATAACCGCGTTCATTTGGCCTATTACAAACCTGGCGGCATTTCCCACTTAACAATTTGTTGCAGGGGGACAAGATATTCATGGTTTATTTACTTTTATTCGATTAAACTATGTGGAAAATGACAGAGTTAAATATGGAAGATTGGAAAGCTTTTGTCGCCAAGTACGAGTCCGGTCTTTCTGTCAAAAAAATAAGTGAAAAATTTTATTTATCGAAACAAACTGTAAATTTCTAAATCAATAAGAACAAACTCTTTCCAAAATAGACCCGCACAAGTAAAAAATGGAAAAGTTATTTTAAAAAAGATAAAGTTTACTTGAAATACAGTTTTCCTAAAAATAGAAAAATGCTGAAAACTCTATTATAGAGTAGAGGCGCCTTGTCATATTTGATGTTAATATATATTGACATTGGAGTTTCAGGGATCACCGAAAAAATATTTGTTCCGACGCTGAAAATAAAAACCAGTTATTAAGAACAATAAGCATGATGAGGGTCTGCAATATTCTGGGGTTGTTTCTCAGAAACCAGTATAAATTCTTTCAACAATCATGCATTTCCATCTGTCGATATGCTAATCGGGCAGAGTTAATATTCTCCAACTAGCCACTCCTAGATCTAATATAATAGAAATTGTATAAATTAATATTAAAGGAAACGGAAATGTTTCTCTGACTTTTTTGAAATAGCAAAGCTCTGGTGTGACTTTCCTGCAGAAATGCTTCAAAAAATTGTCGAATCGGGTCCAAGATGATTACAAGAAGTTGTTGAGGCTATAGAGTGGATATTTTTGTTGGTAAATATTTTCATTAGGTTCCTATTTAAATCTAAAATTATATTTTTTAAAATCAAAAAAATATGTTTACCTGTTAATTAAGTAATTTGCAGCGAATTACGCAATGACATTTTCGAGGAGTGTTCACTTAAAAAACCGCAGAAATTTGTGAATTTACGAGCTGCATAAAGTTATGAGATTAAGTGCATACCCGTTCTGCATTAATTTTGTTGTAGTTCTTACTAGAACTCAAAAAAAACTTTGATTTTGTCAACATAATTTTGCCGCTGGCAGCGAATTCATGAAATCTGCCCTAAATGAACTGAGTGGTAAGTCCTGGACTGAACAATCCCTGAAAAGTCACAAATTAAATCTTAAGGGATATTTTTTTGTGAACGTCTGACAAACGCAAGCGTAAGTGAAATCAAAACTGGAATATTCTTTGCGGTCAAACTTCTTACTCTAAATAATAATTAGTTTTAATGTCTGAAGATTAAATGGCTGGAAGAACTTAATTAGTTTTATTGCAGTCTTAAAATTAGATAAAATCTCGATTTTCTCAAAAACTAATTCACCGATTTTAGTTTTTAATATTTGATTACAGTTCTTCGCTGGAAAAAAGTCTGAAAATGTGTGTTATTCTTTTGTATGATGTATTACAAAAAGTTAAATGTAATGCGATTGTCACGAAAACACACCTTTTTTTACCGCGAATAGCAGTTTGATGATTCATTTAACCAGGACACATTGTTTTATATGTATAAATCGGTGCACCTACTATTAATCCGATAACTAGCTACCAGATATTATTATATTCTAATATATATTCCATTGTATACCTTGCAGATTGACCCCAAAGTGGCGTTTCCTAGAAGAGCACATCCTAAGGTATGTACTGGCATTTAACAAAAACATAAGGTTCATAGTTTTTTTTTATCAATTAAATAGAAGTTTCGTTCTTTACCCTTCTCTCAACTTGCATAGTCTGTAACAGAGACAAATGATACTGAGACCCCCAACTCACAATCCTCTTGCCGCTGGGCCCCTCAGTTTTTTTTTCAAATTCGCCATTTTGTTTTCCTATCGGTGTTGCGTCAATTAAGAATCCGTGTGACATGCAAAAACATACAAAAAATACAAAAATAAATGCTGCCAACCTCGACAACCGTGGGGAAAAGTGCAAGAGTTCGGGAATACCACATTTTTACCCTACTAATGCCATTGGTTAGTAATTATATGTTGTTAAAAGGCGAATAATTTGATTTCTTTGGTTAATAAAACTAGCTAAATGAGATGTTCTGTATACTAAAAACTTATTATGACAAACATGGTTGCTTATTTTGCGCTTTTGAATATCATTAACTTCGATTTCATGCGTAAATTTTTCTTAGAAAACTGAAGAAAATTTGCTCAATATATTTCTATTTTACTTAAAACAATCTGCATTGTTCATTTTTCATATTAATTTCAAGAAAATCTACAGTTATTCCTTAAACAAATTATTATGCACACGTAACGAATAGTTTCAAATTTAACGGATAAAATTCTATGAACGCTGTCAGCAACTTTGCCCACAGCGGAAGTGGCATATGCAAGGTGCGAGCGTGTTGGTGAGTCGGAATTTTTGAAGTTACGTGACATTTGTCAATAGGAATTTCTATGTAACAATACAAGCGTACTTAGCATTTGCCACCCCATAAAAATATAGCTTGTAGGCTAAGTAACGGGAAATCGGTCGGAGTTGGTGGTCTCAGTATTGTCTCTGGTCTGTAACTTTGGTACTGTCATGTCATCGGTATGTTTATTAAGCTCTGAGATATATTTCTCAAAAAGGTATTTTTTTTTGCTTGATTTGTGTCAGCCATTCTGATTTCTATACCCTCCACAGGAAGGTATATTCACTTTGTCATTACATTTGTAACGTCAAGAAGGAGTCATATATATTCTGAATCAGGATCACATTCTGAATCGATTTAGCCATGTCCGTCTGTCTGCCTGTCTGTCAGTCTGTCTGTCTGTCTGTTGTAAGCACGAAAGCGCCCAAAAGAATTGACATAGGCGAATGAAATTTGGTGTAAGGACTTCTTTTTATCGTCGTCAGGTTGGTATTGAAAATAGGCTGTGTCGGTCAAGTAGTTGTGGTACCTCCCATACAAAATCAATATTAGACACATGTGTCTCTCTGTCTGTTGAAACGCGATAGCGTTCAAAGGAATCAACCTATAGGAGAATGAAATTTGGTGAAAGAACTTCTTTTTATTGTCGTTAGGTTGGTATTAAAACCAATATTAGAAAACACATGTTGAAAACACGATAGCGCCGATAGGAATCCTAGGGAGGTACCAGAACTACTTGACCGACATAGTCCATTTTCAATACCATCCTGACGACGATAAAAAGAAGTCCTTTCACTAAATTTCATTCGCCTATGTCAATTCCTTTGGGCGCTATCGTGCAACAGACAGACAGACAGACATGGCTAAATCGATTCAGAATGTGATCCTGGTTCAGAATATATATACTTTATGAGGTCGCCGGTGACTCCTTCTTGGCTTTACAAATGTAATGACAAAGTGAATATACCTTCCTGTGGAGGGTATAAAAAAAAATGAAGGATGCCAGCAGCAAGAGGATTGCGATTGAGGGAGACCACCAACTCCAGCCGATTTCCCGTTACTTAGCCTACAAGCAAAATTTATACGGTGTGGTCACGATTTGGCGCGCCAGTATTGTTACATAGAAATTCGTATTGACAGATGTCACGTAACTTAAAAAATTCTGAGTCACCAACACACTCGCAAAAATTATGAGCAAAGCTGCCGGCAGTATTAATAGAATTAAATTTGAAATTATTCGTTACGCTTAAAATATTTATGAAAAATTGTCAATGTAAAATGGTTGCATGAAAATAAAAGCATTTTACCAAACCTTTGTCAGTTATTTAAGAAACATGTACGTAATGATATCGAAAAGAGGTAAATACATAACCATGGTTGTCCTAATATGTTTCTTGTTTATAGAACATCTCCTATAGTTTTATTAACTAAACAAATCAAATTAATAGCATTTTAAAAATATGTATGTAATAACTAACCAATAGCATTCAGTATGTTAAGATGTGGTATTCCCGAACTCTAACACATTTCCCAACGGTTGCCGAGGTTTGCAGCATTTTTTTTTGTTTTTTTTTTGTATGTTTTTGCATGATACGACTTCTTAATTGACATAACACCGATAGCAAAAAAATGGCGAACTTGAAAAAAAATTGAGGTCCAGCGGCAAGAGGATTGCGAGTTGTGGGTCTCAGATCTCAGTATGGTTTGACTATGCCTTGTACACTCTCCAACAATTTACTTTTCGTTGACGTTTTGTTTAATTATTCACTTCATTTCTACATACTTTCTTTATTAGCTATTTACGGAGAGGCTATAGCAGCATAATAACTATTTGATAAGCAGATGTTAAATTACTAAGAATGCTTTGAAAAATGTTGCCGACAGTATCTTAGAAATTGGGGTTTTACTCCTAAATCATTTCTTAGAGGCTCTGATTAGTGGTTCACAGTTACCGTGAAAACGTTTCAAATGATTTTACCTTCGAAGTTCGGCAAAGAAGGGCAATGACTGTCACCGTTTTGTTTTGTTATAGTAAATACCCTTATACAAAAATAGATTGTCCGAAAATGATTTCGCAAGCAAGGTATAAAGTTAATATTAAATAAACATTTATCAGTTACATTTGTTAAATTTGAGGTAGTCGTAATAGGGCGAATACCTACAGTCGAACATTTCAATTATGTAACTACCTATTCTATTTATAATCAGAAACCCCTTTGGAGGTCAAAGTACATGAAGCACAAAGGGGGTTACCTGTTTCCGGCAGATATTTCCTTCCAGTGGGACTTTTTTGGCGCTTTCTCCTCCTAATATATTGTGCGCATGATCCAATTATTGTAGAGAAATGGAGTCGTAAAATACAGTTCTTGAAATATGCAACCGTGATGAAATTTATTTCTACCTATTGTTTTTTTTCGTACTCGTAGTAATCACTTAGATGTTTAAGAATAAATTTCTGTAATTGGTACTCAGCAGCATTAACTCCCATGTACTTCTAAACATTTTTTTTGTTATTTTCATTAATAAACGCCATTTGCATTGAATACTGTAAGTGTGGAGCGTGAAGACCATATTGCGCATGCTTTTATTTATGTTTTGCACGCATTTTCTTTCATTTCAGGTTAAAGTCGTTGAAATAAAACTGAAATTATTTTCATAACACTTCGAAATGGTTAGCCAAATATTTGCTTAAATGTTTTTTTAATACCTAAGTACAAAAAGATGTTGTAAGGTTCCTAAAATTAAAAAGATGTTAAGATATATGTACGTAGATACATACTATTATCTACTTGAAGAAATAATTTGATAATGAATTTCATTTTTGGTATTTCCTTGCTCCTTCGAAAATGCCTGCCGATGGAGTTTGGAGGGACACATAGTCGTATTGCCCTTAGTAAATGCGAATATAATTAAAACAGTGAATTTAAAAGCAAGGTAGAATCAACATACAATTTATGGAATATAAAGGTAATATGAAAACCTTATTCCTTGGTTATTTCGACTGTTGGTACAGACTTGCGCATTGTTAGCATTGCTCGTTATTATGTCCACCCCCGCTTAACGAACAATTTTTGTTTGTCGCTGGAATAGAAAGTCTCGTTTTCGGTGTTTCTCCACTCTATTTAGTTGGTATACAACCTTTCCAGCATAGGTTCCCCTCACAAAAATAACAAAAAAAATACTTGAGCAAAATGAAGCTTCACCATCGTCATCATAGCACTGTCGTCACAAGGCTGGGATTTTTTCAACTTCATTCAGTCTAGATTCAATGATCAGAATATAGAGTAGTTAGTGGTTGCTTTCCCAAGTAATTTCTTAGCATTGTGTAAAGGATTTTTTTGTTGCATTATTGTGGTGGCTCATATCAAAAGAAGCATCATCATCAGGCCCGGACGAGAACAGTCACTTTTTTCCCCACTAAGCATTCATTTTAAAGCTTTGTACGAGTCAGCATCGATTGAGCCGTCCTACTATAATACATAATTTGAAATTTAAATATTTAAAAGAATAATCATATAGAAAAATCAATTGCCGTGGTAAAATATTTTTTATTTCTGAACGGGTAATTTTAAAGCGATTATTTGTGGATTATAAATTCTTAGAAACATATTTTTCTATCTATAGAAAATTTATTTCTTAGGTTTGCTGTATGTATAACAGCGTCGTGATAGTTCTATGATAAGCGAGAGAAGAAAATACATTGCCACTTTGGTTACTTTTCGCAAAACTCAGCGAAGAACTTTTGAAAAAATAAACAAAAGTGCAAAGTAGACATTTTAATAAAAAAATAAAAAAAAAACTGTTTATAAAAAGTAAGAAAAAAAGGAAAATAGTCAATTGACTATTATTTGTGATTTCACTCGTGTTAAAATAACATTTACAAAATTTCACACTTTGGAATAAATTTGTTTTACGTTAAACAACCCGCGAATATTCTTCAACCTCCATCGCAGATTTTAAAAGCAATCAGTCCATCAGTGACGACGAACGCAAACATTCCTACAAAAAAATTAATTGTAAGTATAATTTCAAAAAAATATATCTAAGAATTATTGAAATATGGTTAACATAAACGAAATAAGTTATAAAAAGTAGTATGTATTTTGTATGAAGGGGTAAAAATTCATCTTCGTATTTTAAAGGAATAAACCTACGTTCTTATGTAACGATTGATAAGGTGCTTCCATTGAAAATAAAATTCATAAGAAAATTTAGCGCGCAAATCGTTTTTTATTTTACTATATGTATTTTCTCTTGGCTAAAAATTTTGTTTGCATTTTAAATGCATGTGGGCTCATTCTTTAAATGAGTATTTAAAAAATTATGTTAAAACGAAAAACTTCATCTATATTGTATGTATGTATCTACAATGCTACATTCATGCACACATCCATACATGCGTACATCTAGGCATGAAGGTATATTTATTTTGCATAGGAAACTGCGGAAAATATCCACAATAAATATGTTTATGTTTTAATATGTATGTATTCGCATGTGGAATAAACGTTTCCTTACATTATATCATACATTTTGGCGAGGGATAGCTAACTTGCATATATAAATTGTATATATATATAATTCATGAGTAGTTACCTGGATTCAAATTGTGCTTTTTAAATGCATAAACAAAGGAAAACTTTATTCGTAAATAGGTATGTATGCTCAATATCTAAAAAACTAAGTATTTGTCTGGCATACCAATATGAATTTAATATCATTTTAAATTGACGGGAATACGAAAGTCATTGAATACTATAATTTTTTTATTAAGACTCTAACACACTAACGCGCCGATATGAAGACTTACTGAAAAATATTATGCATTGAAAATTGCAATAGGTATATGTATTTCGCTGTGATATAGTAAAAAAATTAACATTTTAAATTTTCTTATATGTTTCCTTCATTTCTCTTCTTGAATTCTATTTTACAACTACGCAAAATCATTGTGTTTTTATAAATCAGTATTTACAGTAGCTCAATATTGTCAGTTTCTCGACTTGTTGAATTTTTGTTTTTTTTTTTTCATGTTAAATTCGTTTTAATTTTTCAATCGCATTAATAGCTCCCCTAGTCAGTTTTGAGTTTAGATATATTATTAAGGTTAAGGTTACATAGGTTTTTTTTTTTTAATTTGATGTAAATGAGCTTCGTCGCTAAAAATATTGTTTTAAGAAAAATCTTTAATTTCTTCATATTGATATCCCTGTATTTCCAAAATCCTGGACGAAATCTATAGTTTTTTGTATGGGTGCCCTGGATCTTGTGAGAAAAAACATTTTAATTTGTGGCAAGTTTAAAATGAAACATCAAGTTTTAACAAAATATTTATTGAGGACAAGGATCACTCAAGAATATAAACAAATTCTTCAATTTGTTAATATAATTTGTAAATAAAATTCACACAGTGTGCATGAGGTAAAGGATTTAGAGAGCAAGGTAATGAAAAAGATAATTTAAAAACCAAAAAACCCAATTGACTGTTACGAGTATATGTATATGTATCACTTTATTTAAACAGAAGACCTGCTACATTATGACTATGAGGGAAAGGCGGCAACTAATATGGCAATCAGCTTCGAAACTAATTCAACTCGCCTAAATGTATCACCGTGCTTGTCATTTTAAAAATTTACAATTTCTTAAAATTTTGTTTTCCGGTCCACTTGGAAATACAGTCCTCTTTTGATTTGTATTCATCTTTTATTATAATTCAGTAATATAAGTGGAAATGTTATTGGTTCCGTGTTTTCCTGCCTTACCTTATCTACCAAAAAAGCTTGCATTTCAATGATTGGTATGTACCTTATATTTCCACAAAAATAAGGCGTATGTAAATATCACCCAAAGATGATAATTGGCTTAATGCTCCCGTACATATCCCATTTTCTACGCAAAAAAGAATGGTACACAGGCACATGCAAACGGTGTCTTATTTTCATGCGCCCATCAAACATTTAACGGCGTATTTTTATTTATGCTAAGGTATTACCAATATAATGAACATTCTAATATTTTCATGAATAATACGACTGTTTAATTTTTATTATAAATTTCAGATGGTGACGAGGACGAAAAAAATTTTTGTTGGAGGGCTTTCAGCTCCTACGACGCTAGAAGATGTCAAAAGTTATTTTGAGCAGTTTGGACCGGTAAGTAGAAGTTTTACTTACATAATTTACAAAAGAAAACCTTATATTTTGTATGCTTGCTAAAGTCAGTAGATTAAGAACTATATATATGCTAGTTGTTTAATAACTGATGTAAATTTTATGGACTTACAAAACTTGACATGGCAATTAGCATATTCCAGATTTAAATAAAACTTCGTTCATATTTGGCTTATATAATTATCTTGGAAATATTTTTTTAAAAGAATTTTGCGAAATATAGTACAAATAAGTTTATAATAATTCGCCATTCAAACGCAATTCTTTAGCCTCCTTGAAGGGGCATGACTCCTCATTTCTATATAGGTGATACCATAACATTACTTCTTGGATTGAGAAATTAGCGTCTGAAAAATAGACAATAGAAAGCTTGATAGCCACATCGGACTAATATTCAGATCCTAGTATTGATATCCCAAAACCTTAAGATACCTATTATAGTCGTACTAGAAGAATATATATAACAAGACTAGGCTGTCCGTACAAGAACTCTTCTATTGTAAAACTAAATTGCTGGTATTTGTTAATTTGTATGATGAGGCTTATAAACTATAGGTTTTTGTTCCGCAAACTAGCATCTTAATAAATGGACATCATGGTTAATGTCTAGAATTCAATTAAATCTACTACTAGAACAGTGAGCGAATCTGATTTAATTTGTTGTGTTTTATTTTGGGCTTCTTGTTCGTTTCGTAGGGGAGAGTATGATACCCATTGACCTGGTGTATTTCACAACGATGATTTTATTGTAAAAAAAACGGAATACATATATTGCAAATTAGGTCATGTGTACTCCTCTATGAATTCACAACAAATAAAACGGATTCCGTATATCTTGAATTCTCACATATACCTGTTAGTCCTCCAGAAGTTCCTAAATTTATTATTTCCCGTGAATTTAGCTGAATGCTTACAATTTTTGTATCTATGTTGTCCATGAAGGCAACCTTTTCGCACCAACTATTAGAGATTCTCATTCCCGGCTAACAAATTTCTTTTTAAAAGAGGGTTTGGTATTTGGCGGCAGCAAAATATCTACCTGTGCCGCCTAAGGTACTGATAATTGTACAAAAAAGTAGGTATTCAGGTATTAGCTGTCCAATCTTATGTGAACAGATATTTTATTCTAGCGACTCTCAAGAAAGTCTTGGAAAGATCCCAAACTTAAGTCAAAATTATTTTTTACTATGCACACTTTTAAAAAAGGAAAGATAATCAAAAAGCAAAAACGGTTAAATAAGATAAAGCAGAGTAAAGCACTGAGGATTTCATTTAATCAAAATATTCGAAATATATATTTCAAATGTTTAGAAATAAAATAAAAATGCAATATTTTAACTATATTTGTTTATTGGTAAAGGGATTTTGGAAAGTGTGGAGTCTTTGCGTAAATTGCCAGACTAAAGTTGATTATTGGTAAGGCCGAAAATGTATTTCCTTCAAAATACATATGGTATATACGAGAGCTTATAAACGCGAGGAACAAGCAACGCATATGCAGGATGCGTCATATAAAGTAGGTTTACGTGTTTGTTCGAGTAAATACATATTTTTTTATAATTTAAGCGAAAAGATTTTTTAATCGTTCTAATATTGAAGGGGCAACATTTTAATTTTTACGTGAGGTATGATTTGGTGATTTCAAATGGATTTGATAATATATCGGCTTTATTTTTTTTTGGTTAAACAGATAAGTAGAAAATGCCTCCATATGCATTTAATATTAATATTACTTTTCTATTAAGAGTCACTCACATTTCGCATAATTGTATGACTTTTGCTCCGAGAAATAGCTTTTTAAATGTGTTTTTTCCCATTGGCAGTGTAACTTCTCTCAATAGTTCCAAATAAAGAATTGCATAGAGTTATTTAAAATTAGAAACTGCTCGCTTTTGTTAAACATCTGTATCCTTAACATATAGAATTATCTTAAATTTCAATCACTTGATGTTGAATCGAAATCTCTACAATGGGAGTCTTGAAAGTCTTGTTATATTTCTAATACAATAATAGATTTATTACAAAGCTATATAACCCAAGAAACCTGCCAATTTTGACCAAAAAAACCTATGTCCTTCTTCAAGTCCAAGAATATCTTTATGCAAAATTTCATTACCATTACTTCAGAGCTTAATTAGTGAAAATGTAATAGATCGATAGAGTTACTTTCGCATTTATTTATTAGTGTAATATGATACTGTGACTTTTTCTCATTTTATGCACGGATAACTTTTTTAAAATAATATGACAGATTTGATTAATCCAATAAATAATCTTCCTTTTTTTAGTAAAACATTCTTTACTCAAAAACGTCAAAAAATAATTTGTACAACTAAACATTTAATTCAGATGAAGCTTGTACTTGATTAGGATTACTACAAGAAAATTAGAAAACATAGTTAAGGACTAAAAGAAAATATTGCGAATAATGTAAACCTGTATCAAATCACTGTGATGCTTATTTTAAATATAGACCTTATTTTCCCAATAGTTGTTTAAAACTTATAACTTTCTTGCCTCTAGATTAGATCATGGCAACCTAACTCACTAAATTATTTTTTTTGCAGTCCTTTATATAAAATACTACCAGACATTTTTAAATTATTGTTCAAAGTGTATATCCATGTCTTGTCATGAAAAAAAAGCATAAGAGTTATGGAAATGAAACCAAAAAACAAATTGAAAATAATAGTATGAGAGTAAATTCAGATTCAGTCGGAATTGATGACATGGGTAAATATTTTTAAAAAAATTGTTTATACCTATCGAAACAACGTATACATCCTAACTAAACGGGACCCTCCACAATTCTTGATCTTCCGCCCCGAATCTTACCTAGAGTATGCCTGCCAGATGGCACGGATTCCATATACCACGTCTTGGGATCAGAGCTGTGGATGAGCAAAATGATTTAATATATTTTAAGTCACCTCTTTACGAATTATGACATATTATAAGCTATAAACTATATCATTTTGCCTTTTAATCTTGTTATATTTTCATTTAATTTCAGATTGAAGATGCGATGCTTATGTTCGATAAACAAACAAATCGACATAGAGGTGAGTAATGCAGCTTAAAGTATTCTTTGAAATAACATCCCGGTATATCTCAGTATTTATAATTTAATAATATCTACCTACATATAATATAAAATATGTTATATAAAAAAACTAAGTTGATATTTTGTGCGTTTACATATTTCTTACGTAATTTTCAACTAATTTACCTGGTTTTTTCTTTTAAACTATTCAGAAGAGCAATGAGAAGGACATAGGCCATTTTTTCCAAACAAAAAAATTCACTTTTTTCATTCAAGAAAATGCAAAATGTATATCTACGGACACATGTAATTCAAGACGAATGACATAAATTCTGTTAACAAAACATAAAAATGCAAAACATACGACGTTAAGTGGCGCCTTGCATTCATTATTTTATTTTTATTTAGAGTATACATTCAAATTATACTTTTATATATCCATTCCGTTTAACCGGCGTCGATCATCAGCGGATAATGGAAAAACATTCATGATGAAGGTGAGAGGAGCAAATATTGTCGGCGACAATAGTTGGATTGTGCCGTACTGCCCGTTTTTGTCGAAAGTCTTGAAGCCTCATGTAAATGTTGACTAAATGCAGTAATATGGCGGTGTTCGAGATGTAAGCTCATGATAAGTATGATGAGGTAACTCTCTATTAATTCGGCAGGTACGTGGACTGCAACGAGGCTGTGTGGCGGAATTTTTCGTTTCCGATACACGAGCGTCACCCTACTGTCGTCCGTTTGGCGGATCACTTGGAAAATGGTGAACGTGTCTATTTCACGGCAGCTAATGCAGCATTAACAATTTCTTCGACACTTGCCGAGGCGACGAGTTCGCTCGAAAACTTCTTTATTTCGAAATGCCACGCTCATCACGAATGTTTTTCCAAATATAGCTCATCACTATGTTGACTTTAATTCTGTGGATGAGCAATTTTGGCTGAGAAAAACAAGGATTTAATTTCGTCGTTCAAAATCATATGATAATTTTATGAATTCTTTAGATGTTCCGGGCTTACCGCCAAACAATTTGAAATATATAGTCGACTTTTAATTATAATTTTGTTGCACAAACTCAATGCACCGACATTTTGAAACGGAATGCTTTTGATTGTGAAGAATCTGAAATCAAATGACATTCAAGCGACGATTTTGACAGGAGAAGTCAAAGGCGAGTATGTATGTTCTCATTCCGAGGAATCCGCTTATTAAGAACGTATTTAAGCATCTTTAATTTCCCGTGCGTCTTGCTTTCGCAATACAATAAATAAATGTCAAGGAAAAACGCTGTACGTTTTTTTCAATCTTGAATTCGCATTTTTCCCATGGTCAATTGTATGTGGGGTGGCGTGCCACGTGTCAGCAAAGCTCCCGCTTATTACGTGTACGAGCCAGGTAATAGAAGGAAAATGTTGTGAAACATAAAACACTTCAGTGAAAAAAGTTAGTTTAAAAAACAAAAAAACCCGACTGATTGTAAAAAAAAAGAATTAAAAAGATATGAACAAGACACATTCAAGTACATATACCTTACTATTTGACGGGTAATAATAGGTCTATTCGCGTACTTTCCCGATTCTAAAAATCCGTCAAACTCAAAAAATTTACCAAAACTTTCTCAGAGAGCTGAAAATATACGCCAAAGTACGTGGATAGACTTGGAGCTACTCTCAGCAACTTTCTTCTTTGACATCTAATTCATATCACAAATAAATATATTAGTTACCTTTTTGCAACATATGAAACGTTCTAGGACAACATTCGACCACCACCGTATTTTCTTTATTTTTACAGATTTTATTGTTCTGTGCTATTAATTTTTAAGCCGGATTTTGAATTTGTTTCTTGACAATTTTGTGCATTTGACATATTTATCATTACTTGCGGGTTGAAATTCTCTGATCTGTTTCGAGCCAACAGAGGAACCACTCGTTACTCGTTATTTTGCTGATTTTCTCTTTTTCTGTCATTTTTAATGAGTACGTGTATAGACTTTGTGTGATTGCGTTCGATTCAAACTGCGTACGCGAACGAATCCAATGTAACTATTTAGACTATATAAACTTGTAATATAATAATTGTCCTATAAACATTGCTGAGAATTATTTGTATTCTTGGTATTAATACCGTATCTCCTTTACCACACCCAGTTAAAATTAAGGCATCTATAACGTTTTCCTGTAACGAAATCACTCATATTCTGATTCAAATTGCGAAGCAACATAATGGGAACTCGAACTTTTAATTCAATTTTATGAGCAAAAAGGCCATGGGCTGTAATGCTATTTAAAAACTCCACCGGGTAATTTACTGCCTCATCTTGATTGCAAATAGCATTTATAAACAGTTCGACGTGTATCACCAGGAATTTTCCCTAATAAAAATCCCCTAATGTAATAATACCACGATATGGTATCACTATACCTATTAGACATTTCTTTCTAGACACTTTATTTCGTAAGCAAAAAAGAGGCAAAAAAAGCCTTTCCTTCATATTTGCCATTTCTTTTGTTTTTTTTTTCTTAGCAAACCACACAGCGTACTGTGTACCCAGTATTTTCGAACGGAAAGCGTGACAAAGAAAAAAGCAAAACGAAACAAACAAATAAATTACTCTTGTCCAATTTTTTTCCGGAATTTATAGAGATATAGAGTTGAAACAAAGTAGAGATTGTAGGCCTAGGTATCCTCTATAGGCCTGTGAAAAATGCAACAGGATATATTGAACTGTTTCTAAGATTTTTGCATTTAAAGACATGCCGTCAAATTCAATCTTAGTCGAACAGAACTACACCAATTTTATTTATATGATAGAAACGGAAGCGGAAACATTTAAACATAGCAATTTTTCTTTAAGGAAACAAGTTATCTTAAATATTATAAAAAGAAAATGGGCAACGTAACTTTAAGTTCGGTTGGAAATACCTGGCCGAAGTAGTTTACACGCATATTGTGAGTAAGATTTGTATTACCAACGCTTTAGAGCGTCAAAATTCATGATTAAATGGTTGGTGCAACAGATCCGTATTGGTAGGTACTCAAACCCATTCTTTTACGTTCGACGGGATGAATTGAGAAGCTCTTTCATAACAATTATAATGTCGGATATTTGTCAGGCGTTCGCGAGAGGTGACGTAATGGAAAATGATTATAAAACATTATTTGTGTTTTTCGCGGATCGAGCCTGAGACTGCTAACACATTACCCACTGCAGCCCCTAAACTGACAATGAACCAGGCAATAAATCCGAGCGACATAGTATTATACTTTATTTTGCTTGAAAATGGCAGTCTCAAGAATCTACAATATTTGACGCAACTTTATGCCTGGTTTTCAGAACCATTCGTTTATGTTAGTTTTTGAAATGAATTTTATGCTGAACTAAAACGTATACATTGAGTAGATTTTTAAATTATACTGTCGGATAGTTGTTAGACGTTTGCTGCATACTTCCATATAAAAATAATGAAAATACACATATCCACGTTCTGCTGGCTTGTATTAAGCGAACACAAAACAGCAGCTTTTATCTGCAAAAAGTGTATCGTATATCCTAATTCTATTGTTGTTCTGTTTCCTTTTCCCAATTCTTGGAGTATATAATCATTTTTAGTTATTCTTTAATTTTTTCAGCAAATAGCGTTTTCAACTGAGTTAAAGAAGTCCATCAGAAACGAAGTAAAGGATGTATTTTTCGTTTATTAATGAATTTATACAGTGAGTTTAAAAGGATTGCATTTTTTAATTACTGCATTTAATTAATCACTTTTGGAATCATCGACTTCTGAACCAACATTTTCAATATACTTTCCCAATATAATAAGAACTTAACACTTTAGTAACTATGAATTTGAGGATATCTGCTATAATAATTGTTTTATAAATTAATTCACTAATTTGCTTCATTGGTACTTTTCGGTAGTAGGTAGCCATGTAGCATTTGTTAGTCAGATTGTATAATATATGGTTGATGTCTGACAAATAATTTTTTTTCTTTAAGTAATGTGCTTCTACAGATAATTTTAATTTTCTTCTTTCTCTTATTTTTACTTGCAGGTTTTGGGTTCGTTACATTTCAAAGTGAGGATGTAGTAGATAAAGTATGCGAGATTCATTTTCACGAAATCAACAACAAAATGGTAAGAGTTTTTATAAATAATGTGAAATCTTCTATAGGAGTGTGACTGATGCCTGTCTATTCGACAAAATTCTTTTCGCACATATTACATGGCAATTCTCAAAAAAATTATTTTTTGTTTCGCAATAGTTCTTTCGCAAATTTTCATTCAGTCTTTGATTTATCTCGCAATGTGATCATTGCGCAATATTTTTCTCGCCTTTTTAAATTCCGTTGTTTGTTGTTTTGAAGGAACCTTTTTCGCTAACTGTTAATTCCCGTTGTGGGTTAAATCAAGTTTAGGCCTTTATAACGGCTATCGATGCTAGTCCGTTTTAACGAAAGCACAAAATGTTATGCAGATAAACCTATCTTTAAAACTTTAATAGCATTTGTAAACTGTAATAAGTTCAGTTGATATCTATTAGAATGATATTCTATACAAGCTGACCCGTGCTCGCTTTGCTTCGCCAGAGTTCCACTTCTCAAAATTAAAATAAAATTAATTAAAAATAAATTAGCGTTATACAAACTCCGCGAAATTTTCTGATAGAAAAAGAACCATTAATATCGGTTTAGCTATTATACCTAAGTGAAGTGTAGCCAGAAGCAAAGGAAACAATCGGCCTTACTAATAATCAAACACTAATGATTAGCTGGTTACCAGTTTTAGAAAAAATGTACAGCATTAGTGAAACGGTACCAATAAACAATTAGACCTCCACATTTGCTATTGCGACAACTTTCTTAGAATCAATTACATTTTTTGTCATCGCAGAATTCAAATTTCATAATTTGTTTTCGTGAAAAACAAGGTCAATGTTTTATTTCAGAACGAGGATTTTATTTTAAGAAAAGGAATATATAAATCGCAAATTAAGTTGCCCAACAGATATCTCTCAAAGGCATTTGAAGCTTATTATAAGCCAAAACCAAAACACAAAATATAATTCATCAATTTTATGTTATTTTACACTCAGTGTTCGTTATTACCTTCTGTTATATTGGAAATATTTTTCATACATGCGTACATGTCTTTCGAGAAATGTCTTTCAAAGTTTCCTAGAATCCCTCGACAATTTTTCACGTATTAAGTGTTGTTTGTTTATGCAGTTGAACCACTTTGCTTTTCTAAAAAAAAATTAAGAAATACAACACAGATTTATATTCGTTCTTGCCCGATCTATAACTTATATTGCTTACCTCTCACTATTATCCGGTATTTTGAAATATTTAACTCCAACATTTTCTTTCTCCTCTCGCCCACATGCCAAAGATTTAAAATAATGTTTTCCCATTATTTTATTTAGAGTTTTTAAACTATGCAAACTTGCACTTCCACTTCACTATTTCACTACTTTTAATTGTTTGCCACACGCACAGACACGGAACACCCTTTCTTTCGTCAATTGATGATATAGAACGACTGATAACAATCCAACTCCGGCCCGCCTTTAAAAATACGTGCGAAAAAAATGTAAACAATCCCCTCTACAGCCAACCTAAGTAATTAGTGTGACCATCTGCTACGAAATATATTACCTAAAGTGCTGGCAACAAAACTTAAAATCATAAAAAAATGGTTATGAAAGAAGTCGTAGCAAAGCAAAAGGGTTGAATTTCGTGATATAGAATGAAACATTTCTTTTTCGTGTCCATAACAAAGACCATTTAATCAATAACCAATGGCAAAAAATACAAATATTACCAATTCTACAAAAGCAAATCTGGTAACCTGATCATATTAATTCATACTGCATGGTTGAGAGAGAATACTAATATACTGACAGTCACTCCGGCCAGCCTTTAAAAATGCTGTATGAAAAATCCCACAATCGTTCGTCGTACGCAGCAAGCCCCATGTAGAGGTTCAGGTAAAATGTGCTGTGTACCCTTTTCTTCTCAAGCGGTCGTTGTATTCAGGTAAAAATGATTCTTTGGACCTACGATTTTTTCTGCATTTTGCTTTGTGGTAGTAGCAAATGCATATGTAGAGAGAGTGTCCCTACTCATTAATGGATATACTCTGGCGTCGGTCGTTTCAAGCGTTTTTGTAGAGGAAATGTTCACTAATTATACCTGATGCCTTAAAGGCAAAGAATGCACATGATGTTCTCTTTGTGCATACCTATGGGATGGCACAGTACCTATGAACCTTTCTAATAAGATGCGTTTCATTCCCATTCTTTTATTGTAAACACTAATGTCGTTTTCCATTGGGCAAAAAGAAGCGTCCGGGACAGTCTTGCAGGATTTTTATTTTTTTTCGCAAAAAGCCACGAAATTACAAAAAAGTTATCGAAAAAATCGCATAATGCTTAAAAAGAAAATAACACATCAAACTTGATTTTCACTTGATTTGTAATATTTTCGGTTAGGTAACAGAAAACAATAACAAAGAAAAAGGAACAAATTAGTATTAGTACCTATTTCAAAATGCAAATAGAAAACACCGTAAGAAATCGTTAGAACAATGAGCATGAATAAACAGATTTATTTTGCGACTGAATTTAATTGAAATATGAAAATGAGTGCGTTTAGCATATATTTTTGATAAAGCAATAATGGTTGTATTCAGTGTTTTCAAATGGGAAGAATTTTAATGAATTAGTATTTTATTTTTTTTAGTGATTAATACAAATCAACAAAATATCCCAAAAAATAAGAAAAGATAAACCATTTTTTTCCTTAAATTCCAAGTTTGAAATTACTTTTTTTCAAAATCCATTATCAAATATAACTTGAATTATAAATGTTATAGTAGGATATGAACTTTATTGAAATTTCGAAGAATTTCGTTCGTTCTACGACGAAGTAAAAAGATTATAACGTAAAGAGAATGAGAGCTCTTCATAAATTCTTTATCCATCCAAAATCCAACATAGTAATATAATGTAAAGAAACACTAGCAGATATATTATGTATATATATCTACGACTATACAGAAATCGAAAGTGACACCCATTCTTCGCTTCCTATTTATATCATTAACAACATGCATAAAATACATAGATTATCGGTTTTGCAAAATACCCATTTTTGTTGTCTCCCATTCTCATTTTCATTTTCATTTCATTTTAAAAAAATTGCTAAACACATTTTCAATAATTTATTATTCTAGGAATGTATAAATACCCAAGTTTCCAATAAAAACGATGAAATAATTGTATTGTTATGGTCGTACCTAAGTTAATTTGTTAAAAATTAATAAATAAAAAAAAGTTAGTTTAAAAAGCCAAAAAACCCGACTGACTGTAAAAGAAAAATTAAAAACTGTAATGAACAAGACACATTCAAGTACCTATACCTAACTAATTGACAATCGGAGACTATATCTCGTACCTACATAGCCTAACAAATGTATGAGTATTAATTATCCTCCGACTGCCAAATAGTTAGGTATAGGTACTTGAATGTGTCTTGTTCATATCTTTTTAATTCTTTTTTTTTTTACAGTCAGTCGGGTTTTTTGTTTTTTAAACTAACTTTTTTTTATTTATATCTTTTTAGTCTATGACACTCCGGGGAAGAATACGAATCTAATGACACCTCACTATTAAAAATCGGTCAAGCCGTTTAGGCTACACGGCGGCACGTAGGAACGTACTTAGGATACGCGCGAAACACAACCCTCAATGTGTCCAGTCGGGTAATAATAGGTCTTTTTGTGTACTTTCCCGAGCCAAACACTAGAAATCCGTCAAACTCAAACAAATTACCAGGACTCTCTCAGAGAGCTGAAAATATACGCCAAAGTACGTGGATAGACTTCGAGCTACTTTGAGCAACTTTCATCTTTGACATCTAATCCATATCACAAATAAGTATATATCTTACCTTTTTGCAACATATGAGTTGCGATGCTATTGTGAATAGATCAGAACTGATTTATTTTACAGTTCAGTGTATTCCATATATTGACATTTCTCAATGACATTTGTGTGACAATTGTTTTTTTTTTCGTTTTTCTTTAAATTTAGATTTATTTTTTTTTTTGCTTAACCTATGACACTCCGGGGAAGAATACGAATCTTATGACACCTCACTCTTCAAAATCGATCAAGCCGTTTAGGCGACAGGGTGTCCCGATGGAACGTACATAGGATACGCGCGAAACACATAACCCTCTCTGTGTGCAATCGGGTAAAAAGCCCAGTCGGTAGGTCAGGAAAATGGATAGACTTTACATTTCGATTTGACGAACATTATATTCATCCTATATCTAGTAGAATAACATCTAATCTGTAGTCTAAGGTTTTTCGTAGGGTGATATTAATATCCGGCAATTAAAGAAAATAAACTGAAATAAAAAGAGCAGAATTTGAAAAAAAAAACCTCGTCTGTATGCAGCCACTGTCCGTAAAATTACACACAGGCAGTAAAAATTGCGAGAACCATCTTTTTAGATCGATAATTTATTAATATCTCAAGTCTAGATTTTGACAGAACAGAATATTTTTCCCTTACCATAAAATTGGTGTAGTTCTTTTCGATTAAGATTGAATTTGACTGCATATCTTTAAATGAAAAAATCTTAGAAACTGTTCAATATATTCTTGTGCATTTTTCACGGGCCTATAGAGGATACCTAGGCCTACAATCTCTACTTTGATTCAACTCTATATCTTTATAAATTTTGGAAAAAATTGGACAAGAGTAATTTATTTTTTCGTTTCGTTTCAATTTTTTCTTTGTAACGCTTTGCGGTTGAAAATATTGGAGCATTTAAGTATAGTAAATACCAGCTTATAGAGGACATCTGCAGGTACAACTTAGGATATCGAATAACTCGATAACTTAAAAGGTTTTTAAATAAAAAGGCAATTGAAACATTTCTATACAGTTTTCAACTGGGTGAGTAGATATGCACTGACAGAACAGAATATTTTTCCCTTACCATAAAATTGGTGTAGTTCTTTTCGATTAAGATTGAATTTGACTGCATATCTTTAAATGAAAAAATCTTAGAAACTGTTCAATATATTCTTGTGCATTTTTCACGGGCCTATAGAGGATACCTAGGCCTACAATCTCTACTTTGATTCAACTCTATATCTTTATAAATTTTGGAAAAAATTGGACAAGAGTAATTTATTTTTTCGTTTCGTTTCAATTTTTTCTTTGTAACGCTTTGCGGTTGAAAATATTGGAGCATTTAAGTATAGTAAATACCAGCTTATAGAGGACATCTGCAGGTACAACTTAGGATATCGAATAACTCGATAACTTAAAAGGTTTTTAAATAAAAAGCAATTGAAACATTTCTATACAGTTTTCAACTGGGTGAGTAGATATGCACTTAATTTTCAAATCAAACATACTAACTGCGCAATATATTGACATTTCTTTTAACCCTATTTTACTCCTGTGACGGAGAGGGAAACAAACAGAGGCAGTACGCTGTGTGTTTTGCTAAGAATAAAAACAAAAGAAATGCCAAATAGCTATGTAGGAAAGGTTTGTTTATCTCCGTTTTGCTTACAAAAAAAAAGTGTCTAAAAAGAAATGTCAAATTATATCTATACAGTGTATCTATATTATACAGTGATACCAGATCGTGGTATTATTACATTAGGGGATTTATATTAGGGAATATTCATGGTGATACTCGTCGTAAATGCTATTTGCAATCAGAGACAATACTGAGATCACCAACTTCGGCCGATTTACCGTTACTTGCCTACAAGCTATATTTTAAGGGTGGTAAATGCTTAGTGCGCTTGAATTGTTACATAGAAATTCGTATTGACAAATGTCACCTAACTAAAAAAATTCCGACTCATCAACACAATCGCAACTTGCATTTGCCACAACTTCCGCTGTGGGCAAAGTTGCTGACAGCGTTCATAAAATTTTATCCGTTAAATTTGAAATTATTCGTTACGTGTGGATAATACTTTTTTTAGGAAAAAGTGAACATTTGCTTAAAATATTAAAGAAAAATGAACAACGTAGATTGGTTGAAGGAAAATAGCAACATTTTGAGCAAATTTTCTTCAGTTATCTAAGTAAAATTTACACATGAAATCGAAGTTAAAGATATTCAGAAGCAGAAAATACGCAACCATGGTTGTCCTAATAAGTTTCTAGTATATAGAACATCTCCATTAAATAGTTATATTGACCAACAAAACCGAATTATTCGCCTTTTATCAATTCATAATAACTAACCAATGACATTCAGTAATGTAAAAATGTGGTTATCCCGAACTCTAGCACATTTACCCACGGTTGCCGAGGTTGGCAGCATTTATTTTTGTATTTTTTGTATGTTTTTGCATGTCACACGGATTCTTAATTGACATAACACCAATAGGAAAACAAAATGGGTATGATTTGTCTGTGTTTGCAATCAAGATGAGGCAGTAAATTACCCGGTGGAGTTTTTTAATAGCATTACAGCCCATGGCCTTCTTGCTCATAAAATTGAATTAAAAGTTGGAGTTCCCATTATGTTGCTTCGCAATTCGAATCCCCCAAGCTTTGTAATGGAACCAGATTGAGAGTGATTTTGTTGCAGAAAAACGTTATAGATGTGTTAATTTTAACTGGGTGTGGTAAAGGAGATACGGTATTTATACCGAGAATACAAATAATTCCCAGCAATTATCCATTTCAGTTTATACTGATTCAATTTCCTATTAATATTTGTTCTTCCATGACAATCAATAAGTCAGAGGGTCAAACTTTAAGAAAAGCGGGAATTGAATTCACGGGCAGTTACAGGTAGGTTAGGTTAGTTAAATAGATTCCTATTATAAATTTATTTTCTTTCATTTTCATTGTCCAAAGATTATTAAATTATTGTTGATTAATTAATCAGTCCAACGACCAATTGCAATGCCATGAAGATGAAGGCAAAGCGGACTCAGTCTTTGGGAGGTTTTTTAATACGGGTTTAAGTCCCTCACTATTGCAGAACGCTCCCTCGCGTTATACCTCTGTAATGCCTATCGATGATTTTTTCTTCGAGCAATTATCAAATATAGAATTGTGTCCCCTACAAGACAGCAAATTTATAATTTTTTTTTTCATCAATCGTTCTGTAACCAAATTTTGCACGGGCGAAGACGGGCGGATACAGCTAGTACTTAAATATGATCGACTTTATTTCATTAACTAACCGTAAGCCCCATCCGAAACCTTGATCAAAGCCACAACCGTAACCTTAAGTTTCTCTTCTATTAAATATGTTTACGGTGCTTCACGCCCCCTTTTTTATTACTGTTTAATGTTATTTTATTTAATAATATCTTACTGAAATCTTAAAATTTATCACTACTATTGCAATTTAATCTTCATTTTAGGTGGAATGCAAGAAAGCCCAACCCAAAGAAGTCATGTTACCGGCAAACCTAGCCAAGACCCGTGCTGCAGGTCGATCAGCATATGGTGAGTTGTTAGTTTGGGGAAATACCAGTAGTAGTGGTGGTGTGGTTGGTAGTACACTTGCTCATTCTGCCGCACATCACCATCACCATCTTCATCAATCAAATACCATAAACTCAGGCCCAACAACAGCTTCAATACGCTATACACCATATCCAATGCCAGCTAATCTAGCTGCTGCTGCAGCGGCCGCAGCCGCAGCGGCAGCCGCTAACCAACAACATCAGCAACAGCATCAACAACAACAACATAATGCCGCTGCGATGGCAGCTGCAGCAGCTGTCGCTGCTCCATCGCATACAATTATACCATTGCCCACAAATGCCGGTGCCGGACAAATTACCCATCACGGCGCATCGTTTTTGCAGTACGCTGCTGCTGCAGCTGCTAATAATCAGCAAACGCCATCGCTGTATGATGCAGCGGCTATAGTTGGCTATAAGCGTCTTTTAGCAGCAGCTGCTGCCCAAATTAGGCCTCAAGCAACAGCAACAGCTGCTTCTCAACAATCTCATATTCGGTCAACAGCAGCAACGCTCAGTTATCCTCTGAGTGATCTTTTATCAATGCAGGGACTTGATGTTCCAACTGCCACTTTGTACCAAATACCAGGAACTAATACATTAGGCTTATGACCATCAACAGCGGTTATTACTCAAATTCCACGGCAGCAATGAGTTTTCTGTTTTAATTCTTAATCTTTTCAATTTACGGATAGGTGAAGCAACTGAAATAAATGATTCTCTTGTTTCATATAAATATCCGCAATGGCATTTATTGCAATGAACAGCCTTATTAGATAGGCACCTTCAACGCTGTGATTTTTCTCTTTACGAGATCTTTTATATTTCCGTTTTAATCAAAAGCAAATTGAATGCGTGCATTGACTTAGACGGGCACAAATGCTTCAGTGGAGTAGTTCCCGACAACGTGAGAAGAACAAAATATAAGCGATAGCTAAAAAAAATTGTAGGAAAACAAAACAAATTTTATATAGCTGGAGCTATTACAAATATTAGAACAAAACACTACTCTGGCCTACCGGTTTTGTTATCCTACAAGTTTGAAGTGCTTATGTTTTTCTTGTTTAGTATGTATTAACTACAACCAATAAACAAAAGCTGGGATTTTAGCATTACGTATACGCAAAAAAGCCGAGCCAGCCCATATTTCCAACTGAATTTTAGTTATTTCACAGATTATGTTTTGCATTAAGTTTAGTTAAACATTTATAAATGTTTTACATTCGATTTGCTTTTGAAAACGACGTAGTTTTGCGATGCGCACTTAAATAGCAGGACCGCCATGAACCAACGTTGCTAAAAAAATGGTTATCTGGTAACAACAATGTAACATATTTGTGGAAATTCATGAGAGGGATTGTCTTATATTTCTTCAGGTTTAAAAATGTTGCATGAAAATAAATCAAAAATCCCTTCGGCTCAGTTATAAAACTCCCATTATACTTAATATATATAATAAATATAACAAAACTGTCTTTTTTTTTAAATAGTTAAGAATTCGATATCACCTTAGATGTCATTAAGTATACTGATGCTTAGGGCTTAAGTGCCAGAATATTAAGTGTTTGAAAATTTTGGTAATAATCCAAATGTATCTAACAATATTGAAAGCGATTTGATAGTTAAACTTAGTTCATAAAGATCATTAACTATAATAAAATATGTTTAAAAAATAGAAATTTAATAGAAAGCGTACATACTTTCTAAATTTTACTTGAATGTGTTTTTATTTACTATGTGCCCTAGTGGTTCACAAAAAAATTCAATATTTATTTTAATGTAAAGGAGTCGACAGTTTTGGAACTTTTTTTTTAGGATATTAGCAAAAGTCAATTGTTTTAAATTGGGATATACATATATTTAGATAAAAAGAATGTAACAGTTAATCATCATTAGGCGTGCAAGCTGATATAGTTTTCCTTATCACTATAGATGTAGGATATTTAAATAAAAGGAGACGCAGAGAATTCAGTTCGTATAATATAAAACATTTTATTTGCTTAGAATCTATGGATAACATACATTATACATCAACCACAATATTTTAAACAAACTATTTTGTGACAAATAACGGTAATGATAAATAATCACAAAACATTTACTTCTATTACATGTAACCTAGAGATAAATAATCACAAAACATTTACTTCTATTACATGTAACTTAGTGTAACTATAAATAGGAAATAATTCGCGTGAAATTGAACCGTACAATGGTAATGGACAAGATACAATTGTGTTTATATATCTGCTATTAAATTAACTTTATACGAATAATGTATTTTTACTATTTTTATCTGTTTTCATGTGTTTTGTTCGTCGTTGAGATTATATACATATTACAATGTGTGTTTTTTAGCCATTTGCTTTAATATAGTCCTATTTGTAGTCATTGTGGGTTTAGCTCCCCACTTTGCAAATATAATAGAATATTGTGTGTGTGTGTCGTTTTTATTATATAATTTATAAAACAATATATATCCAAATGTACTCATAAAGTACTCATAATTTAACGAGGTTTTTAAGTTCCGTTTTAGAGTTTAGAAAACTCAATGACTTATGTGCATTGATAAGCTAATAAGCGAAATATAATCAAATTGAAATTATATCGAATGTAGTAGAATATACTAAGATAGCCATTTTAATGTATATTTATATTTGCTCGTATCATCTTATTTGTCAGAATTTGTTAATCAAATTATGCAACATATATATCAAAATGTTGTATAATCAACATTTCCTATTGCGAAAAATCTATGAACAGTTATATAAAACTGCATTTTTTTTATCATCATCATTTGTTTTAGATTAACATGGGTAGCCTAAAGCCGGAACCATAAATATTGTCGTTTTTCTCTCTCAGATTTCAGATTTCTTGTGCTCAATGGAACATGAAATGAGATATTTTTTTTTTCATTTGTGTTGATGCGTGATCTAAAAGTCAACCGTTCTTAAATTCTAATTTGTGTTTATAAAAATCTATTCCCTTATGTTTATATCCATTGCACCGGGCAAATGCAATTTTTTCTCTATTTCTCACAGACTCGTCGTAGTAAATTGTAAATAATAACACGTATATAATAACACAATAATTTTGCAAATATCAAAAGTTTAGGTGTGAGTGAAAGTAGGTGTAAATCTCGCTCAGATATCGGGATTCGATGGTATACTTGCAGATCATATTGCCGATTTTCATCCTCTAGGCGATTTGGAGATTTAAGATAGTCATTTGCCGATTTTTAGGTCTAAAGCAAATGCCCAACAACGATTTAAAGATTTTTCACTAATTACACTCAAAATTTTGTCACATAATAGCTCCAATCAATTAAATCCCATGACAGATTTCAAGAAGAACTCCTTGATAAAGTTATAAAAATCTTACAATCTAGAAACTGTATAAATGTATTATAAAGTTGAAGTTCGATCCCAACTCGATCTAATCGATTTGTTCACCGAGAGAAAATATATTTAAATTAAATATATTTAACTATATATAAAATAGAAAATATATTTAACTCCATTCAAAACTTAGAGAAGTTAGAATTTAAAACTTTAATAGCGTGTTTAAAGATTCCTTGGAATCAGTAGATTTAGAGCACATTGAAATAAATTGGTGATATCAAGTGTGGTTATCAATGAAAAGCTATTTCCCTTTTTTAAGTTCCGTACCCAAAGGGAAAAAACGAAACCTTATTAGTTTCGCTACGATGTCTGTCCGTTTGCCCGAACCCACTAGACCAATCCAATCTATCTCTGAAATTTGCACACAACATCTAGATAAACGGCAAATACCAATGGTAGCGAAAAATATTTTCATTCGCACAAAATACTGTTTATTTCTTGATTTACAAAGAAATGTTGATATACCTTTTTTGTAGATCATGCTCGTAGCATAATTTTATTTATAGATATTTACAAAAAACTGTCAATTACTATATAAAATACTCTCCTTTTATCCATTTTCATTCGTTAATGGTGTGTGCTCTTAATTGATTCCCATTGGAACTTTCAGTGCATACACAACTCTACTCATACTCATCCACACACCGACACCGCAATCCATCAATTTTTCAAACTTCACACTATTGTTTATGCTCGCGGTCATCTCCATTCTCTAATTCTGCATTAATTAAACCGTGTTCTCTTAATCGTTTTCAATTGACACTTTTCCAATGGATACTCATTCTCATGCACATATCATAGTCAGTGTTCATACTAAAAAAAATGAAGCCGGTGGAATATGACCGAATGAAAATTAAAAACAAAAATGATATTATATTATATGTAGGTATACATTTTTTTTAATTTTTCTAAACTAATCTTAATCAAAGCTAATAAAACAAAAAAAAAAACAAACAATTCATTGAAAAGCTTTGCTTCACAACGTTTTGCAGAAAAAGGAACTTTTCACTTCACTTCGGCGTTTGAATTTGGTAAAACCAAAACCGAAAATGCAAAATATTCTAAATGGTCTTCACTTAAGTATTGTTTGAATGCACACACCCGGTCACAGTTGTTGGGAGTATTCCAATGAGACTACCGCGAGGAGCCCTTGTATTTTAGGATTATTCACAATAAATTGGTTTTTGTATGAAATTGTGAGTGTTTTCGTTAAGTACGGCCAGATATAATTCATATTATAGAAATCTATACTTTATGTCTAGTTATAGAACAATATTATTTTTCAGGTCAAAAAAACGTTTTTCCGGTTAATGAATTTGTTCGTTTCGGTTAAAAATCGGTTAGACCGTATTTAAAAATTTTCTCATACCTGAATCCGATCAGAATGGTAACACTGATCATGGTTGTGAACAAACATGCTCTCGGTCATTTCATTCATTAAAACTTGTTCTCTACTTTTAGTACGGAACCATAGACTAACCAAACTAGACAGTCAGCTTCCGTGCACCTACCCGATTTTCCCCGCAAATTTTGAATGACAGCCCTCTCTCGCGTTTTTGTTCCTGTTTGTGAATACGTATGGCCGCAGAGTGGCACTATTTATATAACAAACAATTTGTAAATGAATTTACAACAATAAATGTAAAAAAGTAAATGTTGAGTATGGTTTTTTAGATAGCATAACTTGTTCTCTATCCATTTTCGGCATTCACATTTCAGTTTTTTTTAATTTTGTTTATATGAATTCTGTTTTTGACAGCAAAATTCATGCAGCTGCATTATATGAAATCCGTGGGGGTTGTTTCAAAAATGAGTTAACACTAGGGCATAAGTGAATTTTAGAGAATGTTCATGAACACTGAATAAAATTCTATTGGATTGGTCTTTGTTTTTAAATTCGATTATATTTCTAGAAAATCAAAATATGATTGGAAGTTCTGTAGTTTAATAACACGGAACAGTGTTGAATAATGATACTTAGGAACAGTAAAAATGCAAATGCTATTCATATTTAAAAAAAACAACGTATTAATATCGGAAAGCAAATTCGTAAAAAGTGTGTTAAACTCATGACAAAAATACTATATAATGTGGTATTTAAGTAGATTCTGCTATTTGTATTCAATCGAACGTAAAATTCTAAATTGTTTTGTTAATTGTTGGTATTCGCATGTTACATTGCGGTACGTCATGGGAAGTAAGAATCACCGTTCAGATAATTTTTTTTTGTGCCCACCACCCCAAAACCGGAGAGACATCGACAACAGCGTCACCTATCGGTTCAAAAGCTATCCTATCTTCCCAGCTTGAACCAAACATACCCATCCACAAAATTTCATTGAAATCAGTTGGGTCGTATTAGGAACCAAAACTATCCTATCCTTATAGCGGCAACCAACCATACACAACCACAAAATTTAATTTAAATCGGTTGAGGGGTTCGGAGGTCGACACAACAGGAATGTTCACTAAAATGCCCATAACCAATAAACACACAAAGAGCGTATATCCATACAAACCTTGGTGTTAACGTCACCTTTCATTAAGAGAACATCATTTCAAATACAATGTGACTCATTTTGATATATATTTATAGAAAGAGATAGATGAAAAGAAAAGTATGAATACAGCGCCACCAGGGATGGTTTAAGAAAAATGAAAATTGGGAAAAGACAAACAAAACAACAAAAAAAATTATTCAAATCCGTCGAGTATTGAGTTTTTACACGACTAACACACAGCAATTGATTTTTATACCGTGCACAGAAGGTATATTCACTTTGACATTACATTTGTAACGCCGAGAAGGAGACACCTCATAAGGTATATACATTCTGGATCAGGATCACATTCTGAATCGATTTAGCCATGTCCGTCTGTCTGTCTGCACGATAGCTCCCAAAGTAATTGACATAGGCGAATGAAATTTCTATGAACACATTTCATAAAAAAAAAACAAAATAAAACTCTACATTTACTGCGCGGGTCGATTTATATATACTTCAGATGTGTGCATTTTCTTCAAAACTAAGCTATTGTTTTTTATAGGTGGGTTATAAAAAACATTTCAAGTATTACTTTGAAATTTTCATAATTTATAATTTTGCGGGACTTTGGTTTAACAAATCTGTAAAATGAGGGACATTTTCCTGCAGTTTATGATGCGGGACAGCCATTAGAAATGCGGGACTGTCCCGCAAAATGCGGTCACTATAATTTTACGTATCTATTACAGATTATAAATCATGCTAAAATAAAAAAAAATCGTTTTCCCTTAACGGTGTTAAAATATTTTATTTCAATATGTTTTCGAAATTAAAAGCATTAAAATCAACGAAGAAAAGTGTATTTTTCTTAAAATGTACAAAAGAAAGTTACAAAATCTCTTTTAACAGAACTGCAAAAAACGGTGTTAATTCATTTTTCTCTGATTAATATTATGAGATGGATATCTACTCGATATTGACAAATGATTATTATAATAAGGTATTTGGCATTGTAACGAAATTATAACAGGAATTCCATTTGATACCAACAATTTCATAAACTTTAAAATATCTTTAACTGAATTGTGATGTGAACGGCGTGTAATTACAGGGCACATATCTAATATGCCAACCACAGTCAACCCCACTTGAAATCCCACTAAAAAATCGACGCCCGACGGAGATCAACTCCTGAATTCCTATGCAGGACAGGGAGCTTGTAGGCAGATTTCTGCTCTCTGCTGACCGTCTAGCATAAACTAAGTTTAAATAGACCGTCAGCTCAGACAACTTAAGAGAATTTACCTACAAGCTGTTTTCCGTGTTACTATGTGGGGAGGTATGTGTGCCATGTTAAACTAAATTAGCCGCACACATACATTTGCACATACTAACCCGACAATTCGTTCAGTTTTTTTCTTTTATTACACCATTAAGGTACGAATTGGGTATAGGTACGAGGAGCTGACGGTCTATTTAATACTTAGTTTATGCCGTCTAGTTTGGTTAGTGTATATATGGACCCTTCGGTGGGTCGAACCGGTCAAGTGGGACACTCGCACTTGGACGGTTTTTTTTTCTATTGGTGAGGGTCTAAGTTTTGCCAACTTGGGTAAATGTTAAGATTTTTTTTTTAATAAAACCTGATCAAGAAATATGCTCGCGATTAGTACATATACTTAAAGGCATACTTTTTCTAAAGTCTACTTAAAATTGCGCAAATTTGAATATCATAATATAAAGACAACTTTTTAAGAGGTTTTATTTTAATTTATGTACTTGACATTCAAAGTATGCCTGCAATTAAGTCGTAGCTATTTATTATAATCATTTCTGTTATTGTTATTGTTGCTCCCAGGCGATCACAAAATCGGAAATTTTGACTGGCTTAACTGAGGTAAACAAATTTACCAGCATTTTAATTGATCCAACACTATTGTATAGGGTACCTATATTGATTGATAATACCAACATAATTATTGATGTATGAAGCGGATGTTTGTGTGAGTCATAACAAAGAGGCAATTAGTAGGTACCTTTTCAATTCGATTCACAGATGGAAATTAGAACACCCTAGATTTCAGCTCTAGTTATTCTACTTGCCTGATTTTGCTTTCTTTAATCTTGTACTTGAAGACGTCGGATACTCAATTATTTATATTTCTTTAATTTATGCTCATTGTGGTGGCAATGCAAATGGTTTTGGATTGGCTTACTGTGATTGGGTCAGGTGATGGTTTGGAAATAAAGTCGATCATATTTTTAACATTCTCGTGTAAGTGTATATAGTACGAGAAAAATAGTTTTTTTAAGTCCAAATTTAGATTTGAGTTATTAATAAATTATCCATCTTGAAAAAGATGGTTCTCACAATTTTGCCAGTCTCTACTATCACAGTCAGTCGCTGCATATGACTAAACGTGTTTTTTTCAAACATTTCTCTGTTTATATCCGTTTATTTTCTTTAATTTAGCACCAATATATACATTATTTTTAAATCTAAACGAAAATTTTATCCTGTTTCCTGACTGACTGCCAGGGCCTTTTTGTGGTAGTTTTAAACAACTTAACATACGAGCACTTAATCGTTTTAATTCGAATCTTAGGTTGGTTGGTTGGTTTAAGCGGCTGTATTTCCCGTTTCCTGACGAGAGAGCGCCGTTTTGACACCACAACTGAAGATTAAGGGAGCTCACAACCAGCCTGAGGAGTTGAGCAATTTAATGATCTTGTTGAAGGGGATACTTTGGATGGCCGAGAGGTCATCATAAAAAGGATGACCTAGTGCACTATGTCTGGTTTTGGCTAGGGCCGGACACTCATAATTCCTACGTAGGTAGACAATATTACATTGAATTGGTAACATTATTACGCATCGATTACCAAATGGCTAACAGCGCGTTATAGCAACATAAAATGCGTCAGTCCATTACTTTAGGAACTACATTAAATATAAGCAATAGAAGAATCAAACCGGTCTTAAGTTTCCATTGTTTTCTTTCATTATCTTTCTCCATATTCTCAGCCAATGCTCAGTTTTTACTTTTATTACTTAAAGACCAATGAATGTATTTAATCAAATTATCAGTCAAAACAAACCTTAAACAAAATAACTTAAAGTATGCATTCTGAATTTATCCTTTGAGAAAGACATTCACACCTTAAAATTATAATAATATAATCAATAGAAAACAAATGTAGGTATTGATTTATTTATGTCGTTTTCCATTGGGCAAAAAGAAGCGTCCGGGAGAGTCCGGAATCGAAAAAATCGCTTCTGAAACCGTTCCATTGGCACAAAAAATACTCTTCTGGTGATTCTGAGAAGAGAATTTCGCTTCTCGATTTGAAGTCAGAATCCACTCAAAGCACTCACACAAGTGTAATTTATCTATTTTATGCAAGTCAGCTGACAGCAGCCGTAGATTATTTTTTGGCATTTCACCAATACTATTGTGGATTCTTTCAGAAGCTGTTTTGTTGTTCCATTGGATTTCAGAATGAGTGGATCCCCGAGTGAAACCAATGGAAAACGACATTATTTTACTAGTTGTACCCACGCGGCTTGCAGTGCCTTTCGTATTAATTATCGCCCATATTTCGCAAACTGCTTTATTTATTATGCAGGAAAAAGCGTTTGCATTTTTTTTTGAATTGTGTAGAATGCCATTTGAGAAATTTCAAGGCTAAAGCTTGGTATCCTGAGTCTCTACTTCGTTTCTTCACACTAAATTATTAAACGTCTTATAGATTGGACTAAAACCATATGTTTACTGACAGATATCAGTAAACGTAATTTTAATTATGCGCGCAGCTAGAATCTACGAATTTAAAACTTCGAAGACATCGCTGTATTTGAATATCTCTGAAACAATGAATACCAGAATAATTGAAGAAGATATGTATGTACTATCATTGATTCCATATTCTGATAGAATATGTGTAAATAAATAAATATCTCCATGATTCGTAAAACCATACCTATCTCCGTTTGGCTTTATGTTTTCTTTTATTTCTCAGGCAAATATTTTCTGCGTGTTTCTCCGAAAAAGTTATAGTAAAAACAAAACCCAAACTTTTGCCTCAGTACTTTATGTCAAATTTTATCTTCGATTTAAGGTACCGGCCATTTATTTCGCGAGCTAAATGAGACTTTTCATCGGCTCATTTTAGCGTGCGAACAGGATACTGCTTTGCTAAACTGCCTCGCTGAATTGTATCATTGTAGGCATTTATATATGAGAGATCAAATTTAGCTCGAGCAGGACACTAGGCTTCAAGCTGTCTTTGTTTTTAGGCAATGCGCATCAAAGTTCTTAATCTTATAGCAATTAGAAATAGTGGAGCTAGAAGCGTGCAGGCGCATAGTTACCATTTAACATTTGATTTAGACCTTTAATTTTCAACTCCCTTCTCTTTTTGCTATAGGCACTCATGTAACAAGTGAGACACATATAAGGAAAAATAAGACCATGATAAGTCTATACTATGAGCTTCTAAAAGCAAATTTGGTTAAAAGGATATAATAACAGATGATGCGTGCAAGTATATTATTGTTAGTAAATAAAAGTGCATTTCAAGACTGTTTTATTTTCGTAATAAAAAAAATGACATTAGAAACTATTAACAAATCAAGGAGCAACATAGAAAGATAATCAATTTGTAGTGATTATTACCTAGTGGTGAAAAAATGCAAAACTAAATGAATACTTCCAATAGATTTTTTTATATATACATTAGAAAAACTATGTTTTAGTTATTAGAAGACATAATGTTTTTTCTTAGTTTGCAAATTAAGTTGTCACTTACTTATATGAAATATAAATTAATATAACTCTATATTAAACAAAGCTAATCGATATATTTTAATAAATTAACTATTCTTCTCTTTGTATTCTCGTAGATAATATAATGTGGGGACTGGGTACTCTTCCTGATGGTAAGTTGCACACCTTTATTATAATATCAAATCTTGTAGCAATTTCAATGTGGTGAATTAAACATTATGTTGGGAAACCAGCTTAGGTTAGGTAAGTCGGTTGACGAAAAATGAGAGATATGTACCCGCCACACGTAGATCAATGGAAATGCATTGTAATGCCCTACGCTATGGAAAAAGAAGTCTGATTGAACTGTAAAAAAAATAACTCTTTCGGAATAAAATCCCGTGGCAAAACTTATGCTTATTTTGGAAGGTATCATGACAATATCTCGAACTACACAAATCAGTGGCCACAAACCATAACCGCCTAAGTCGACTTAAGACGAAATTGAGATTTTAATGCCATTAGATTCAGCGTACCCATATCTGTTTTGCAATTTTTTTTCAGCTCTATATCTTTAAAAAAGTGGCCACAATTTCAAAAAAAAAACGGCTCAAGTCACTAGAGTCAATGGAGTAAAAAAACTTTAAACTGCTCTCCTGAACAATGAGTAAAACAGACTTAAGCGGTTATGCCTTGTGGCCACAGAAATTTCGAAAGACGAAATCAATCAAAGATGAACAAATCTCGAAATTTAAAATTCGTTCAGGTTCTGACAGACCCGAACCAAATCGAAAATGACTGAAATAAAAACACTGAAATTGAAAAATTCAAATATCAAACATTTTAGCGTTCTTTTTACTTATTACAGCTGTTTTTTTATATAATTGCGAACTTAAGAAACTGTTATGTACGTACATAAATGTATGTTCCAAAAGTAAGCTGTTAAAATAATTTAAAAGAATTTTGTTTTTCATTACTTAATGAAAGTAGAAAGTTCGAAGCAAAATGTAGGTAGCTTCTTGAATGTTTTTGCCGTCATTATGAGGTATTACCTTACAAATGATTCAGTGTATTAAATTAAAGAAATTTTTAAATAAACTTTTTCTGATATGTTCTTTTTTTGTTATTCGAGATTTTTTTTTAAGGATTGTTTTGTTTGAGATTTATTGTAATCGAGATTTTTGTTTTTTGAGGTATCGTGGTATACCACGAATCTGTGTATATATGAAGGTAGCTTATCCGATCTTGATCTTTTTGGTGACAAAATGACAAATGGTCTTACGAAAACTAGTCAAAGAGTTGAACATGCATTATTGTCCGTGCATATATTTTAGATTTGTGTATAACCCATTAGGCTGTTTCCAGCTTTACAGTTTGCGGTTGTTTTAAAATTAATAAACGCTCCGAACTTAACATTCGCCGAATTATCAAGAAATTCTAATTGGTTCAATTTAGCAATTAAACGCGCTTTTGAAACCAAATATTACTGGGGTGACACAAAATAGGCGCGAGAACCATAGCGTCTCAGAAACTTGAACTTTCGTAACAAGTGAACTTTGATAATTTTGCGAAATTGAAATTCTTTTAAAATTTTATTCTGGCCATTCACATCCCACTTTGGCCAACACATCATCTTTAGAAGCGAGTCGCATTTACTTTTATTGAGCCTTCAAACTAAAGTGGTATTTATTTGGCCACCCTCAGAGCACTATTTTTGGTCTAGGTCACTTTTTATGTTCGTCTGGTACGAAAACAAGCAATCTTTTTCCGATTTCAGAGCACTTTTGCGAATGATTTTTTTTTCAGGGCTTCTTCAGATTTCTAAACACAAGTGCGTTTGAATATGACAACTAGTGGAGTTTTTTTTTACGTTTTCGTGAAATCTAGCCTGGACACTAAATATAATATTATTAGTATCGTGCATTGTATGTTGGAAATACGGGTGTAGACACATGATATTTGGGTAAAAGGTATTTGATTTTGGTCAACCCATGAGATATTAGATATTAATTTTCGCTCATTACCATGTACGGTGTGTACAATATTGAAAATATTTTGGAAAAGAAAAAATTATTTAAAAAGAAATAAACTAAGTTTTTGTTTTAGTTCAATTTTATTATTTTATATAAAGAATGCTCTAATACTTGACTTTCTTTAAAGGTTTTCCAGCGGCAGCATATGCTGCGTACGCAGCTGGTCGTGGCTACTCAGGATATCCTAGTTTCGGACTACCATACCCTACAGGTAAATTTTTGAACTCAATAAATTTGATAGGAAATTATATCACTTGGAATAGAATTCTGTAAAATACGTAAAAGAATATACTATTATTAATTAACTAATAACTATTTATTGTAATAATAAATAGTATTCATTTTATATATATGACGACTATGAAAGTGATTAAATAAGACACATAACTACACTTCATTAAAAATATGTAACAACAATAAACACATTACGTACATTTTCTTGAAATAAATAATAAAAAATAAATTCATAGATATATAAATACTTAATGGTAGGTATTATAATTCTACACTTTAATTCATTCGCTACTGAAATACGTATAACGCTTGTAATTTTAATTTTGTGTCCATCAAAGTGTGGTTTTTACAATTTTATTTAATATAAGTATGTGTAGAATATAGTTCACTTTTTTGTCGCCGATGATTACCTCTCTAATAACACGCACTCTACGTTTGGCCCACAATGATATATGATATAAATTCTCGTACATACAGATGCATATTAAAGACATGCATTCATTTTGAATTTAGTACACTAAAACATGTTTCAAATATATTCCCAGTAGAAATTTGTGACTATTATCCAAATTTACTTTAAATAATAGTCACCACACGGTATATATGACTCAATTTTGTGTCGTTAAAATAATTTCAATAAGATGGTAACTAAATATTTGACATTTTTGTTACCATTACGCGTCTCAATGATTCAAATGCCCTTTACTGAACAATAAATGAAGTGTGCAAAATAAAATGCCCATTTTTTACACCAAAATTCGATAATTCGCATTAAATAAAATATTATTAAAATTTTTTAATACATAAATATGTTACTGAAGTAATTTTAGAAATCGCACAAACCTTCTACACTGATTTTCCTTTGGCTAGAACAAAATTCCATGTGGACTATTAAGATTATATTTAGTAAGTAAATAGTACCTTCGTATAACATATACCTACATTTAAATACAGTTCAGTTAAAGTTAAAGTCGAAAACATTTTAAGCTTTTCATAATCCATTTCTTATTATTTTAACAAAACTTTTGTTAAATATTCTCATGGTTGGTTGGTTTAGGTGGCTGTATTTCCCGTACGAGGGAAAGACACAAATAACGCAATTGTGCGCCGTTTTGAGACCACAACTCACGGAAACCAGAGAAATAAAGGGGGAGAAGGACGATGAGGGAACTTACAACCAGCCTGAGGAGTTAAGAAATTTGATGATCTTATTGAAATTAATACTTTGGATGGCCGAAAGGTCATCATAAAAGGGATGACCTAGAGCACTGCAATGTTTTTGAAAGTCCCTGGGAAAATAAAACAACTTGGAAATACTCTATATTTTTTGAGCGCGTGAGTTTTTGCCACCACAACTTATTGAAATTTGTGGTAAAACTGATTTTCGTTTGAATATTGTGCGCTCGGTTATAAAGAAATACAATTATATTAAATTCACACAATGTTGCCTGCATTACCATTTTCCCGACATTATCTTCGTTTAGGTATTTTAGCATCCCCATTAAAGTGGAAAGGTTATGTGTGTATATTTCTAGTTGGTATCAGTTTTTATATTTCCCAACCAACTTAAGAACACATGAAAAAATATTTGACTAATCCGTCGATTTGTTTCGCTGAAAACACAAATGTATTTATGGACATAACTGCGATACCAACTTTGATTCATATTACAAAACTGAAGTTTTGAACCATGTGAAAGTTATAAATTAAGAATGGTCGCTCTTGGTTACGAAAAATATTAACATAATACCAGAGCCAAATCATACGGACACCACCAACTCCGGCCGATTTCCCGTTACTTAGCCTACAAGCTATATTTTTACGGAGTGGTAACGATATGGTGCTCTAGTACCCGTTACATGGAAATTCGTATTGACTAATGTCACGTAACTTCAAAAATTCTGAGTCACCAACACACTCGCAAAAAATATGAGCCACTTAGCCTACAAGCTATATTTTTACGGAGTGGTAACGATATGGTGCGCTAGTACCCGTTACATGGAAATTCGTATTGACTAATGTCACGTAACTTCAAAAATTCGGAGTCACCAACACACTCGCAAAAAATATGAGCCACTTCCACTGTGGGCAAAACTGCTATCAGTGTTCATAGAATTTTATCAGTTAAATTTGAAATTATTCTCTACATGTGGATAGATGTTTTTTTTAGGAATAATTGTAGGTACATTTGCTTAAAATATTTATGAAAAATTGTCAATACAGAATGGTTGCATAAAAATAAAAACCTTTTGAACAAACCTTTATTAGTTATTTAAGAAAAATGTATACATAAAATCGATCTTAATGATATCGAAAAGAGGTAAATACATAACCATGTTTGTCCTAATATAGACGTTTTCTTTTTTAGTTCAGAGCACAACCTGAACTGTTATACAAAAAGTTCGTGTTTCTTTTTTAGGTGATGTGTCTCAGAGCTCAGAATTTGTGTTTCTTTTTTCGTTCAGAGAATGATCAGAGCGCGCTCTATGAGCTCAGAATAAATTGACTGAGCAGGCTGAGTATAAAGCTGATTACATACTTACAGGCACATTTGACAGAAAAAAAACAGGATACACAAAATAATTGAAATGGCGGACGAATCTTGTTGTTCTGGAACTGAAGGTTAACCAATTTAATTAATTACAATTAAATAAAAACAAATGCTACCGCGGCAAATGTGATAGAGTTCGGGAATACCACATTGTTATACTACTGAATGCCATTGGTTTGTTTTTATATATTTTTAAAAGGCAAATAATTTGATTTGGTTGGTAAATAAACTTATATTAAGAAGGAGATGTTCTATATACAAGCCAAATAAGGCGTTTTTCTTTTTTAGTTCAGAGCTGAGCTCTGAACCGAGCTCGAGCATTATGAGCGCGCTCTGAGCCGAGCGTGCACAGATCGTTCTGATGTATTTATGAAACACACTTGAGCACGTATCTGACATTTTTAATAAATATATGTATAATTTGAATATTTATTAAATTGGGTAACCTTCAATTCCAGAACAACAAAGGTCGTCCACCATTTCAATTATTTTGTTTATCCTGTTTTTTTTTTTCTGTCAAATGTGACTGTGAGTGTGTATTCAGCTTTTTACTCAGCCTGCTCAGTCAATTTATTCTGAGCTCATCGAGCGCGCTCTGATTATGCTCAGATCGAAAAAAGAAACACAAATCTGAGCTCTGATGTATCTGAGCTAAAAAAGAAACACGAACTTTTTGTATAACAGTTCAGGTTGTGCTCTGAACTAAAAAAGAAAAACGCCTAATATATCCGTTTAGATTGATGCGCTGATACCATCTGAGGCATAATTATGCCTTTTAGGCATAGTTTCAATGCTTGAGGCATTGATGAATAATTTTGGCGGAAAGGGTTGGGGGGACTATTTAACTCCGTTTAGGCGGGAGCGTTAATTTGAAAAAAGAAATACCTAGTTGAATAAAAAAGCAAAGGCATTTTTGAATGTGTGCAATCTGTTTTTTCATATTATTTTAAAACCAAGATATTTCAGCTGTGTGAATATCAAGAATTTAAAAACTAATTGTAACGCTTTAATGTTACAATGCTAACAATTTGCGCGCACGGAAGTTATCGTACTCGTGTCTTCAAACTGAACATTTCGCGGAAAAATTTAGGTTTCCGTAGTAATGTCTATTTAAATATGAATTATAAGTACGCTTCGATTTGTCGCTTATAAAAAAATAAGTAAACATCAAAAATTGTGAAACATTTGTTTCTATTTATTATAGAAGGATAATAATTTCTTGATTTTGCTCCGAAAGTAATGAAAACAAGTTTGAAATGCAAATTCTGCAACTTTTTATCCAAGTTTTTGGACATACATAACATCGCATCCACCCCGTAATCCAACAGCCCCATGCAGGGGAATTATTACATATTTCATTAGTAATATATTAGGTTTTCAAAAACTAAAATAAATAAATCAATCTGGTTTTCAGTTTCCGATTCAGAATTTGGGCATTAGAAATTACAAACAAATTGAGCTAACAAATTAATTTCAGAATATTGAAAAAATCAGCATATCTGCAATTTTTTTAAATTTTATTCCTTAAATTTCAAGTCAAAACTAATAAGAAAATAACTTGATTTAAAATTAATGTGAAAGAACAGAGTTCTGGCTTTTAAAAATGCCGTAGTCAGTTACTGTATGTGTTGGCATGGTTTTTAAATATATATTTTTTTTAATTTAAGTATTTTTTTTAAATTCCTCCTCCCGCCTAAACGTAAATAGATAGACCCCAGCACCTTCCCACAGTAAAAGATGCTGGTATTTAACCCCTCTACAAAAAACCCTTATCATTTTTTGTGCGGAAGTTATCGTACTCGTGCGTCGTGCCTGACTAATCAGTTTATTAAATAAAATCTTTTATATATTTTTGTAAATTTTTAACACATTAAACCTTTTTACGGGAATCTAGTCAAATTTAATATATAACATTGATTATACAAGACACCTCTCCTTAAAGTACCGAAATACGACCGATTTGACTGTTTATAAGATTCGGTCGGTAGGATTTTGACATGGGGCTATGGCGCGTCGTTTATACGCTAAACCAGTTTCTCTTATATAAAATGTTTCACTTGAAAGTTTTATATGTTGATGTATTTCTTTTTTAGTATTCCTTGTTTGTTTTTCTTGCTTTCTCCCTTCCAGAATGAATTGCAACCGTACGTACGTATTAAAATTTAATTTGTCTTAACTAAGATTAAAATAAAGGTAAAATAAATTGAAAAACATGCTGTTAAAAAAAAAAACGATGCTTTCCTGAATTTGAAATTTGTGTAAATATTTGCAATGAAATGGTTGGCAATATAATAAAGTTTACGACACTTAAAGCGTGATACTAATTAATATTTAGTTTCCAGGCTAGCTCTTACGAACTCACAATGACGACATTTACCATAGTGAAGGTTAAAAATTATTATTCCTAAGGCCCATAGTGTAAATGTAGAAAGAAGCTTCAACAGCAACAGAATATTTATCGGGGGACATACTGCTTCTGCTGCAACCCCCTTCTTGGGTTCACTGTTGGATTACGGGGTAGGTGCGATGTTATGTATCTCCAAAATATCTGTAAATCAAAGGGTAAATAAAAGGATGCAGAATTTATTAAAAATTAAAAAAATGGCACGAGAACTATACCTTCCGTATACGTATATTATTACCATTGTAACATCAAATGGGGAGTGCATGTTGCCCCCTGCTTGGGGTCACTTTTGGATTTATGGTGGGTGCGAGGTTGAGTAAATTACACTTTTCTTTAATTCATCTTTCCTGCAGAAACAGGATGATATGATTAAGCTCTTGTATAATACCTCCTTGTCTTGGTGCTATTGGAAAGCGCTTTCCTTCTTAGATCAAAGAAATAGCTTTTAGATGGAGGGATTCATTTCGATTTGATCGCCTATGTTTGGAAGTCATTTAGCGATGAGAACATAATTTATGTCGTTTTGTCTTCTGTCGTTTTCCTCTCGGAAAGAAAAAGCAAAATTAAGTTTTTCTGCTCTAGAAAATCAGCTGTTGCCAGTTTACATGTTCCATTGGCTACAAAAAATTCAATTTGTTCGGAGTCAGAAAACTTCCTGCTAGGTTTCCACCGGAGATTAACTCCGAGATTTGGATTAATTTCCCCCATCAGATAATTCACACAAATTTGATGCTACGTTTTCACCGGACATAAATCCTGAGATTAAGTATGTACAAGAGATATACACTTAAATGAATGCAATGTTATAACCACAATTTACTATTTAAAAATAGCTGACTTTAAATCTAACACAAATAGAAATGCAAAATAAAATAAATGTCCTCTTGAAATAGTTCAAATGAGTATTCAGGTTTGCAAATAACAATTAAATTTTATAGTTGTATGTTTCCCAGTCACTCTTGAGAGTCTTCGTAAAGAGAATTAAAAATATTCACTTAAGCGTGGACGGCCTACCTGCTTAATACTTTTCCGACCAAGCTTGTTCTTTAGCCAACAATTTTAGACGAAGGGCAACTACAAACAAAGTATATACACGCAAAATAACAAATACTGAAAATGGAATTGAACTTCTGGAACAGGTAGTAGTTAGGTACGTTTGAAATCATAGAGAAGAAAAATGTGCATCACGGCGTTTTTGTTTCTGCAACGATTTAAAATTCGGTTGGTTTCTTAATTTACCGAATTAATTTAATTTTTAAGGCTAGTACCAAGTTCACACGAAATATAGATTTTCATGAAAAAATACTCCCCTCGAAATGACCAAACAGCCCTTTCATGAGAAAATTTGACTAGGGTCGCAGTACGCAGTTTGAGTGAAAAATAGCTGCTTCAAGAACTGATTTGGTGATACTAAAATCTATTTATTAGCTATTTCACTTAGCCGTTGCATCTCGCATTCAATTTTTGACATGAAATAATTTGTAGGATGGCGGTTTATAAATTTATTTGAATTGCCTGATATCTCTTTAAGAGAATACTACATTTTGTTCACTTCTAAGAGACTTTTTCTTTGAATATTGTACGATAAAGTTGGGTGTACAAAAAGTTGATAGCATGGATCAGTGTTGATTGTGATGTGACAGCTGCCCTTATTATATACATATATTTCAAATCAGATATATTTTTTCGACGGATTGAATTAGGCCTTGTACGTTATTGACAAACAAATAAACAAATAAATAAATTAATACTTAGTTTGGCATGTGCCTGCATATAACTTACTGTAGGACAGGGATAAATATCTCCAAATAAGCCATATGTATATGCATAATATATATAAAGTGAAGTCCTCAATTTGTTTCCTCCAGCTGATTTCTTTTTAAGTAAACTACTAGTGCGAAAGTTGAATATTAAAGTATTTTTTATTTTAATGGTTACATAGAAAAAACTTTTGAGCTCACCCTGCATAAATTTGTCCACGAAAATCTCCAAAAATGTATTTCACTTTCGATTTCGCCACAATTTTTGCAGAGCAGTGAATTGCAGTGAATATTTTAACTCACTCGAACATCATACCAGCTGTAATATAAGCTGTACAATTTTAAAAAGATTAAATTGTATTAAATTTTACACTTATCATTACTTTTCCAAAGCAGTGTTATGTGTGTCGCTTAATAGAGAAACAGTTTATTTTCAGTATTTCATTCCGGAAATTTAAAGGTTAAAGCAACATGTTCTTTAAATGTTTATGGCTTTCTATCTGAGATCTCAATTTATACTGACATATATTGGCAGGTTATTACTTCTGTCTTCAAAAATATTCATTTTCTAACGATTCAATTGTAATCTTTAGACCATTCAGCCTACGAATAATTCAAGACATTCTAATAACCTGTGAAAGCCAGCTTATCACAGCACAAATGCACATAAATTAATAGCGGATTATTGGAAAACAAAGGAAGGCGTACTAAAAATAGTACTGAAAATTGTTTTTGATCCAGTGATAGGGCACTACTGAGTTACATATGAAATTTGACAGATCAGCTAATATTAGTTGCATTTTCTAATTTATGTTCATTTTTTTTTGCTTTTAAAGCGTCAAAAAGCTTTTGATGTATGGTTGCGAATTTAATTGTAATATATGTACCTACTCCTTTTTTTATAATAAAGTGTTCATTATGAAAGTAAATATATCTACGAAAACAAATTATAAAATTTGAATTCTGCAATGCCAATGTAATATATTCTAATAATTATAGTAATAGATTATTAAACAACACAATAGACCTCCACATTTACTAGTGCGAGAACTATGTGGATGTCCACATTTACTAATGCGACAACTTCGCCAGTAAATGTGGAGGTCTACGAGTATTTTTTATTAGTATGTACTATTTCAATAGCATTTCAAGCTAACTAATCGCCGACATTAGTGATTAATAGTGCCTGTCGTCGATGTTACAAAGATTGGTGGGTATTGTGAATATCATCAGAATTTCTTCTGCTACATCTCCCTCTCTTTCTATTTTTCACTCTCCTACTCTTATCTTTCTTTAGTTTTATATAAGCTTTTGTTTATTCTTCCAAAAAAACATGCACTATAAAAGACTATGTTTTTACTTGACTTTCCTTTACAAATAAATTGAAATTGAAAAAATTGAAATCCAATCATTTCAACGGTCTTTGGTATTAGCTTGTGAGCTTTATGCAATTACTGATGTGTTGGAAGCGTTACCTTATTTTAACAATTTCTGACATCAAAGTTTTTGATGGTGTTCTTTTTGGTTTCGAAGAAGCAGCAACAGCCTGCACAGACAATATATATTTACAATTTGTCGCTACACACATAAGTGGCTTCGATTCGCTGCAGTGTGAAGATTTGGTAGATAAAACAACCCACTGGTACGGACTGATTGGGTTACTGCCGAAAGGTGTTCACATACTTGTAGTATAGAGGAAAGAATCATACGCTTACGCTAAGTTCTCAATCTTACAATAGACTCAATTTGTATTCACTACTGTTCGCTTTTATGCTAACAAAATCATATTGATGACTCTTAACAAACGGTATGAACTTATACCTATATAATAAATATCCTATACCTAAACACGATTGTACATAATAATCATTGCATATTCGTGGGAAATAAATACTTTAATTTACAATATTCATGTGGAAACAAATATCACACCCAGTTTTTCTTAATTGTTCACCTATCAAAAGTGTAGAAAAAACTGTTTATGCAGATATGCTAAGCTAATATTCGGATTTCATTCTTGTTAATAATAGTTTTAAGAAGGGGTATCTTCTTCAAAATGTTAAAAGACTGATTAAATTTCATTGAATTAATTTCATCTGATGTAGTTGGAGAAGGTAGGTAGATACCTACGCATACATACCTTTAGTAATTTATAATAGAAAAGCATTAAGTTTGGTGAATACACTTTCAAATCATTTTTTAAGCGATATAACATACTTTTTTTTTAAAAGAAATCAAAATTATTTAACCCTACATGTAAAGCCTTTGAAATTATTTTTAAAATGGTATTAGGTAGGTAGGTATTAAGCTTAACAGTAAACTAAATTGGGCAAAGCCTTTTTATTAAGATATCCATATTCCCCGTGGATTTTCCGAGTAAATTTGTTTCTGGCATTCGTAGCAATAATAAACGGGCATGCATAAATAGTTGTGAAACGCCGGACCCATATAAAGGGTGTCCCATAATTCACGCAAAATTGATTGTGTGTGGAATAGCACATCGTATAAATAGCCGCCACGACTTTGCAGGCAAGTGCGTACTCTTTTATTGAAATTTTCTATGACCGTTTCGCATAAATGTGGCTGAATTTCATTACTACACCTCCGAATTTTCTCTTTCAAGGCGTTAGTGGTTGTGGGCTTGTTTGCATAGACCTTTGACTTCAAAAAACACAAAAAAAAAAGTCCAATGGCGTTAAATCGCAAGGTCTAAGATTGTGGCAAGGCCAATTCTGATCACAAAAACGGCCGATTACACGATTAGGAAATGACGCATACAGTAATTGAATTGAATAAAAACTGGGTTTTCATGTCACGATAACGAACACCATTAATTGTCACTGCCCAATTCTTGACTACGGTGAGGAATTGATGTTCCTGGACTGTCAGCTTCGATGTTCCAGAGTATTTAAAATCACTAATTGATCCAGTCTCCCAGAATTTTTCAATAATTCTCTTCACACTTGATGGTTCTAAATCACTAATATATACACTTACACCTCGCAGTGTAAAAAGATATTGTAATGTCGTAGTCAATTTTTACAGATTTTACATACAACTAAATATTTACAAAACCTTTTCTATTTCCGATTTACATTGCAAATTTTTAGGGTTAACAATATGCGGAATCGGTAGAAGTTTTGCTGCATGTAGTACTTTGAACTCAGGAAGGCGTGGTGTAAATTGTAATACAAGTTCAGCTCAGCCTTCCGCTGGATACCAACAGGCTTTGACTCTACCTCTTACAACTACTCTTACACGTACTACTGCAATAAAATCACAATTTTTAGGAAATGTCAGTTATTAAGTGCAAACAATTCAGACCTTTCCTTATTTATTAAGACCTTTTCCACTTGTTGAATTCCCTGCAAAATATAGATCTTTTTTATTTTAATACACATCTTTTTAAAAAAAAGTTGCTTGATACAGTAGACGTTTTGTTATTTCCCACAAACGCAAAATAATCAGCTATTACATAATTTGGATAATTTTGACTGGCATTAACAAATATACAAATGCATGATAGAAATCAAATGGAACGGGACAAAATTACAAGTTACAAGTAAAAAAATTAATATGTCGACATCTAGTGAATAGAATTTTCTAATATTTCGCCTAGTTGTCCTTTTGATTTGCCTAATTATAGCTCATTAAACTTTTTACATAATATACCGCGTCGTGATCATCAAACTAAATAAAAAAAATATTTTAATTTTAGAATTCAAAACAAAATGTCTTAGCCGAATATCCGACATAAGTAACCATTTTTTAAAAAGGTAGTTATTTTCAATTATCACTTTAATCTTTTCCAAAATGAACGTAAGGAACACATTTAGCAGGAATACCGCATATAATAAAAGGAGTAAAACATAACTTACTTCAATATCCACGCAACTTTTTCCTTTATACAACTGCATTCTAGCAGCTACCTAGCGACCATATCAATGCAGTTTTATTATTTATAATCTTCGTTATAAAAATGGTATTCCTTGAACTTAAACCAAAAGCTTAAACACAACTACAATAAATAAAAGAAGAAAAACAAGTAAAAATGGTTCACTCTCTTATGTAAATATTTTAATTTTTCTCTTTATTACCGATTTTCAACGTCTTAAGTTTTTATATTATGGTATGTCCATTTAAAATTATTGGGCTGATATATGGATGTTCAATTGAAGCTAGTAAAAATGTTGCATATAGTTAACTAATAGTAAAAATATATATATAACAGCATATGTGTAACTTCCAATAAATGATGAGCACGATATTAGTGGAACGTTCTAGGCCAGAGAATACCAAATTCTACATTCATTTATTATTATTAAATTTAATCAAAATAGAAAAGTTATGCCAAGAGCAAAAAAATTAACTTTTCAAAACAACATCTACTTTGAATATGTATATGAACATATTTGTTAAAACTGAACATTATTTAATAACACATATTTGATTTGTTTTAGTTTATTAAGTCAGTATATAACGCAATTTTTTCAGGCAACGTGTAAAGCATAAACAGCACATATCCGCGTAACTTCATAAAACAATAGCGTACATGATTTTTTTTTTAATTTTTCAAATTTTCTTCTGTTACGCTATTACACAGTTCGTCCTTTAGTAAAGAACCATTTTCGTTACAGTACAGGCTTAAAATCAACGGTATGTATACAATAATGCTGTTTTCATAACAAGGAAATGTTTATTTGAATACATCCAAATTATTTTTGTCTGATGAGTCTACAAACATTACAGCTATAAACGGAATACAAAACATTTGGAACAGAATAATCATTTCTAGAAATTAGCGTGTGAAACTTCGATATGTGTAGACATTTGACTATTTGATATAACAAATTCGATATATTTGTAGAACGTAGAGAACACAAAACTAAATCGATTTAGAGCACCACATTATATTATTAGAATTAAGCCATAATGTAGTGTGCTAGTCATAGATTCGTAATTTATTGATGTTATACAATTAAATGTATATATTGATATATTTACATGAGTTTAGTTACAAAGCTTTTCCATATGTGTGCGTAGTTCACCTTTTTAAAATAATACATTTTAGCTGCTCGATATTTTTGTTTATTATCTTTGACATACAATTACATTTATATGTTATTAAATTTTGAATTACGAAAAGCGTCGGTATTAAATATTACAATAAATTTACTTATTAATGAAGTATTTTTAAATAAAATGTCCATCCATTTTTATGAAAGTAAATCAGAACTATATTTTTATTGAAAAAATAAAATGTAATGTGCAAATAGAATGCTTGCCCCTAACTTTTATACATCTGCAGAAACAAGTTAAAATTTTAAATATTATTAATATTACCAAAAAATGTTAATTAAAAAAAAGTATTACCTATGTATAACTATTTGTATAATTACTTTAACAACAGATAAAGTTACACGAATTGTGTATTTATGACAAATGAATTGCTACTATTTAAAAGCTTGTATTTATATAATCTGTGATTTAAACACAAAATAATAATTAATAAATAAAGCGTACTTTCAAAATAGACAAACAAATCTTACTTTTCTTAAATATTTTTTTTAGTAAATTAGCTTCTTAGCTTTTATTTAATCATACATGTACAAAGTTATAAAGACAATATGAAGCAAAATGAAAACGTTTGTACATGCCTATGATTCGGAAAAAATGTATATAAAACTTGAGGAACTCGTCAGCAAAATATGATTCCAGATGCAGACACTCTCGTCATAAAGGTCAGATACTTAGAATGTTTTCAATTATTATGTTAATAGAAAAAAAAAGTGTGAATTATAATCAATGTTATTACATGTGAAAATTAGATGTAAATTATAATATTTGTTAGTTAGTAACTTAGTGTAGATTATAGCTATAGTTTTAGAATAGAAAGTTGAGAAATGTTGGAAAACGGGAAAGCGACAATTAAATGGCCAAAAGTTTTAAAATATTTTTTTTTACAAAACTCATACACAAACATAGGTAATCGTAATTTTTTTTTAATTTTTACTGCCAAAAGCGCTACGGCGTTGCTCATCATTGAATATTGATAGAATTGTGAACATGTATCTGGCCGTATAACTAAATTTACACAAAAAAATGTTTGATTAATAAAATTTCTGAATATGCATTTTCTTTATTGCCAAAAAATGTGAACGCTTATTTAATGCTAAGCTAAGAGACAGATAAACAAAATATTTAAAGAAAAAAAAATTATACCACTTCGGTGTTAAAACCGTAGGTATTACTATTTAATGAAAGAGGAAGCATACGAAATACGCATTGAAAAAAAAACTGCATCTTAAGTTGCTATAATAAACAATATACCTAATAAATAACTAATATAATAGGAAAGCGTATTGCTAGAAGTCTAAATTTATACCTGTTTGGAATAACTGCTTTGAAAAACCTGCATTTTATTTTTGATGGGAGAAGCATTGAAAATGGATACCCTTGCACGTTGTCCCCCTTGGCATCTAAACATTTGCAATTTGTGGCTTCATGTTATCACTCGGGAAATAATATACGCCCATGTAACTCATTTAGTAACTAAAGCTATTATCAGTGCCAATACAAGTATTGTGTTTTCAACTTGTACGAACACATCGATGTTAAAGCGGATGAAGACTTTGGATACATATAAAGGAGAAATACCCAATGGTCTTGCATTCGATTTTATATTATGCAATTAATTTATTTTTTCATGTATTGTATTTCATTGTATAACGCATTTAAGACGAAAGATCCAATGCAGATATTATATATATAGAGTAGATGAAGATACTTCAACTGCAACGTTTCATAAATTTAAATGACATCTACTCCCAAATACCTTTTTTATCCTATTAAATGTTTGAATAAAATTTAAATTTATCGACTTTTGGAGGAACAAACCAAACTTAAAAATATATTGAATGTCCATACACTCATGTATACATAAGAGTTTCAACTGATAAAAATAGTACTGCAAATTTATGATAAGATAACGAATCAATTGGCAACAATAAAAAAGTAATAACAAGCATATTTGTAGGATTAGTGTCATTTTTGTAGTAGAACGTATTTATTATGTAGCGCAGTCTTAGGCTGATAAAAGCTGTAAAAATAAATAAATAAAAAATTATAAATTTCGGTTCGGTGGTGAGTGAATTGGACTGAGCGCTATGTTCTATTTTCCACACCGACTATGTTCTATAACAGATTACTTGGCTTTGGCCTCAATTACAACAGACCACTATTCTTCCAAATTCGAGAGCAAAGTCTCACGCCACTGATTTAATATTTAAATAGTTTATTACAAATTCACAGAATTTGTTTTTAAGTTCTTAAAGCTTTAAGAGTTTTTTTATTTGTTTGTTTTACGTCCACCATCAACAAATTTAAACGATTATTGTTGATAATACGGCTTTGAAAGCCCAAATATCTTAATTGGATTGGGATAAATTTATATAGCAATATGAAATATACATTAATTGAATCTGAGCTCAACTTTAGAAAATAATTCAGAGTAGTTTTGCATGACCTACTTATATAAAAAAAGTTTTAGAAAAAGTTATGGTCTCTGGTTATTATCAGTTGGTCAAAGAAATCATTATCAACCTTAGGCAAGAATGGGAAGATCACCTTAACAGATTTATTTTTATTTCACGTAGCTTGTTGTTGGACATAATTTTGAAAAGCTATTATTGTTGTTTGACATTCTCTGAAGCTTGTTGTATGTAAGGGTTGCACATTTGTATTAACGAATATGTTCGAATTTATAGCCAACGACTAAAACAGTATTTTAAAATTCAAGAACTTTTCTGAAAGGAATTGCCTTTAAGGTAATAGATTTTGAATACTTTTGATATTTTAAATTATCGGCTACCATTTACATCACAGCGAGTTTTGATGTTTTTTTTTTTTTTTTTAATTTGTGAATGTCTGAATGGGTTTTTAAAAGTATGTACAAATGGCATTTTTTAGAAAGAAATCGGCTCGGATAATAGTAAAAAAGGTAATGAAAAAGATTGGCATGTTTTCAAAACTTCCAGTATAGCACGATTTCCAAAAACGGCAAAAAAAAACAATTTACTGTAATCTGTCAATGATGTCTAAATCATCTACGTATGCAAGTAGGTGTACAGACTTTTGATCCACGTATTACTGTGATTTTAATACAATGAACATCTTTAATTTCTACACTTGAATTAATAATTGTACACAGCTCATAAAATGTTTGTTAATTGATATTCTTTTTTAAATATATGTTTAAAACTGAAGAACTTACCAAATGCGCTTAAACAATTTTATAACTTCATAGAAAGTGAAAGAATAAAGAGACAAACACATAAGATAATAATTTAGTAACGATTACAAATAGGAAGCATTACTGAAATTGTATTGGATTTAAAATGAAAGAACTACGAGTATCATAGGGGAGTATTTGCTTATTCATCTGTTTCTTTCTTCCTCGCGCAATCTTTAAAAGGTTGTAAAAAAATCGGTTATAAAGAACGAAGCTAGCACAACGATTTTTGTTTACAAGAGAGTATTTTATTTTTTAGCGTATTTGAAATGGATAATGTCATTTGGATACTGGAAGCCAATTATTTAAACTGGTTTCAAAGAGCCAGAAAGGCTATCCTCATGGAATGGTTTTATAAGAACTATTGGTCGATTATACTTTGATGACCGATATTAATAGAAACGAATAGTCTACTAGATAGTAGAATATTTACAATTCGGACGATATCATTTTCAGTCATATGGAATAAATTAAAAACGCAAAGTGCTCTTCATTTCTTATATAAATATCAAATTAACAGCTGATATAGGTATTTGGTATATCCATCGTTGTAGTGTTGCTTAAACATCGGTAGTTTAACATTTCGATAGAATCGATAGTACCGACAGTTTTATATACTTAAATAACTTAATTTGTCCATAATTTATTAATAAATAATATTTAAAAACAAACATATTTTATTAAACGAAGATATGCACTGCGCATATATGCATATATGCAACGATTGTTTCTTGTACAAAATATGTGCTCTATGCGTTTCGATAGTTTTCTTGAACCATCGATAGTATCGATACTATTGATGTTTAAGGAACACAACATCGTTTTAGGTGCCGTGGCTCAGAGAGCAAGGGGTTTCAGATTCACTAACTAAACCTTAAGGTTATTTTCACTGCGCGCTCTCGATAGTATCGACAGTTTTATATACTTAAATAACTTAATTTGTCCATAATTTATTAATAAATAATATTTAAAAACAAACATATTTTATTAAACGAATATATGCACTGCGCATATATGCAACGATTGTTTCGTAGAAGGGTTGAAAGGAGGACATACTTGCGTATGCACATTGCGCACATAGTCGCGCAAATGCAATTTGCACAAAAGAGGTTACCTCTCTTTTGCCACAGTTTTGTTAATGTTTGTTATTTAGAGTTTACCAGATGCATATCTAGACAAGGCAGATGTCTAGACAATGCAAAATATTAGAATACCGAAGCAGCTGAGGTCCAGAAATGTTTTAAAAGGACTCGCATTTGTATTTTATTATAGTTTAATGAAAGGCGCCTATCTTTTTTTCAGTACAAAAGAAGTACTTCTTTATATGTGGAAGAGTAGTACTCCTATTAACGAAGTACTTCTTTTACGTACATGTTTCACCGGTTTTATCAGTACTTCTACGTTTGCTTTGAATATGTGCTCTATGCGTTTCGATAGTTTTCTTGGACCATCGATAGTATCGATACTATCGATGTTTAAGGAACACAACATCGTTTTAGGTGCCGTGGCTCAGAGAGCAAGGGGTTTCAGATTCACTAACTAAACCTTAAGGTTATTTTCACTGCGCGCTCTCGCGAGCGTGCACAGATTTTTAATTCCACCCGTCTTAGTTTTCCAAATTTCAAGGCTAAAGATGTAATATTGTAAAATATTTCCCACAGTCAACATGCGTCCATTTATCCAAAATTTTACAACATTAGCTTTCATGATTGTTGAAAAATAGAGCATTGAATGTTTTTTTTTATGTAGGAGGTACCATGCCCCTTTGTTCGATTTTGAACAAACTTCTCAGAAACACTGTCGGTCCAAAACTTCGAATTTGAGCTCAATCGGTTCTTTGGTTTCGGATTTCATAGCACTCTTAGAAACAAACACACATAGATTTGTTTATCTTTATATATACGCGTCCAAGAATAAACTACGATTTGAAATAATTCTTCTAAAAAATAAAATATATCTTAAGACGCGTTTTATTTGCTTTATTTGGGAAAGCTTTTGTTGTTGGCTTTTGGTGTCAGTTAAGTTAAATAGGAGGTTACTTTATCTGCACTGCTGTAGACTTAACAGGATAGGAGATTAAAAAAGAGAAGAAAAAGTGACTTGAAGTGGAATTTAGTATGTGTATAAATAATTTGTAAACTCCATTTCTCCTTATCATTGCAAAAAACAATAGGGGTATTCACGATTCGGTGTAACAGACATAAATTATATTTTTTTTTATCAAAATGTGAACACACTTTTTCTCATCTCTTGCAAAACTGAAACAAATGGCAGATTCATTTTGACAATTGACATTATGTCCTGAAAAAAAAATCTTAATTTTTTCTGAAACCGAAAAATTTGCTTTTAATTGTTTGTTATGCCAAAGAAAGGCAAAAAAGAAAAAATATTTTAAATAATGGATAGTGTAAAGACGAAGATGATATCATAGAAACCTCTTTTTCTGTGCATTTTTTACTGAAAGGGAAACTTCGGCGGCGATTACTTTTTCTTGTATTCTCTTTATTTCTTTCCGATAGCTACTCACAAGAATCAACAATTTAGAGAATTGAGAACTTGACCAGGACAATAGGGTCAGGGTATACCTATAGATAAACCGCGATACTAAAATCTTTTTTAGTGTCCAGGCTAAATTTTTCGAAATCACAATGGGTACATTTTCCATACAAAATTGCATATTTTGACCTACAATATTAGTGCGAAGGTTAAAAATGATGATTATTAGTAATGCCCAAAGTGCAAAACTGTAGCGAAATTTTAGTCAGTTGTTGTTATAGTGCGAAAAAAAGTTGCACTTTAGCACTTTCACAATGCTACAAGGCCAGTTGCACCGGATCGTGAATATCCGTAATGTACATCAGCATATCCAGACTTGTCTATCTCTTTCTTTTAAAATTCTTTATTGCGCTTGTTTTTAATAAAATAAAGTTAAAAATGATGACTCTTAATACATATGTATATAGTAGATTATGTAATTATACTTGCGAACGTCTGACAAACATTTGATAGTATAATAATCATAAAGGAGTTTCTCAATTTGCTGTTTGAACTCGGCATAAAACAAAATGAAAAGCTCACAAAAAAAATAGAAGCTTGGCCTAGGGTCCCTACGGACCTGTTGCGCCAACTATTTATATGCACTCTTTTATTTTTTTAAGCAATTTATAAGATTATGATGCAATAATAATAGGTTGCACCTTGCGACGAAACATATGAACTTACAATAAAAACGCCAATTGTGAGTGACAGTAGAAGAGCGATTATCCCAAATAGCCATATAAAATTATATAGATCATTTAGCTACATCAGATGAATTTTTATCGTTAGAATGTCTTTTTACTGTCTGTTTTACTATTTTTTTTTTTTATTTGACAAGTAGACTTACGTAGCTTATTGACATATTTAAATCAGTAGTATAGAATAAGTAAGTTAACTATTTAACAACAATACGCCTTTATCCATTTGCTGTAATTTTATTTTTTAGTTGACTTGACGAATGGGCAATTAACACCAAATAACAACACTCCTTTGCTTACTCAGGCTCTCTCAGGTATAATATTTTCTATTCAACAAAGCGTTTATATATAATTCAATCAGCTTTCAATTCACATGCACTAACCTAATTCTGAAAGAATTACCCTCTTACCAAACATTTACAGTCATGAATAACTATCAGGCAGCAGCAGCTGCCCAAGGCTTTGGACCAGCTGCCTCCCCCCATACATCTACACCCAGACAAGGGTTTCCATCAACAAATTCACCAGGACCGACGATTGATATGTACAGCTCCAGTGGTGCAGACAGCGTTGGTTATGTACAAGCAGCAAGTCCACAGCCATCCGGATTTCCGATAGCTGTTAGTCGGGCTCCATTAAATTATAGTCCCGTAAGTATTTAATTTTTATCTGCTTTGAAAACTTTGCTGCTGTAAAGAAGCAAGGTGTACCTACTGAGTCTGATATCCTCGACTTGGCAGATTTAAATAATTACTTTCATTGAAGCAAAACTGTATTTGCCCGCATTATTACAGAGAAACTCGTATTGACAAATGTCATATGTTATGTATACTATTACACCATGCTGACACTGCTAAACCTAAAAGATCTACTGCATCATGGAAAGGTGGCTTAGACTTAGAGACGATTGACCGCCCCAGTCAAGGCCCGTATCATAAACTAAGTATTAAATCTCATTAAGTATTAGAGCTCAGCCAACTTAAGAGAATTTGCCAAAAAGCTGTTTTTCGTGTTACTATGTGGGAAAGTATGTGTACCATGTTAAAGGAAATTAGTCGCACGCATACACTTGCACATAGCAACCTGACAGTTCGTTCAGTTTTTTTCTGTTATTACACCTCCCGCTATCACAGATAGGCAATTTAAGAGAAAATTTTATTTTCAAAATTTTAGGGGGGAATCGGATAGGTGCGCGGAAGCTGAAGGTATATTTAATACTTAGTTTGTGGCCCGTATCATCCTCTAGATAGAACCTGCATTCTGTCTCCGGACAGAATTTCAACTTGTGAAGATGAAATTTCAAGCCCGCTAGCTTTCTAATATGTGTTGGTGGTCTGATAACAAGGCTTCGTCTGACACATGTCTTTTTTGAGAATATCACCATTACTACTAACAAGAAAGTCTATACACTCTCACCTCGTTTATTGCTGTCACTATGTTCTTCCCTGAGAAAAATTTTAACAATGAAAAACACATCGAAATCCAACAACGCTTTTTGGCAACATTTCATTTTACTGTGAATTAATTGATGATGGTGATGATTTAATAATTGATAATGACTGAAATACCTACATGAAATGGTTTAAATGGTGGTGAATAATTTAAATAATTAAACTTTAAATTTGTTGGGTCAATAACAGGAGGGCAACGGTATATACTGTTTGTCTAAGAGAGGGTTGGTCTTCTTGATATTACTCAGCTGGTGGTTCAGAATCCTTCAGCCTAATGGGTTTGGATGGCTAAAAGTATTATCGATCTCTCACCTTTGCTTGGCTTCCTTGATATAAATGTAGTTCAGGTTTTCGACTTTTTATATCTGTGTATCAGTATTCTACCAAAGCACTTTATTATATTGAGATGAATGTGATTCTTCTCTAAGACTGTACAATATCACCCTGAACCAACGATTTTTAATTTTGTATACATGAAGACATGATGGCAACACAACAAGCTAAAAGTGTGCAAGGCCGTAATCTTAGGCGTTCAATTAATTAAATTTGAATTAATATTATCTGTTACGTTTCATTACATTTCTTGATGATAACCTGATTGTTTTTTTTTTCGTATTTTCAGGGACCGCTTATTCCGGCAGCGTTTACAAATGGTTACCACTAAATTATTTGTATTTTGTAAATTTTGTTTTTGTTTGGGCTACTGAAGCAACCACATCAGCAAAATGCTGAATACCACATCACACATGAAACAATAAACAACTCATATGATATCACATTTACTTCAATTTGGCCAATTTTAAAAATGTGAGGTCTGAAAAGAGTACCCATACTGATTGTTGGCTTAAACAATTATTAAATATTTTTTTAGTGTAAGAATTCCTTCACAATAAGGAGCTGTAAGCAAATATTAAAGAAATAACTGAATAATGGAATAAGTAATAGCAAAATATAAATAAATTTTAGTGTATGCAATCTAGGGCTACTTATATAAGTATAAATAATTAATGAAAACGTAGCTATCAAACAAAACAGTTTATATTTTTAATTACAAGAATTTATATATATATATATAAATATACTCAGTATAAGACTACAAAAGCAAATAGAATGAAAAGTTCATTAATCAAACTACTCAATTAATCATAAAACAAAAACTTTGAGATGCCCATGAAAGTAAGAGAGAATACATATAATTCATGAAAACAAAATGATTAAAATATTAAGTCACAACTTGTATAAAAAAACAGGTGAGAAAACTCTTTCCTTCATACTAAAAATACAAATTTTATACAAATCTACGTTTCATTGGCTATTAATTTTGTTTACTGTTTCTTCAATATTATGTTACTGCTTTTGAATGAACCGTTTTTTTACAAATCAAATCAAGCCAGAGTAAAGAAAAATGTAATTTGTTTTTTTTTTTTGAAACACGATATGCAGCAACTGTTGTTTTGTTTTTACTTAATTTTTTGGAAATGGGTTTATTGTTTTTTTCTACTGTTGTTAAGTGTATATAAGAAGTTAAAATGTATGAATTTATTGGCAATTTGTTTTGTTCGCTCTGAAAATCGCTTGTGCCATAGCCACACAATAGATAATTACACAACGGCATCAGACCAAAAAAAAATCGAAAATTTGAAGTTAATATATATAACAAACTCCAAGCAAACAAAAACACCAATTTTAAAAATGCTAAAATGTATCAATATTTAATGTTTACGTTTAGATAAAGATCCAAAAATTTGAACGCGCAATAATTTCAAAGTTATTTATTTACATAGATAGACAAAGAAAAATAAAAGAAAGAATAGTTAGTGTAGGCTTTTCATTACTTTGAAAAATAACTAAATAATGTAAAGTATTTTTTTTTGCTTACACTTATAAAAATTAAATTTAATTTTTCGCCATTCTTTCTATTTGCTTCTTTCTTTCTTTCAAAATTATGTTGAATTTATAAAGGGTTAAATTTTTGTATTGCCTTTCCATTTTAACGAAATTGATTTATCGAAATTGATTTGCCTAGCAGAAATATTTAAAAAAAAACTTTAAAAAAAATAATTAAAATCTATACTTTTCTACAATTATATATAACAAAGTAAATGAAAAAAGTCTATTTAAAAATTGATAACATTTTACACAAAGGAAAAATAAAAATATATTTACAAAACAGATGTAGATGCTATTGATAAGTAAGGTAGATAGTGATATACTGAATAACATAAATAATGGTAAACTAAAGTAATAAGCAAAAAATAAAATTTTGGATCTATTTTTTTTCAAAATATGTATCGAAGTGACATAAAAGAATGTTTAAAATCTTAATCATTTCTTCCTCGAAATTTTTATTTGGTTGACTGATTAATTTTCTTTTTTATAACGAAAACAAACTAAATGATATTATATAAAACGACATTTAGATGTTTAGGTATATAAATTAGATTAAATAAGACAAAAATTAAATATTTAAATATAAGAAAAGTTCTAAAAGCAATAAAACTATATACAATACAAGTTAAAAAAAAAGTAATTGTGCAATTCATTTAAAATATAATTTTCAAAATTGAAAACAACAAATATTTTTGGAAAAACAAATGAACAATCTAGACTATTTTCACGTAAATATATATATGAAATCGTAATACATATACATATATTAATTTATTAGTTGTAACTAATTTGCAAAATAAAACACTTATTACAAAATAAGTATTGTTAAAGTAAATCACATAATTATGTTTAATAAAAGGCTCTCAATAATTTTAAATATTGCATAGAAAGGAGGTGTTAAGCAATTGAAATGTTTGAATAAGAAATAAAGTATAAATTATAACTTAGGAAAAACGAAATAGTTTATAGCAAATTTTACGTACAAAATTTAAGACCCGATATGATTTTTATTTTTATTTATAAGGTTTTCTGTGTACTGTGTAAAGTTTTATAGCAGATGTAAATTCAACGCAGTTTACAAACTTAAACCCTTACCGGCAAAAATGTTGTTTATTGTTCTCCTACACCTTTCAAATGTCAGTCAATTATTTGTGAGCACTTACATTTGTTGAGTTAAATCTATTAAAAAAAGCTACAAAAATAAAAAATGTACTGGAACATAAAAGTCAATAAGCAAACTTTAATCAATGTTCACAATAAAAATAAATATAACACCCTATGAAGAGTCAATTTTACTTTGATATGAGATTTGAAAACTAAAAAATTATAAATTTTTCTAATACCTATGTAAAACAAGGATCAATCTTAAAATCAAGAGATAAACTATATTTGATACAACATATTATACTTGTACATACGTACGTTCTTGTTTCAGTAACCCTTATTTTAGTTCGAACAAATAAACTGATTCTTTGAGGACATATCATACTTTTCTCCTTTTTTATAAGAACATTATGGGTTATTAACTGGAACTGCACATTTTTTTGGGCAGCGTTCAATTGGAATAAGGCCATAAAATTAAAAATTTTCAAATTGCGTAGGTTGATTGATTATCACTTTTAAAGCAATTTGTTTAGCAGAAGAACTAAATTTTGGTATTTTCGACTGTGAATATGTTTTGTTGGCAGCTGTTGATCTCTTTTCAAGAGTTATCGGCAAAACATTTCATTATGTTAAATTGACAATATGATATAAATTTTACAAACAAACATATTTATAATATAAACTGTAAAATATATTAAAGAATTTTAATCTTTATACACACACTGATAAGTGTATATACTCATATTTAAAAATGTATGTATACGTATGTATGTAGGTACTTATCATACATATAGATACATCTATAAAAAGATATGTGTACCTATACATTTTGTAAAATTAAATACAAAACTGTTTAGATAAATTAATAAGAAAAGTTATATATTTAATGTTGCTTTATGTAATAAATAATTACATAATGTCAGAATCTTTCAATTTTTTATTTATATTGCATTAATTTGATAATGGGCCTTACTGATATAAAGTAAAATGATACTATTTACCTTTCTTATTTGTTTTTCCTTGTTTAACAATTTTTAACAAGAATTAAAAGCAATAACCGTTTAACTATTTATTGATAAACGAACATTTTTACAAACTAAGTAAAATATATTAATCAAGAGCAATGTAAACAGTTTACAAATTGCGTATAAATATAATTAGTATGTAAGAAGAGCAGATTCTACAAGTTTTACCCAACTTATATAAACTGTTCTAGTATTTAACAATGAAGATAATCGTTGCAAATTTAATATTTGCAATTGGTCACATTTTGTAAAGTGAATATGCTTTCATTTCAAGAATATATAAAAACGTAGAATAGAAAACAGAACATGGAAGTGTTATCTGATACCTTGAAGGAACTTTTCATGTCTTTAGTAACCTCATCCCACTACCCAAAGCTAAAAAACAACCCTTTGCTTAGAATACCTAACTGCATTAGTACGTATTTTGTGTGATCAATGTACTTCTGAAATTAATTTAAAATTTGACAAGAATAATTGATGTACATATAAAAAAATGAATCGTAAGATTCATATTGCCAATATTGATAGACAAGAAAAAAATATTAAAGAAATTTTTAATTTTTGAAGAAGAAGACAGTTTGTAATTATTAGAAACAACAAATAGTAATGTCAAGCCATTTTATCTTAATGAACATGTTGAACATATTTACTGATGACTAAACTCAAACCATATACCATATACAAGGAATATATATATATATATATATATTTGAATCAAAAAGAATTTAAATCGAACATTTTGTAAAAGACATATAGTGCAAAGATGTATAACTATTGTTAGTAAAGAACAGCATACACGAAAAAGATAAGAAAACTGTTTTGTTGTCTTTTAAGACGTCTGAAGTTTTCATTAGACTTTATCTTTATAACTATAAAATGTATAGAATTTCTAAAAATTTAAATAGACAAAAGTAAACGTTTAATACGATATTTTAGAAAAAAAACATCATATAAAAAGGGACAAACGTAGATTAAACTTACATTAAATGATAACTAAAAAATAAAAAAACAGAAATATGGTGGAAAATTCTTCACAACGTGCCGTGTGTATGTGAAAAGTATTATATAAAAATATTGACTACGATATACTGGATTACAAAAAAAAAAAATTAAATGAATAAAAACAGATAATGTTAAAAAATGCCGCATTTTTATTTTAGAAACTATTAAGACAGGACCACATTTCTGTTATTTTGATACATTCCTAACCAATTTCATTCCAGTACAATATAACTTACATTTTTTTACAAATATCACAAGCAAAAGAAAATATCAAATTCAAACCTTCAATGAAAAGTTCGAAAATCACTTGAAGAATTTTGTGTTCGAAGCAACCAATATTATCTTTATTTGCCTTTGCTAACACATATTCTTCTGCGTAATAGAGCAGGACTGGAATTTTAAGGGTCTTTTACAGAGTCTCTTAGTGTTTCTACAGAATGGAGTAAGGCTTTTTTTTGGACAAATAAATGGGGATTGGTATTTGGCAAGTGTAACTCTTCGGATGATCTTTGCTGTGGTGTCAGTTGAAATTTTCAGAGTTAATAGCGAAACCAAGGTAGACAAAGTCCATAACTACCTTAAAGTTAAAGCTGTCTATCGTGACATTCTGTCCGATTCATCGATATTGTGTGCCCTTTCTTGCCGATAGCAAACATTTTGTTTTGCTCTCATTCACCAAATCACGAAAATAAAACAAGATGGACCATTCAAAAATTGTATTTTCAAATTGTGGCAACAGTTGTTAACATAACAGGTAATACTTCACAATTGCGAATGTAGGTGCATGTATTTTATTGAATTAACTAGCTGACCCGGCGAACTTTGTACCGCCTAAAATTGATTAAATTATTAGCATCCCTTTTGATAGTTGAACCTCTCTATTAAACGAATGAAACACCCTTGGAAATAAATTGAATTCCATGCGTAGAAACGACTTCATAGATTTCCAGGTTGGCTTCTTGATTTTCTTTTTCCGCGCTAATGATCCGCAATAATGAATCGATTTGCATACACATCCACAAAATTTCATTTAAATCGGTTGAGGGGTTTCGTATGTCAACACACAGGAATGTTCACTAACCGACCGTATATCCATACAAACCTTGGTGTTGACGTCACCTTTCATTTAAAATTTCCAGAAACAAAATCGGTTCACCCGTTAAGAGAACATCAATTCAAACACAATGCGACTCATTTTGATACATATTTCTTTTAGCTTTAAGTCGGCATGACTACAACTGGCGGCCATTTTGTCAGCTGTCAAGTGATTTATTTTTAGTTTGGTTTGGCATTTCATCATAAATAGACTGACGTCTGAACAACGCTTCCAAATTGTGCAAATTTATTTAAAAAATAATGGTTCTGTTCGAAATACGTATCGCGCACTACGTCCATTTTACGATGTTTAGTGATGAAGCTCAATTTTGGTTGAAGGGATACGTCAATAAACAAAACTACCGTATTTGGAGTGATGATAATCCTCAAGTGTATGTTGAGACACCGTTACAACCACAAAAACTGACTGTTTGGTGTGCTCTATGGGTTTGTGGAATAATTGGTCCGTAGTTCTTTAAAAACGATGCTGGCCAGAACGTAACAGTCAATGGTATGATCGCTATAGAGCCATGATTACTGACTTTTTCGTTTATCAATTGAACAACCATGATGCGCAAGAGCTATGGTTTCAACCAGACGCCGCAACATGTCACACAGCTCGTGCCACAATTGATTTATTGAAGGAAACGTTTGGTAACCGCATATAGTTTCACGTTGCGGACCCGTGAATGGGCCTCCAAGATCGTGTGATTTAACGCCGCTTTACTATTTTCTGTGGGGATATGTGAAGTCGCTAGTTTACGCCGAAAAGCCCGAAACGATTGACCACTTGGAGGACAACATTCGCCGCAAATGTTGGAAAAAGTTGTCGAAAATTGGACCTCCAGATTAGAATACGTCCGAGTCAGCCGAGGCGGTCATGTGCCAGAAATCATATTTCGAAAATTAAAAATTATCTTTCGAATAAGGAATTAAGAATATCAAAACGAGTGACTTGGAGGAAACACTGTGAGAGCATTGAAAATCTTCCTGCAGCCTACACGAATCCAAAAAGTCCTTGTTCGCGATCACTCAAACGGCATCTGCTCTCTGAAAAAGCACAATGGTGAATTTACAGATACCCCTGAGGAAACCTGTCAACATCTCCTTGATACACACTTCCCAGAATGCATACGCATGGAAAACCCACTCGAACCGATGAGGCACCAGGATCTCACGGTATCAAAATGGGATTATAAACTATCCGGAAAAAAAATTTCAGCTAGACAGGGTAAAATGAGCGATCTCGTCCTTTAGTCCTTTTTAATCACCGGGAACCGATGGCATCTACCCCTGTCTACTACAACAGGGAGTGGATCTATTGGCTCCTCAACTAATTAGGGTCTTCAGATCCAGCCTATCTCTAGGGCACGTACCACTGAGCTGGACTAAGGTTAAGTTGGTTTCCATACCAAAGGCAGGTGGGAAATCCGAACAACTAGCGAAATCATATCGCCCCATCAGCCTTAGCTCCTTCCTCCTAAAAACCATGGAGAAAGTACTCGATCAATACATAAGGTATCAGTTCCTTACAGATAACAAACTTCATGCGACCTAGTTCACATACCAAGCCGGCAAGTCTACCGAAACTGCCATACACAGCCTTACAACGACGATTGAAAAAGCTCTGGCAGCAAAGGAAACGGCTCTTAGAAAGCAGAATCATTAATCTGGCGTATGGAGGCTCACAAAAGAAAAACCTCTAAAAAATCAACCTTTAGAAGGAGATAGATGAAAAACGAAGGCTGAAGACCCCATCAAGGAAGAGTTTACTTTTGCATTCAAACATCTATATACCTACACCGATGAATTTTCAAATCTATAAATAAAAGATCAACCGTCATCTCATCATAAAGACGAAAACGAACAGAATCGTTCTTCAGATCCAGCCTATCTCTAGGGCACGTACCACTGAGCTGGACTAAGGTTAAGTTGGTTTCCATACCAAAGGCAGGTGGGAAATCCGAACAACTAGCGAAATCATATCGCCCCATCAGCCTTAGCTCCTTCCTCCTAAAAACCATGGAGAAAGTACTCGATCAATACATAAGGTATCAGTTCCTTACAGATAACAAACTTCATGCGACCTAGTTCACATACCAAGCCGGCAAGTCTACCGAAACTGCCATACACAGCCTTACAACGACGATTGAAAAAGCTCTGGCAGCAAAGGAAACGGCTCTTAGAAAGCTGAATCATTAATCTGGCGTATGGAGGCTCACAAAAGAAAAACCTCTAAAAAATCAACCTTTAGAAGGAGATAGATGAAAAACGAAGGCTGAAGACCCCATCAAGGAAGAGTTTACTTTTGCATTCAAACATCTATATACCTACACCGATGCATTTTCAAATCTATAAATAAAAGATCAACCGTCATCTCATCATAAAGACGAAAACGAACAGAATCGTTTTCTTTTATAAGTGCAAACATCAAGATTTGCCTTTCATGGGATCGAAATCCCAAATCAGAAATTTGCCATCATTGCTTTTTCAAAGAAACTACTCATTCTTGAAAGGATAAAACCTCATTGTGCGAGTAACAGAGAAAAGAAACCCAAATTATATTTTTATCGCTTTATTTGGTACCCATCGACAAGCCACGGTTCACTTATCACAAGTGTGGTTATTCTTCTCTATTTTGGTTCTACAAGAAACTAAGCACGACAGCAAAGCCATCCGACGTCTTCAACGCCCGAGAAAATGTTCGTGTTGATGATAGTACTATAGTGTCTATATACAATGACCATACCAAACAGTTACGCATACTTTCAACGTGTTACTTTGCAGTTGAACAATTTCGAGGAAACCCACGAAACGTAAAATTATACCCGTTACAGTTCGAAAACACATTTTGAAGCTTTTGCATCAAGCTCACTTGGGTAGACTTTATGAGAAGAAATTGTAAAGAACCAATAATATTCCACGAAATACCACCTTATCGGTTCTACAAGCTAGGTATGGATATCATGGAGTACAAAAACAAAATATTTCTGATAATTGGGGACTACTTCTCGAAATGGTTGGAAATTTTAGAGATAAAATCCAACCACATAGTCGAAATAATACAAAATCTAAAAACCCTGTTTGCTACCCATGGTATTCCGAAAACAGTAGTGTGTGATAATAGTCCTTTTAATTCGTGTAAGTTTAGGGAATTTGCCAATTTCTTAAATTTTTCTATTTAATTTTCAATTCCGTACTATGCAAAATCAAATGGTTTTGCTGAAAAAATGGCAGGTATCGCTAAGTCGCTAGTAAAAAAATCTTAGTATGACAACCAGGAACTATTTCTTGCCCTGTTAGAATTTAGAAATACGCCGATCAAAAGTTTAAATGCTTCACCATCTCAAATTTTATTTAGCCGAAACTTTACTTCCGATGCATAACTCGAACCTAAAATTATCGAAAATGTACCTGAAAAATTAAAAGCATACCAAGAAAAAGTTAAGTCACAGTATGATAAAACTGCAAAACTCCGCAAAGATTTTAAACCGGGTGATCGCATATATTTCCAGAAACGCGACAATTTATGGTATCCAGGTTTTATCGTAGATCAAGCTAACTGTCCAAGATCGTACATGGTTAGTGAGGAAGAAGGTAGAACATACAGGAAAAATAAAAGTTTCATAAACATTCGCACTTCTATCGACCAAAATGATTCAACTAACAATGGCACTAGTGACATTGTTTGTGATACAAATAGTGATTTTACTTGTCGTGACAATATACCGAGTTGTTCAAAAAACACAGACGTTGGGAATAAACAAAATATCGAAACTATTCCAAATATAACAAGAACACGATACGGCAGAAGCGTAAAACAAACTGAGAGATATCGTCCTGATTGATTATTCAGTATATTTTCGTTTAAATAAAATACTTTCTCATAAATAAATAAATAATGTATGAATATAAAAGTGTATTATATGAAATAGGTTCTAAACATTCGCACTTCTATCGACCAAAATGATTCAACTAACAATGGCACTAGTGACATTGTTTGTGATACAAATAGTGATTTTATTTGTCGTGACAATATACCGGGTTGTTCAAAAAACACAGACGTTGGGAATAAACAAAATATCGAAACTATTCCAAATATAAAAAGAACACGATACGGCAGAAGCGTAAAACAAACTGAGAGATATCGTCCTGATTGATTATTCAGTATATTTTCGTTTAAATAAAATACTTTCTCATAAATAAATAAATAATGTATGAATATAAAAGTGTATTATATGAAATAGGTATTATGAAATTTAGTAAACCTAGTTGTGCTTACCATTGTATGTAAATAGTTTTAATTTTTTTTTGTTATATATATGTATATTAAGATACCTGAATTGTAACCACAAACTAAGAAGGGGAGATGTTATATAAGTACGAAAGTACTTATATCTTAATAGTGCCCCATTGAATTGTTGTTTCTAAATTCTCATCAAAAATTTTAAGGGTGGGTGCACTAGAAATTAATTTTTTCACATTTTTCAGTTCTAGTTCATGTGCACTTAGCCATTCAAATATGTGGTCGTTTTTAAGTAACTTATATATATTTCGGCAACAAACTGGTAACTGCGGAGTATATATTCGCATGAAATTGATCATACCCAAAATGGATTGTAATTCCTCTTTATCTTTAGGTCTTTCTAAATTAAGAATTGCTTGGATGCGATTTGTATCTAGTTTCATCCCCTCGTTGGAGAAAATTTGCCCGAAATACTTTACTGATTCTACTTTATACTGAAATTTTTCAGAGTTAAATTTAATACCTAAATCTCTTGCCCTAAAAAGAACATTTTGCAAATTTCTATCATGTTCATTGCTATCTCCTCCAGTTACTAGGATATCATCATTATATACGACTGTGCCAGGTAAGTCAGCAAATGCCTCAGTCGTATACTTTTGAAAAATTTCAGGCGCTACCTTCAATCCAAACGCAAGGCGATTGATTTTGTAGCACCCAAAAGGTGTACTGAACGTACAGATATTTGAAGAAGCGTTTGTTAGCAATATATGCCAGAATCCATGGCACAGATCCAGAACAGAAAAATATTTCATTCCTGCCAGCTTTGCTCTCAACTCTTCTAACTTTGGAATTAAACATCTCTCACTGATAAGAGCCTTATTAAGGTCTTTTGGATCAAGGCAAAGCCTTAAGTCTCCGTTCTTTTTCTCCACAATAACTAAATTGCTTACCCAACTAGATGGGTGAAGCACCTTTTCTATTATACCTTTCTCCTCCAGCATACTTAAAGTCAATTTAAGTTTATCTTTGATATCCAGTGGAACTCTACGCGGAGGGTGAACTGTTGGTTCCACCCCAGGCTTAAGCCGTAGTTCCAACTTTTTCTCAAAACAACCTAAGCCATCAAAAATGTCTGAAATCTTAGCTACAATGGCTTGCTTTTTATTTTCTACTGAGTGTAACTCTTTGACTAGTCCAAAATCGCGATATGCAGGAAGACCTAAAATTGACGATGCCCCTGTATCCAGAATAATGAAATCCTGTATAAGCGAAATTTGTCCAAACGAGCACGGTAAGGAAATTCTTCCCATAGGTTTTAACTTGTTACCTCTATATGTCTCAAGTACTAACTCAACCGGTGAATAGTTACATTGATTGGTTACTTGTTTTAAGAATTTTAAAGGTAAAATATTTATTTCGGTCCTCCGACCTATTTTTTCTAACACGTTCCTCTTACTGGGGTGTGGAATACCCCTTTCATAAATATAAAAAAAAAATGATGTTTAAGAAAAAAATTATAAAGAAATAAGCATTAAGTATCAGTCAATTTTCTCAGAAATTATTTAAAAAAAATACAAAAAATGTTACATACTCGAGCATATGAGTAAAATTTTAGCATCTTTTGTTGCTAACCATTATTAGCGGGGTGCTTAAATAAATGCAATTTATGTAGCGGAATGCAATTTTTTCTGGAAAAAAAAACAATAACTTTCCAGAAAAACGAAACTTTTTTGTATGACAAAACAAACCTCGCACTAGCTAGATCTATTTATTTGCATAACAGTTTTTATTAAAATGCTGGGATCAATGGCTAGAATACAAAATTATAACATTCACAAACTATAAAAAAAAATACTAACACGAACTTCTCACAAAATTTCAAAGCAAAATTATGTATCAAAATACTAACACGAACTTCTCACAAAACGGCCTCTTACTACTGCAGAAAATTTGAAATTAAATTTACATAGGCATGTCATGGCGGGCAAAAAACTGTAACTGCAATGGCACGGTTTACAATATTTTGCGGGGTATCAGACACCCCAGTGGGAGGACTGAAGGTTAATATTCCTTAATTGAATCTCTTCGAACCATTGAGTTTTCGCTTTAATTTGATTTGGAAAAACTTTTCTCATAGAACTCTTCTCAATACAGTCAAAATACAAAGTTTCATGTTCATCGCTACTTACATTTGCTTTATCCGCAGCCCGTAAATTATCGATTTCAACTTTAGTGATTTCATTTGTCCTGACAGTACCCCGTGAATTATTTTTGTTGCAAGCCATATAAAAATGACCGATTTGCTTGCAAATTTTACCATAAGCTGGACATTTGTTTTTTGGATGCACTGAGAGACAACGTTCACAATTTATTTTATGTTGATATGAACCTGTATTTGCCCTAAAATTATAATTTCGGTTAGCATAAGAATTAGTATTATTTGATAAATTGAAATTCAAAAAATGTTTTTCTTTATTATTTTTAAATTTTTCACTAGTTTTACTTTTATTCAATTCCCACACTTGCGCCGTTGTTTTGGTCTCCTTTTGCAATTCCAAACTTCGTGATTTTTCCAGCTCACTAATGCGGCATTCATTTATGGCAGTACTCAATGTCAAATTTACTGTATTCATCAACCTGTTTCTTAAAAACTCATCGCTGAGTCCCATGATGATAAAATCTCGAATGAGAGCGTCTTTCTCTTGGAATTCACATCCATCCGCTATGTTTCTTAATTTGCCCAGGAAGCTGTCAAACGGTTCACCACTTAACTGGATCGTTTTATAAAACCGCATTCTTTCATAAATGGGATTTTTTTTCGGATTACAATAGTCCTCAAATGACTTTAAAATGTCCTTCATGTTTTTTGCTTGGTAGTTGGCAATTTCCCACGTATAGTATTTTTCACGAGCCTCGTCACCAATGAAATTTAGTAAAATTGCTTTTTTCACCTCTTCACTCTTTTTGTCTTTTTCGGATGCGACAAGATAATTTTGGAAATCTCTTTGAAACATCAAAAAATTTACCGACAGATTTCCATCTAAACTTAGCGGCTTCGGTGCATTAAAATCCATCTTAGAATGTTCTGGATCCTCTTCAAGAACTGCTATATTTATTGGACAAACGTTTTCCCGTAATTCCTCCTCAGTTAATAATAATATGCTTTCTGGACACTCCTCCTCTGATTGTGTGCCGCTGTCACTTTCACTTTTTTTCTCGACTTTTAATCCACTTGTTGTACTATCCATTGGCCCTTGAACTCCCACTTAAATGCACGACTGCGCCATGTTTTGGTGTTTTAATAAAAGAAGTGACCGATCTATTCAATGGTTAGACATCGACTGACGTTTATTAAAAGAGCGCTTTAAGATGTGCAGTGTTGCAAGTGTTACATGTAATGGCACTTTTATAACACTTTAAGTACTTTCGTACTTATATAACAAAACAAACTCCACTAGTTGTCAAACTAACTTATTTAATTATCATTTAAAATATTTATAAGTATGGATAGGTATAATATAAAAAACAATTAACAACATTTTTGTACTAACTATATATAATATACGTGCTTATATTGCCTTAAGCTTATATGCTTTCGTTTGCATATGATCTCTATACCATTCTTCATACCATATAGCACTAACTTCTAATGACTTTTGTCCATCAAAAATTGGTTCATAGTCTAGGTGAATAGCAGCTCGTAGTCGGTTGTAAAATAAAACAGATGCTGTGAATGAAGCTATTGCACGAAGAGAATAATTTAGTTTAACTTTAGTAATAGGATGAAATAGTTTGACAAACATTTCAATAACCAGTGCTAGCAAAAAGAATATAAAATGTGGAAGGTACCAACAACTTGTTGTAAATTTAAGAGAACTACTTGCCACACCAACTTTCTGAATAAAACGTGCAATATCATTAATTGGTGTATCATCTGTTACAAACACAGGTAAGCCCGCGATAGCATCAGGGGATTTTTTCAATGTCTTATAAGCGCATATGTGACCCCATGCGACATTTCCTAAATGAAAAATTAATAGGGTTAATGTTAAATTGGTATGAAGAATTAAAATTAAATTCTTTTTATATTCACCTGCGTATGCCAATTGTTGTTTTCCTCCAGATCCAGCAATTCGAGGATAAATATTTCCTCTCTTACTCAAATACTCCAGCACTGTTGGCATAAAGTGATTATCAGCTTCACCATAGGTTAGTGGTGGACGTATTGCAACGGTGTGAAGATAACCTAGAGCAATATAAAATTTTCAAAGCTAACACTATAATGACAATAAGCATTCGATAACTTTCACAAAATGTTCTTAAACAAAATGGTTACAAACAATAAATAATAAATAACAGGTCCGTAGGGACCCTAGGCTTAGCTTCTCACAACCATTCATTTTGTGTCGGTTTTTAATTTATGGATGGGATCTTTAATATTTAATGCCGCATCCAAGCGGCTAAGGCTAATTATAAAAAAGCAAGACCTTCGTGCGGTGGAAAAAACCTGCCCTTTCCGGGAATTAAAATATATCATCAGCGTTGGTCATTACTTACCACCTTGATTAATTAATGTTGTACCAGATGAGTTAAGGATAATATTCTCGGCTCTGAGCTTAGATGACGAAAAACCTGGTATAAGAAATCCTTTATCGAACTCAGTCACAGATTTTTGAGCATCATGAATTGGAGTTGAAGCCTTAGACTCTGTCTGATTAATAATTATAGAGAATGTACTATGCCCCTTGAACGGAACAAAACACACTGAAGCACAGCTAGTGTAAATTAACCGCTTGACATTGTGCCTGATGCACATGTCAACGATTGAGCGCGACCCTGAAAAATTCATAAATATGTAATACAGATTTCTTATGTAAATGAATGAATCAACAAATATGTTTTTAATACTAAATGCGAAATAAAGGCATTAAAACTAATTATAAGAAACAAACAAAATTAAAAAGGCTTGGAAGAAAATGTATAGGTAACGTTGACGATTAGATTGCCCGAAACTTTTCCGATCATTGCAAATTTGTTTTTTTTTTTGTTTTAGGTATATGGGAAAGTTTCTTAAAGCTCCAAACATAAAAAGATTAAACCTACATTTAATATAAGAATAGTGTTAAATAAGGTGCATTTATGGCATAAATACGCTAGTTGAAATGGGAGTGCATATCTTGTTCTGTGTAGCATAGACAAACCATACTGAGACCATAATTCTGCCATTTTTTTATACCGTTGTAATGTGAATTAAAATCCGTGTGACATGCAAAAACATGGAGGAATGTGATAGAGTTAAAAAAGCACAATTTAACAATACCGAATGTTATTGGCTATATATTATATATTATTAAAAGGCGGATAATATGATTTATTTGGTAAAAAAACATCTTCAGGAAATTTTTTACATATTTGAAACATATTGGGACAAACGTGGTTATTTACTAACCTCTTTTCGATATCATTAACATCGGCTTCATATGTATATTTATCTTAGGGCCGTTTGCTGATACGACTCATAGCAAAGTTAGGTGCCACAAAAACTCTTATGTGACAGTTTATGCCCTGAAAAGAGTAGTTCATAAGTATTTAAGTAGAACTTAAATCGTTAAGAGTCGTATGAGCAAACGGCCCTTAAATAACTAATGAAAATTTTCTCAAAACGTTTTAATTTTCCTACAACAACCTTGCATTGATAATTTTTCACAAATATTTATAGCACATATAGGTACACTAGTTCCTAAAAGAAACTTTGTAAAAATATAGCAACGGAAAAACGGAATATATGTAGTAACGAAAAACCGGCCGATGTTGGTGGATTGTTTATCTTTGCTGTGTAGGTACCTACTACGTTTTACATTACAAGATATTCTTAGCCAACAGAAGGTTTTATAATAACTCACCATTTACATTAACACGTTCCAGTTCTTCATAATCTGGCGGAAATTGAATATTAACGAATGCAGCACAATGGAAAACTGTATCCACTCCAACAAAGGCTGTTTCCAGAGTCTCAGGTTTGCATATATCTCCAACAAAAGTTACCAGCTCAGATGCAATATGACCTTTACACGTTTCAATTATTATTTATTTTTTAATTTGGCTTTAATGAATAAAAATAATATAAAATGGCCAATATTTGTGTACTTACCAACTCTATTCTTGTATGGTATTAAGTCCAAACTACGTATTTCCTTTATTTGAAGCTTTTCCTTATTTTGGATCAATAGTTTAATAAGATGTTGACCAATAAAACCACTTCCTCCGAGGACAAGAACAATTTCGTTATTCTCCATACTAATAATGATTCTTGATGCTCCTTCTAACTTACCAAATAAAATCAAAATATGAAATACAAAATAACAGTTACTCAAACTCATACCTAATGTGTATTTAACAAAAAAATGCATTAACTGCTTTAGGATATACGAGAAAGATTTAATAGACCTACTTTTTAAACATATGATTTAATATTTATTAACAAATTTATTACTAATTTGGAATAAGTAATTGGATCCGAATGGGTCAACTATACAATTTCTGTGATTTACCTCAAACTGCCTACGTACGCCATATTTGAGTTGCTAGTTAAGGCCTTGGTTTACTTTAACACGAACAAAGTAAATAGTCAGTAACATATTTTGTTTGCACAAACAAGAAACTTTTTGAGTTGCTAGTTAAGGCCTTGGTTTACTTTACATATCTTGTTTGTCAAACGATAAGATTTTTGTTTTTTTATTTTATTAATTCATAAAAAATCGAAATCATTTAGTTAACATTAAATAGGTCGCGTACGTGCAGTTTGTAGTTCATGGAATTATAGGTCTTAAAAGAATAAAGTATAATAAGCGCAAGGCAAAATATTTCAAATTTATTCGTTTCCTTAAATGCATAACACATAAAATGGCAAAGAAAGAAAGAAATAAAAAAAAAATTTTGAATCAATAAAACTATTCGTTTAAATATAAAAAAAGCCGCGTACTAACATTGAAATAACAAGAAACAACCAAGAATTTCCTAATTTATTCACAATTTCAATTCACTAATAGAAAATACATCGCATAACAAGAAATGAAAGTTTTATTTCAAAATAACTAGGTATCTAAACATGACAATGCTCACTGGTAATGTGTGAATGGGAACATGAGTACAAAATTGCATAAGGGGATAAAAATGTCGGCATGCAAACGAAACCATTAAGATTGCACCAGCCAAGTTGATAGATATGAAGTGTCTGCATTCCTTCCAAACCAGGTACACATTTCATACACCACGCGTATTCCGCGATGTATTAGAATGAAGTTCTGTCTGATTGCACCTATTTACACTGCATCGGAAATTACAATTCACTAGATCTGCACCTCTTTTATATAGGTATAATTATATTCATACAGAAAATATTAAGCAAACAAATTTATTTAATTATTCTTTGTCTTTACGATTGCCTTGTCTAATGATCGTAAATGAAAGTAAAACCTTGGATAATATTGCTAGATACATACGAGTATGTATCTACCGGAAGATGTGGTCAAATAAATAGTATACATTTTGGATATACATACGCTGTTATGTAGGCACTGGTGTAAGATGTGAAACGCTTATTATGGCAGCCAAGCGTCTTCACGATAGGAGCACACGATTCGAAACTGAGCAACACCACACCTGAGAATTAAATAGACACCACGAGACGAGTTTCTTATGAATGATTGCCACAATGCCATTTGCCACTGCTTCATACTCTATGAATTTTGTTAATGTTGGAGAGAGAAGGTCTACTGTCCACTCTTAACGAATGAACAAGTTTGTGCTGATCATATTTAAGGGGGAAATAAACAAATTTATGATAATTATTATCTTTTAAACAGATTTCTTAAAAAAAAAAGAAAAAAAAAATGTTGTTTTGAATATGTATTTATTGTTTAATAAACGCCGCACTTGTACATGGGTATGCATCAGCATAAATATCAGAACAGTATTTTCATTATAAATATTATGTTATACTGGTGATAACAAACAAGATTAAAACAAGTTTAGGTAGGTTAACTCTATAATTAATAATACATATCAAAGTCGTGCCAAATTTTCAATACAACCTAGTAATATAAACTAATTTATAGATATTACTCGTAGATTTTGTTGACAAATGTATATACAAAATATATTGAAATAAGTATTTAAATTGATTCTTGATTGGCCTTTGATTTTGCGATTCAAAATTGTTGCTTCTATATTTTATTTTAATTGTTTTGGTAGGTTGATGTTACGAAGCATACAGCGCTCAAATTTTTAGCTGCAATATGTGCGGTGGTATTCCTGGCAAATCAAGTGAATTTAGAAATTCTGTAGTATATGGGTTATTTTTCAATGTTTTGGATTTATGTTTGCTTTTGTACCTTTCTACAGTACCTATATAGAATTATTTATTGGAACTATTTTTTCTATAAAATATGATTAAAATTTGTTGATCTAAAATATAAATAGGCCTTTTATTAGTTCCTATGCGTACTAAATTTGATACAGCAACAATTGCTGATACTAGGCATTAAATACTCTGTTAAAAAATGCCATAAGAATAAAATTAGTTTAATAGAGATTCAGAATCTGAAATTGGAAAGTTATAATAATAAACTCCTACCTCGTATTTGATTAGATAACCTTAATTTCTTCATGTGTAACTATGAAGTTATTTGTTATTTTGTTGGAATTTGCAACACATAAGAAGATTCGGATTACATACCGCGGAATTTGTTTGTAAGAGCACAGTAAACATGTGTTCTATTAAGGTATTTTTTTATAAGCACGAAAAGTCACGAAACTGTTGAAAAGATTTGTCGACTACTCCGCAGTAATCGTCACCCAAAAAAAACTTTTATCGAATTTTCCGAGGCTCGCTATTTTAGAGAATTTAGAGCAAATTATCTGTGATTATAATAACAAAAAAAATCCGGCATTATGTTAAGCAAATGCCTACACTACTGTTGATTCTGAATTAGAACTTCATCTTATTTTCTGATATTTTTTAAATTCATAAATTGCACTCTACAGCATTATAATGGAGAAAAGTTCAAAATTGGATAAGGGATTTCTTCCATTATTTTTTGTAACTAACTTTATTTCATGCCTCTAGTAGAATTGATTCAAATACAAACAAATTTACTACTTTCTTCAATCTGTTGAAGCTTGGAGGCAGTTGCAATAAATGAAAAAAATTAAATGGTTGAATATGTTTAAGAGTCGAATTTAATTATGTTTTTCTATCTCTAAGGGCCATTATTTAAAAAATAACGAATCTCATATTTTTGAAGAATGATGTACCTATTTAGTTGAGGTAAATACCTCATATTGTTTTCCAGGATTTTTCATATTGCTTACACTATGATTTAGTTTTCCTTAAATATAGCTATATTGAAATTATAAATGAGTATAGCATTTGAATATTCTAAGGCAAGAAAGCATTTAGACATGCTTATTGTTTATCTGTACATCTGTAGAAAGTAGAGAATGTAAATAACAAGCACAATGGCTTAACAGCCATTTTCACTACAAAGGATGTTTTAAGTTTAACATGTTTTAATTTTGTTCTGTGGTTGAAGTATTGCAGTTTCAACTAGATGTGCATTTCAAAATACAAACACAGTTTATTGTCATTTTCAAAGTATATTTAAGGTAATTTTAATTTGTCTGCAATTTGCAGTTTTTATCTACCAATTTTTCGCTGCCGCTTAATGAAGCTCCAGATGAACACATCTAATAAACAAACTTTATTAACGTAACAATTGTAAATCTACCAGTTTTTCTTCTAATATCACCTAGGAGTCATAGGCAAACATTTGTCATTGTCCATTATCATCTCATTAGTATTCTTGTAGTCTTTGCACCGGAACCTGAAAAATTAATCCTTTATGAGTTTTACCTATTTATTAAGTATTTTTTAATTATTCAAGGGGATAGTATAATATTTCTTGCATTAAATGCATGAAAATAACAAATAATTCAAAAATACTGCTTGGCACTTAAAAATGTACTTGGTATAATAATACAAAGAGGCTAGGTCATAATTAGTAATAACTACCTGTACTCATCGGGCTTTGCACGTGCTTTTTCTTACGCATAAAAAATCGTAATTTCACAACTTTAGCGTTGATAATAACGCCACAATTATGTAAAATGCGTCCAGCAGGCAATTTATGTGCATTTAACAAAATTCAATTAATTTTAATAAATTTTGTTGTATGGGAAGTGCAACTCCCGTTTTTTATTCAGTCTATTTATTCAAAATGCCTTTGTTTATCAAAGTTTTAAATTTTAGATTAGTGTGGCCACGCCTTTGTCTAATCTGTGTTTTTTTCAATGTTTTTTAATGTTTAAGTATTATTTTCCTATCACAATAATTACCAACTTTAAAAAAACTAAATTGGTTGAGAAGGATATCATCACTGCATTGATATGTGAACATCTAAAGATCCGTACACATTTTTAAGTATATTTTATGAAATCATTAATGTGCACAAACAAGTAATCGTGTGTATATGTTAAGGCGGGTAACATTAAGTTAACAATGCACCATACAGATCCCATATTAGTAAATTGAGAGAATTTTGGTGACATTCAATTCGTCGCCGCCAAATTAAAATACTAACGTATTCAAATATAAATCATCTTAGATGGAGCGGCTCATTTACCCCTAAAGGAATGCAATTTATCTACCCCTAGCCCAAAGGTATCACATTAATGGAGTCACTAACTATCTGCGAGGTGTTAAACAACCCATAAACTAAGTATAAGGTGTTGATGATAGTAACACGGAAAACAGCCTGTAGCCAACAGTGTCAACAGCTAGCTATACAAAGATAATAAATAGATAATAAATAACTCTCGGACAGAGATGAATAAATTTAAAGAGATGGATATTTATATCTTTCGTACGTCTACCCACAAAACTCATGTTTGCATTGTTGTTTTTGTAATTTCAATCCCTGTCTGTAAATGGGCCCTGTCTAATTTGGGCTACAAAAAAAGCATGTTGCTAATTGCCGGCCACCAATCCTCTTGCTTTTTTGGGCATCGCGTTGTTCACTTGTTTTGTGTTTCGTATTGAACTTGTTTGGTTTGTGTTAGGGGTTTGATTATATTGAAAAAAAACAGTATTAAAATTACGGAACTAAGTAAGTGCTACGACTTATGTGGTTTTCCATTCCATCAATCTTTTTTTGATCTAAATCACAATCATGTTCCATTGGGACAAAAAGTCAATATTTTTTTTGATTCGGATCACTGTTTGCAGATCTCGATATTTTTTCAGATTTACACATTACTACCACAAATACAGCACAGCTGTTTTACGTCATTTTAAGATGTTTGCTTTCAAAACAAATGCGTTAAGATTCGTGAAAACCAAAATAAAGAAATACATAAATTGCCATGGCTGTAACTTTGTAGGAATTATTATCTTCATTGTTTTCCTTATCATCTGGAAACTACTCCATACACATTTACAACACGGGAAACATTTTTCAAAGCGATTTCCACAGTTGATTTTCCATAAACGAATGCAATTTGTAAAGCTGATTTTGCTCTCAAATAACGCCCTAATCCATTCACTAAAACAGATCAATTTCGATGCATGTTCCATGAGCCGCGTAAAATCTGAGATCTGACAAAAAATATCTGGTGGTCCCAATGGAAAATGACATAAGTAAAATATAGAAACTTCTAATGATAAATAAATAAATAAAAAAAACTCTAACCTTACATTAGTTCTCACTCTCTACATTCTCAATAATACATGCAAATTTGTAATGAAATTAACTTGGTCGTTTTAAACTTATTTTATTTTCCGCTATAAAACAGTAGCGCGTCTGTTTTTGGAACATGCGTAAAGTTGGCTACTAACAGTATTATATAATAAGTCAATGTAGCTTATGGTCAGGATGTCAGTTCCGGCGCACCTACCCGACTCCCCCAGCAAATTTTAAAATTGAAATTGTCGCTTAAATTCCCTATCTGGGAGTGTGAATACATGTGAAAAAGCGACAAAAAAAAACGAAATGGCAGAGGTTTGTAAAAAAAAATGTATGCCGTTAGTTCAGACAACTTAAGAGAAATTTCTGTTTTTTGCAGTATGTAGGGTTTTTTGTGTGTTTTTTTATCTTTTTTATTATAATTTTGGTGATAAGATTTCGGCGCTCGTTTTGTGTTGATCACGAGTTTAAAAATTAGCATCAAGATTTTTAGTTGTAATCTCTGTTTTAAAATTAAAAATGATTTATTTATTCTTCTTTTTAATCAACGCTTGTTATGATATAACTAAATTTTCTGTTAATAAAGCAAAAAATTATAAAATTCGGCCACTCGGCGAACCTAGTTTTTTTCGATTACCGTTTCAATCCTCATAACAGACGACCCGCCAAATTTGTTACAGATTTGTGGACGAATAGTAGTAAAAAGTAAAAGTAAAAGTAAATGTAGTAAAATCTTTTTGATGGATTGGTAGCACTTGTATATGAAACTGTCAGTTGGTTTTTTGTTTTAACAGTTCTTATACCTATTGAAAGTTTTCATAGCATTGAAATGTTTTACAGTTCAGATATTGAGGAAGAAGAAAGCAGGGAAAGGTGAAATAAAAACACGAGATCTTTTAAATCCAATTTATTTGCCGAATTCAAAGTAAGTACAAACAAATTTGTATTTAGAATTGATAGTCTTGAGGTGTATTTTCATAGATTTGTCAAATATTTAAAACTGTCAAATGAAATGTTTAAATACTTTCTAGATGAAGTAGAAAAAAACATTCCCGACGCATTCCGGTCGTCATCAGTGCCGTATGTGTTGAGGCTAGCATCAACTCTAAGAATTCGTGCGGAAGGAGAATATCTAAACGGTGCTGGAAATACATAATTTCAATTTGGAACTTGCTCAACCAACGGTAAGCAAATACTTTGAACAAACTACAGACGTCATTGAAGCGCATATATGTCGTCAATGCATATGTGCCATCATGACCGGAGAAGAAATTGGGGAGTCCAAATTATTATTCTTTTTTTTTGCAGGAGTATGTCCAGCTTGATGGTACAAGGAAGTGGATGGTGTTGGCGAGTTTGTGAGGAGATCGATAGCTGACGTTTCATGGAAATAATCCTATTGTGATGGGATTGATGGGGAAATAGCCTGCGATGTTGACGGATAATTTATGTTAAAATCAGGTGATTGTGTCCGAACTATTGAAGCTCCTATAACCACAACTTTAGGATTGATCAATTTTTTCAAACGAGAGCAAACTGGCAATGGCTTAATCTTGAGGCGAAAGTATCGCCTCTTTAAAGTTATGAAATTTATTTTTCTTTAATTTCAAATCTTCCCAAACAAAACAAACAGATTATATTAAATACACAATTCACTACCAAAATTAATACCTTTTGCCAACCCTTTCCATCTCTTGCCAGGGGGCAACACTTTCTATAGTTGTAGCAATACCATTCCAAGAACGTTAAAAGTCGATTTTATTTAACCCCTTGGCGAATCCTTTCGCCAGATAAACATTCTTCTCCATTAATGAAAAAATAACTTCCGATTGCTTTTTTTATTTTTAATTTTTACATCCTTTTTTTTGTTCTCATTACTTATATAACTGACATACGCAATCAAACTGAAGGTTTTGAAAATGAAGAGAATGAAAACGACATTTGTGTGCGCGGTCTTCCGTTTCAAAGTGTGAATTATGTTTAAAAAAAAATACAAACGCACAAACCCAGCCTTATTGAACCAACCAACTACCTGTCGGATGCTAAAGTTTTTTAGGTAATTAGTCGTGTCGCTTTTTCTTATGTGGTATACGATTGGGCGCTCTCAGAACACTTTTTTTGCTCTCGTTTGGTACAAAAAAAAAAACAATTTTTTTCAGATTTCAGACCATTTTTACGAATCCGGATTTTTTTCTCAGATTTGCTTCAGATTTACCAATACAAGTACGTTTGAGTTTAACAACTAGTGGAATTTTTTACGTTATCGTGAAATTTTGCAACTGCAGAGAAACACAACGCATCGGATGAATCTATTTTTGTAAATTATTTATGTACAAATATTTAAAAATCAATCTGAGTGCAAATTTATAATATTTTAATATAAAGTTTAACCAGTAAATGCAAAACGCTTAGAAAAGTGTCGAAGGCTACACATATTCGCACCGCACGAATATCAAAAAAAAAAGAAGAAAAAGAACAAGTGACGTGATTTTTTGTGTGCCCCTATAATATCTATTCCTATTCAATGCTTTTTTATTATAATGTTGGCCCACTGAACAATATTTTAGATAAATATAAGCAAATAGAAACGTTGACGAACGTTTTAGAGTTAGTTACAAACATATTTTATTTTATGTATTTGAGTCTAAAAATAAGAAGTATACATAAGCGCCACGTTAAAATGAAATTTAACAAAAATAAAATAAAGTTAAAAATACTGAATTAACTAACTCAAACAAAATTGAAATACTCCTTTTTGTTTTAGTAGAGAGAATTGGTTCATATTCGTTAAACAATGTACATGTGTATATCGATTGTTTCGGATATTATAAGGTCTATTTTTCTCAGACAAAAGACAAAAATGTAAAACTTAACTGATTGAAATTGTTACTTTAATATGAAAGAGCAGATGGTGATCTGGAACCAACTGTGAAGTCTTTATACAGCGAAAATACGGATATCTGTAATGCAAAATAAAAGAAAGAATTGCTTGTTTAAATAAAAAGCTAAACTAATTCAAATAAAATAGAATAAATATCAATTTGTTACCAAAATATTTATCCTAAAATATATTTATTTTTTCTTTTGTAGGGATAAATATATATAAAGTTATTTTCAAAATTGCATGTAGTTTACGAATACCAAAATGTTTTTGTCAATAATTATTATGCAAAACTCCACCGGCTGAGATCAATTAAGAGGCTGTCCTACAAGCTTCCTGATGTGTTCCTATGAGGGAAGTGTATGTTAGATTAAATAAGCACAAACACACTCTTGCCTAGCAACCTTTATAGTTTGTTACGAAAATCACGCGGCCATTGTTTACATGTGTTCACAGATAGAAAAATTAGGAGGTTCTTCGGTCTTGAAGATGTTAACCTCAAAATCGCAAGGACGACACAGATTCAGGAGAAAGCGGAATACCTATCGAGTTAACGACAACGCAGTAGATAGTTTCTTTATGTTAACCATAGACTAACCAAACTAGACAGTCGACTTTCCGTACACCTACCCGATTTTCCCCGCAAATTTTGAATGACAGCCCTATCTCGCGCGATCTTTTCTTTTCCTGTTTGTGTATTAATGGCCGCTAGGTGGCACTATTTCAATAACAAATAATTTGTAAATGAATCTATAACAATAAATGTAAGAAAATTCTATGCCCGATGCGAAGCCAGCAATGCCGCTTCTTTGATTTGCATAGGCACGAAATCGTATGCAATCTTATGCAGGACAGGCAGCTTGTAGCCATTTATTAACTTTTTAATCCTCCTCGGGTTGTCAAAAGCTAAATTCCTGCATAAGTGGTCTGTTGCCATATTTTGTGTGCCAAGCTTGCAATAAATAAAAAAGATTTGCATCAAATAAATGAGCAGTTACAAACTGGTATTTCAACTATTTGACAACCATGTCAGCTACAATCAGCTAGGCGAAAGAAATTTCTTGGGTTTACTATAATGTAAGATATATTCCGTGCGAGAGCAGACGTATGATAGATCTTTTGAAGTTTTATAGCAATTGCTGCTTACATGGTTTGTATCCTTTATTGAAACTTAATTTCAATGGTTAAGTCAGCGTTTTTTAATGGCCTGTTAATGGAATATAAAGTTAATATTAACCTATGTCAAAGATGCAGTTCATCCCTCTTGGATCTGCTACAGTTAAATGGATTTGCAAGAAGACGCTGACGGCAACTCCACTGTCGAGAAACATAAAATACATTTTTATTTTAATGTTCGATTCAGTCAAATCTCACTTGCCCAATCTCATAAATCATTACGTATACATGAAAAACAAATACAGTCCTTTACAAGAAAACAGCATTTTTAACGAAAACAATTGCGTCCTTTGGGGTTTAAATGGTAGGGGCTACGAACTGATTTTGTCGGTGTACTTACATACAGATAAAAGAATTCAGTAAATTTGTCAAAATCAAGATAATAATAAACACATACATATATGCTAAGCTTACCTTGTCTTTTAATTGTTGACATAGCTGCAATCCTACAGTAAACAATACCAATACTTCATTAAGCCACGGAACTGAAAATTCAGCTTGACAGGAATCGTATTTCATAGTTCCTTGAATGTTTGTTAGTTGATAGACCGCTATTATTAGTTTATGACTTTGAAGATAGAAACTGATTGCTAAATCTTCAGGCAGATTAGGTGCTAATGATTTCTGAAAAATGAAGAAATAACATTTTCTGTGTAATTTATATAATATATAAATTACCATATTCCTTCCTTTTATCAGCTCATCGATTGGCTTTTTTTTTGGAATAATTAAGCTAGTTCGCCCTCGCTGTAATGCACCGAGAATATCGCCAACAATATGAAGTACTTCGTCAGAAGTTCTGATAGTATTATCGGAAAAATTAGACCATTTATCCAAATTGTATAAATTATTACATATTAATATAAATCACTTACTTAAAATGATAAGTATCATCAACATTGTCAATATGATTTATTGCTTGCTGCAAATGGTTGGCAGCATCTTGAACTTGTTGTAATTTCCACGGAGAGTCTTGTGTTATCGAAGTTCTCTGTACATGGTTGGGTGCTTTTTGAAGCTTAAAGTTGATGTCCTTTAAGCACATTTTAGCAAATAAAAGAAATTATAATAAAATAGAAGAAGCCTACTGTACCGCTTGAGTAATGCTATCTCCGGTCAATGTTACTGAACACTTTAATTGATCATGCGGGGCCATTAATATAAATTTTTCCGTCTTTTTTCCTTCGTTTTCATACAAAGGCACTGGAAATCTGTGGGCACACTCCTAAACAAAAGTCATTAATGTTATTGTAATATGACTTAATAATTTTAGCTTACTATAAGAATAATCCGCAATTGTTTTAGTATAGGATGCACCTCGTCGCGTAGAACCCATTCGAATTCCACTTGCTGAAAACAATAATCAACTCGTACATTAATAGTTTATTTTAATATTTTTTTTCCGATGTAATCAGCTGACAAGTCAACCAATAACAAAAATTTAATTGTTTGTAATAAGTATGACCGATGCTTTCACTCTAATATAATATACGAAAGTTAATGTTTTATAACCCAAGGAATAAAGTTATTAATTATAAGTAAATGACTTTCATATTAAAATTTTAATAAAAACTTACTAAATTCTTCGCCTCGTCTTTCTCTGCGTCAGCCATTTTTTGACATATTTCATTATACCAATTTCTAGCTGTCAAGTTTATTCGGTTTGTGCCCGTGGTGAAAGGTCTTACTACTGGTCTAAGTGACCAATTAGAAACACTGAGAAGAAAAAAAACTTTAATTAGAAAAAAACAAAAAAAATAGATGTGTCTTGTTAAAATAATTTTAGTACTATTTTTTTACAGTCAGTTAGGTTTCTATGACAGTCCGGGGGAAAATACGAATCTAATGACAAAATCCTTCAAAATTCTTGACACTTTAGGATCTCATTCTTACGCATTTATTAACCTTTTATTATGCTCACATGAACTGTATAGATTATTGATTTCCATGGTAAAAACCGTTAATATTAATAATACCTAGCTTACTTTACCGGGCGAACTCGGGCAGCTGCCAAATGACAAAACTGACAAATTTGACAAAACTTTTATCAGTTATTTAAGAAAAATGTACATATGAAATCGGTCTTAATGATATCGAAAAGAGGTGAATTCATAACCGTGTTTGTCCTAATATGTTTCTTATATATAAAACATCTCCTGTAGATAGTTTAACTAACAAAATCTAATTATTCGCCTTTTAACAATATATAATTACTAACCAATGGCATTCAGTAATGTAAAAATGTGGTATATCCGAACCCTAGCACATTTCCCCACGGTTTCCGAGATTGGCAGCATTTATTTTTGGATTTTTTGTATGTTTTTGCATGTCACACGGATTCTTAATTGACGTAACACTGAAAGGAAAGCAAAATGGCGAATTTAAAAATAAATTGAGGGGGCCAGCGCCAAGTGGATTTCGATTTGGGGGTTTCAGTATGATTTGTCTCTGCTCCACACTTTCCAAAATCCATTTACCAATAAACAAATGTAGTTGTCAGAATATCGCTAACTGTAAGGTTAAAGGTTAATGTTGAGAAACCCATTTTTATGTCGGGCTAAATAAATCCTCCATAATATCAGTTTCAAGAGGAGTGTTGCCCAACCACCAAAAATGGTAGTATGGAATTTCGTAATAGGAGCGAATTTATTCGTTGGAATACAACAACGCAAGTTGTTTGGTTTTTATGTTTAGAAAAGACACATTTTTACAAATGAAAAAAACTAAAATAAATAAACTTTATTCGTTGGAATACAACAATGAAAGTTGTTTTTAAGTTTAGCAAAGACACATTTTTACAAATGTATGCACAAAATTTAAGAATATTGCATTTTTGTTTTATTTCTAAATATATATTTCGAATATTTTCATTAAATGAAATGTTTAGTATCTTTTTTAACCGCTAGCATGTTACGAGTTCATACGTAGTAAAAAATAAATTTGATATAAGTTTAGGATGTTTCCAAGACCGGTTCACTTAAGATTGGACAGCTTGTACACGTATACCTACATTTTTGTACAACTCTCAGCACCTTAGGCGGCACAGGTAGATATTTGGCTGCAACCAAACCCTATTTGGAAATGGAGTTTGTTCCCAGAAAATGAGAATTTCTAATGAATCAGTGGTTGGTGTGAAAAGGAGGAGGAGGAGGAATAAGAGATAGTAGCTATGTGCGAATTCAAGATAAACAGAATTATGTTTTATATAGAGGAGTACGGATGACAGTTTTCGTGTAGAAAAATGTCCGCGGGTTTATATTATTTAGAATGAATTTAACATTTTGTCGATTTCTAAGTTTCCCGAATTAAGTAATATGAGCTACACAATTTTTAAAAGATCATTACAAGATTTTTCAAGCGCTGTTTCGTAGTTTGGCGGATTGAAATTCAAAAGCGAAAGCGATAGGTCCTTAAAACGCCTTTGGCTTCCTACGTGAGTTTTTAATTTATTCTAAAACAAAATAGCCGGCTATTATCTCTTTTTTTCAAAAATATTCACTTGCTATCCATTCAATGTTTAGATCAATAAGCTTCGATTTGCATAATCAGCCTAACAAACTGTGTTCCGACACAAAAATCAATCGTGAAGGATTAGAAAACAAAGGAAAGTGTACTATAAAAAACTACCAAAAATTATGTCCGATGGAAGGAGAGGGCTTTGTGTTTTGTTTTTTGCTTATAATAAGCTTCAAAAGACCTTTGAAAGATATCTGTTGGGCAAATTAATTTGCGATTTATATATTCCTTTTCTTAGAATAAAATCCTCGTTGTGAAATAAAACATAAATAATAAAAAACCTTGTTTTTCACGAAAACAAATTATGAAATTTGAATTCTGTCATGACAGAAAATGTAATAGATTCTAAGAAAGTTGTCGCACTAGCAAATGTGGAGGTCTAATTGTTTATTAGTAACCGTTTCACTAATGCTGTACATTTTTACTAAAGCTGGCAACCAGCTAATAGTCGACATTAGTGTTTGATTATTAGTAAGGCCGATTGTCAATATTAGAAACGATACATGTATTCCCAGCTTGCTCATCAGTCTCTCAGCTATCTGCAACACCGTCAATAGTCAGCATTTTCCAACCATAGACGAGGTATCAATAGGTAATGTATTGCTTAATCAATTTACCGGAACAGTACAAGCAGAAAACACTACCCACAGCCGGAACATTCCTAATAAAATTCAACAATACCAATATTAATATCAATGGGCAATCATTTATTTCCCAGGCAGTATCAAGGGTTAAAGCATAGCCGTCAATACTCCAAGCCAGTCCTAAAGAGAAAAAGTAAAGAGAAATGCTCTCTAGACAAATGAAATCCTCATCTCCTGTCGCGGAAAACTTGCCATACCTAATAGCCACGATCCTCAGGCTCCCATTAAAAAAAAATTCAAACGCTATTTCTAAGGTTGTACCGTCAAATGCCCTAACATTGACAAGTTTTGAACTTTGACGTTGAATTTTACAGCTCTGTTTATAAATATCCACAACATTCGACAATTAGATTATGGGGACTATCGTCCTGTATAATAAAAGCAAGGATTTACGAAATTTATATAAGAAAAAGTGTGTGTCCAATGTTAGGGCATCGATATCCTAACATTGACCAGTGCTGCAAATGTACTAGCAATACATTTTATTTTTTTATTATATTATTTTGTTTTCTCAAAAGTTAAGATTTAACTCGATTTGCTCTTGCTGATTATTTAATATTTTTTTTTTTTTTTTTGAAATGCACATTTTTTAATACTTAAAATAAATTAAATTGAAGAAAAACATAATTTTTATCTTTTATTTACGTATTACATTTACGTAATTTATTAAAATTAAATTAAATTACGAAGTATTTAGGGTAATATATTTAATAAAATATTGATAATTGTTAGAAAAAAGAAACAGTGGTCAATATTAGGATCCAGTCGGTTAATGTTAGGAAATGTGACAAATTTTCGAATAGCTTTTTCAAAAACCTGATTTCCAGTATATTTATAGACAAACAAAAATATTTTTCATTATAAAAAATGTTGAGCTGTTTTCCCGAAAAATTCATGAAGTCACGCACCCAATCTCATTTCTTTTAAAGTATATGTGAGTTCATGAATTGGATTTTAATGCAAGAATTCGCTATGCCGAAATGTGTATTTCACTATTTTTTTTATTTTAATCGAAGCGTTAACAAAAACCAAACAAGTTTAATACCAAACACAAACCAATTGAACAACGCGATGCCCATAAAAGCAAAAGGGACATTGGCTGGCCATTAGCAACATGCTTTTTTGTACCTCACACGTATTCACAGACGGGGGTTGAAATTACAAAAACAACAATGTAAACAAATGGGTTTTGGGGGTATAGACGTACGAAAGATATCCATATCTTTTATTCTTCATCTCTGGTATTTACATTTAATATTACCCTTCGACATATAATATGACCTCTAGTGACAAATAGCTTAATATAAAAAACAAAAAATTATATTGAAATTTTAAATAAACTACTCTCCACGGTGTTTAGAAATATTTTCCTGTTTTTGGCCCGGTCATTGTAAGAGCAGTTGACTAGGTAATTCAAATTATTCATGGACATTGTCCAAATAAAGCACTTTGCGAAATTTGGGTTGGACTTAATAAGAAAAGGGACGGGCAAAACTGTGTGTGTACAACTATACAAGAGACTTACGTCCGTATGTGCACTCATAACTCGGAAATGGTTCCTTAAAATTATACGGTTTTGGGCTTGGTGGATTTGTATTGGCCCAAGGAAGACATTATGCTACTTCTTGTCGTGAAAACAAAACAAAAAGGGGATAAACGTTTTTGAAATGTAATGTCGGCTCAGTTTTAATTTTGTTGCGCAACGTCATTGCACCAAACCATAAACTAAATATACCGTCAGCTCCCGCGCACCTACCCGATTCCCCCCGCAAATTTTGAAAATAAAATTCTCTCTTAAATTGCCTATCTGTAAATGCATGTGAAGCGCAAAAAAAAATGTTTTGTTATCATTTGTTCAGAATGTTTTTATTTTGTTTTATAAAACTCTATAGTTGTACTAGCCTCGGGATGGCTTACCTACCCGGTTTCATAGGTTTCCATTTCCAAAGAATCACAATGGATCTACATTGATCTAAGTGCGGCAGGTGTGGCCACACCCACTTACCTAACCTAACCTAGTTCCGTACAATTTTAAAAAGAGTGCACTTTCATTTACACCAAAACACCGATTAGCCTTGTTAATTGGGACGAGAAAAACATGACGCAAATCGAAATAACGATTTTTAATATTAATTCAAATAATAAAAAAATAAATATGTAGTTCATATCATTGTGAACGACGCAAACTGAAATAAAAACGACGCAGCTTTGAAATCACGATAATTTGTAAATGACGCAAAACGAAACGACGCAAAGCGAGGTTTAGTTGTATTTCTCCGAAATTTTTTGATATCTTTCCAATAATTCTGAACAAAAAAGTAGCCCTGGATTTCGTTATTTTATATATAAAATATAAATTAAATTTGTAACTAAAGCTATCGAATGAAAGTTCGGCTACGTACATCTGTTAATTAGACAAGAATGACTAAAGCGGCAATTCAATAGCTTACCATGTCTGTAAATGGATACCGAGTGGAACCGAATAACCCACAGCGTGCTTAAATACATAGCTTAGGACATTATGTCAAAAGGACCAACAAGAAGATTATTGCACTGCAAGTATTGTCGACAAATCGTTGTGGACTAAAATTAATTATAAACATCGACGTTCCGTCCAAATAAAAAACAAGAAATGCATATTTAAAATGTAACACTTGTTACTTTTAAAATAATGTAAACAAATATTTTATAAAACTTAAAATAATTAATGAAAGATGTTCGTTGACAAAAATAATAAATTCTATTTTCTTCGAATGGAAAAAAATTGAGTAAAGATTGCTCAATGATATTTTATTCTCCGGTCATCATTTCCATGAATTCTGCAAAGAAAAAGAGAATAAGAATTATCAAATTGCGTGTATGTTGATTAGACTTAAAGCTCTAAGGTGAATTCAAAAATAGATTTATACGACTACATAGAAAAGCGAGAAAACGAAAATATCCAAAAATAAATGCAAATGGTTCTAGTTTCATGGAAGTGGGATATATGGATGTTTTTAATGGAGGAAAAATGTATATTCTTTATTTTTAGAGCATGTATGGATCATCAAATTCAGTATAAGTGAATAATGCGATTAACTTTAACAGTTATAATATTGGAGACCCATTTACTTGATCATTCATTTCATTTCGTCTATATCTTTCTATGCAATATATCAAACTGCATAAATCTATTTTTTATGAAAATAAATCAGTTAACCCTTAGCTGGTAATCTGTTGCTTAAATGTAATGGTTATACTTATCAAAATCGATGGAAGCAATCAATACATTTAGCTCATATTTTAAAACAATCTACTAGTCTTTTTTTAACTGTAGCTAAATTAAATTAAACTTAATTGATAAAAGAATAGTTTTAATGTTTAAATATTCACCATCAAAATCTACCGTGCCAGAACCATCGGAATCGATTTCTTCAATCATGATATCTAACTCAGCATCGGTGAGCTGGTCATCCAATTCTTTAAGGATTTCTCTTAGGCAGCTGGTGGGGATGAATCCATTGCCTTGTTTATCGTATAAGCGAAAAGCTTCGCGTAGTTCCTTTTGCATAGCTTCCGCATCTTCTTCAACAATGAATTTTGCGGCAAGCTGAACAAACTCTCCAAACTCCAATCGCCCAGATTCTAATTAAACATGAAAAAAGGATTATTTTATGTCTACACGACGTTTGCTATCATGACTTACTATCTTCGTCAACTTCTTCAATGAGTTCTTCTAAAATCTTCTTATCGAAGGGTTGACCCATTAAGCGAAGGATGTCAGACACCATTTCTGTTGAGATACTTCCGATCTTTTGGTTGTCGAAGCTGTTAAATGCCTTTTGGAGGACTTAAAATATACGTCATTGTTAGGAAAGATAATGTAGTACGAAAATACACTAGTATTAATATCTAACAGGTTGGGTTAGGTTGATGGGTAAAGTCCAGCAGAGCGAGCACTCAGGTACCTCACTAAGGTCCAAGTGGACGCATTCTGATGCCCTTGTTGGGGGCTAGCCGTTATTGTTGGCGATGGGATGGGTTCTCTCTTGTGGTTACTCGATCCATGTAGTAAGTACAATCTTGTCAAAATTGCTGTTAAGACTTTACCGTAATTTAAATTATGTGCATATCTTATGAACAATCTTTTTCATGGTATATTGGTTTTCTACTTTTTGTATATACAAGAAAACAATTAAAATTTGTAATGAACATACTCAAAATTTAGTAGCATTTGTAAAAAAAGTGTTATAAACTGATATATTTTGTTGTCTATCTCGTCTTTTAGTTTGATTTATCAATCTACTAGCAGTTTACTAGCATAGTCATAAAAGGGTTCTAAGATAAGTCAAATACCTAGTGAAAGTCTCGAAAGTGCTAAGTAGAGTTTAGTTGTTGTAATTGTAATAAAATTAAAAATTTTCCAGCTAAATAGATAGCTTTCGTAGACTATGTATAGATACTTGTATATAAAAATATATATATTATTTCGGTTACTACACAAGTTATAAACTAATATTTTAGTTAGTTTTAAGTTATTAACCAGGTAAATTCTGAATTATATATATCTTATGCAAACAAGAATATGGATAATTTACTATTATACACTACTTACCAGCAATCTGCTCTGGAGTAAGATCCTCATCCTTAAAGAAATAATTTCAAATTATTTATGTATTGGCATAAAGAAGATGTTCAATGGAAAACGGGAATAGAGTGACTTCACAAAACATAGAGTAAATGTCGAATTTAAGAGAAAGTTTATATACACTATGCTTATACTTTATATGTTAGTAAAATAAAGAGTTGTTACACTTTTATTTTATTTTTATATATACATATTAATAAAATATTATAAAAAAATGTCATTCTGGCCACATAGTAGTTATTATGGCATTTACTCAAAATAAGCACTTACAACAATTGGGTCGCTCATTTTGAGAATTTTTTAAACGGTGATATCACTAAACACAATTATTCTGACCCGAAAATATCACTAGATTCTTCTGAGATCAATTCTCAACTGAAAGCAGAACGCAGTATGTACATAGATCCATTGATTTTTTTTTCTGCGTTTACCATATTATCGTTCTAAGCACCAGCAACGATGTATGCGTGAACCAAAAATACACCCGTTAAATGTTTTTGCTTTTGAATATACTGCAAGTTCCATGAAAAATTCATTGTGGATAGTGGATTGCCAATCCCACAAAATGGAACTATGAAAGTGTTTGTACAATGGTTTCTTTATTGTGAGACTTCACATATTACATTTTCTTGAATTGGAATATTATTTGAACTCATGTTTTCGGAAATGTCTAAATCAAATCAACTATCTACCAAAATAATGAGAATAATGTATGTATTCTCACTCAAAAGATAAAAACATTATTATTTTTAGAAAACACAGCCCTTAATAATTTGTATTTCTTCTACATTCCATTAGGTTGCAAACGATTTATTAAAATTACAAATAATCTATAATAAGCGTTATAAATTTGAAGGCTTTCATTTGCATCATTTCTTAATTATCTTGATATTGCTTGCACTTCTATTTGTCCATCATTATTTTTAATTATTTTAAATAAAAACATATAAACGTAAGTTATGAACCATTGGAAATGTTGAATAAATTATTCTTATTACTTATTTATATTTAATTGATGAATTTCAATTTTTAACCACTGTTAATATACATAATACCTTGCGTATTTATAATGTTTTTCTACTCTTTTACTTAATATTTGAACATTGTGAACACGCTAGTTTCTAATAAACTCTTAAATACTGAGGTAGGTTATGGGACAAAGCCCTGAAGGTATCAAATCTTACATTTAAGATATTTTAACTATAAAACAAGAACGAAGAATATACAAATTCTGATCGTATCAACAATGGGGCCGAATATTATTATTATATGTATTTTCTAAAGTCCTTGCATATTATGGAATAGCGCGAAATTATACTTCATAACAAAATCGTGCCTAAAAACGTCTTAGTCTTACAGAACCATTGTGAAACTGGCTATGGCTATGACTAAACAAATTGTTTTATATAGGTATATTACTTATGTGGTATGCCGACCCATACAGTGGCTTATTAACAGATGTTCAACAAATAAGAAGTCTGAAGAAGTCGAAATATAGATCTACTAACTATAATAGAAAAGGAAGGAAAATTCAACATTCCCAATTCAATTGGAATTGGAAAAATAGTTAAAGAATCCAAGAAGCATTGTCGCTACTGGAAAGGGGTAAATAAAAAAAAAACTTCTTTCTTAATCTGCGCAACAAGAAACCACCGAGTTTAAGAGCCACATCTTACATTCATCTCCCTCGGAGCTAATAACTTTTCCTAATGTTTTTCCACATCGAAATATTGATTAAACGCCTTTTACGAGTAGCACAATGTTTTCACTCTGAAGTAGAGTTGAAGATTTTGCAGACCAAAGAACCTATGTGCAAACGGTCCATATATCTCAGTCGTCTTAGCCGATATATTCGACTCTTCTTAACTAGGTATATATCCAATTACAGCCCGTACAGTTTCTTTATTATACCTTCTTCTTTAAACTCCTTCGATAAAAACTGAACCGAAGATCGCACAAGGTCAAGAGTAATTATTTGCCTGATATTTAGGCGTCCACAGACTATTGCAGGCGGAATCTTGTATCCGATTTTGAAATGATAACGTCAGAGGCGCCAATTCTAATAGTGTCCTAGCAACTATGTCATTGGTATTATATCCGTCAAGATGTCCAGGCATTCAAAATACTGGAGGCATGCCGTCGCATGTATCTCGACGTGACATACTATGTAGGCAATTCTACATATCCGCAACGCCATTGTCCTTTTTTTTGCGAGGATTGTGACCGGGAGCAATCAATGACCGTTGAGGCACTTTGGCGAGTAAAGATTAAGAAGTTCGATTTTTTCTGAAGTTCAAACCGCAAAGCTAACGCTGATCGGAGTATTACATTCCTCAGGTGTGAAGCTAAATCAAAATTTAGTGCATGGTTTTCGTTCGTTCACTAGCTATAACAAGTAAAAGTGTTATCATCGGCCTGGCCGATTTTTTGATACCCTCCACTGCATACAAGTCATGCAAAACTGGTTTTGTATGGGAGGTACCAGAACTACTACACCGACATAGTCCAAATTTAATATCAACATGATGACGATAAAAGTAATTCCTCTCACAAAATTGCACTGGCCTAGGTCGATTTGTTTTGACGCTATCCAGTTTTCAACAGACAGAAACAAATAGGCCTAATATTGATTTTGTATGGGAGCTACCAGAACTACTTGACAGACATAGCCCATTTTAAGTAACAACTTGACGACAATATAAAGAAGTCACAAAATTTCACTTGCCTACGTGGATTTTTTTGGACGCTATCTAGTTTTCAACTAAAAGGGGGAAACACATGGGTCTAATATTGATTTTGTATGGGAGCTACCCGAACTACTTGACCTACATAGCCCATTTTCAATACCAACCTGACGACGATAAAAAGATTCACCGAATTTTATTCGCCTATGTCAATTTCTTTGGGCGCTATTGTGCATTTAACACACACACGGACAGACAGACAAACAGACTTACAGACGGACACGGCTAAATCGATTCAGAATGTGATCCTGATTCAGAATATATATATATATATATAATATACTCCTTGGCGTTACAAATGTAATGACAAAGTGAATATACCTGCCTGTGGAGGGTATAAAAATAGTTATCCAAGGAGCACCGGTGTGAGGTGATGATATTGAGTTTGCCGAACACATTATTTTCAAGCTTAAGTCAATCATTTCCATCCACTGCCTTTACGATTATTGGACATTGGATCGAAAAGAGGACGCTACAGATAAAATCTTACGGTACGGTAATAAAAGTAGGTAGGTCGTATGTGTACTACAACTTATAAATCTAATATTATTCCGTAAGCATACCAAAAAAAATTAATATTATCAAATGGCTTCAAGATGTCTTGCCGGTTTTTGTCTAGATTTTTCATTTTGGTTGAGTTATTATCAAAAGTATCAAATACGTATCTACGTATGTAGACGGTTTTTAAAAAATTGCTCAACATTGCCTATTGGTATAGCTATTGTGTTTTTAAATCGATTATAAAATGGTGTTTTCTTTTTCTTAAAATAGCAGACTGTTTAAAATCATTATAAAAATAAAACGTACCGATTCTATCTGATCAACGTCAATGATATGATTTTTTTTCGGATAATAAAGTCAATCGTCGAATGCGTAGGTTGCATGGATTTCGAAAATAATAAGCCCCAAAATTCACCCGCAAAAATAATTTCCAGATTGTGCAAATCACGTAGTAAATAAACTATTTCGACTTTTAGTTAAAAACAATTAGTCAGACCTCATTCAAATGGTGGTATCAACCCAGAAAAACCCAATGTAAATTGCATGCAGAAATAGAAAAGAAAAACATTATATGTAGAAATTTCATCATAAATTGAACAACTGTATCTATATTGGAAAAATATATATATTGCCAGTCCGTTGTGCTCCAGAAATAGCTTTAACTAATTCTCCCGAGCATACAAATATTCGTACAAGATACCATGCATGTACACATATCTTTGTGTTTATTAATCTTTTTATTTTTTAATGGAAACGGTTTATTATGGTTTTTTGTTTCTGTAATTAAGACCTCTTGTTCCAATTAAATTGTGATTTTCTTAGATTTTAGATTTAGGTAATTTAGGCATTGTTTTCATCATTTAGGTTTTTTTTCTTTTTTATTTACTAATATGAAGAAATATACACAAAAAAATTGGAAAAGCACCTACTTATGATTGTATCATCTGTTTTTTTAGCCATAAACAGATTCTCTGAATCGCATAATAAAGACTCTCAACCTCGAGGAAAGGTAAACATTTACATTTAGTCAATGCGGCTAAGTGTATGATTTTTTAATAAAGAGCTGTTACCTACATTTCAAATATAGTGTTGGTGAGTCCAAATAGTTAATTTAAAATCGCATACATTGAAGAATCCTTTTTTAGTTCTACCTGCTTTTCGGTATAATCATTCATATCATCTATTGTCAACAAATGCTACATGAATATTCTGGTTAAGATGAACAACGAAAATGACTGCAGTAAGCCGGTTTATGACGAGATGTTAGAAATCCGATGTAACAGATGTTCATTATATGTTAAGTAAAAAGTAAGTAAGTAAAAAAGAAAATAATACCAGTTTTAAACAAAGTAAAGTTAATAATTTTCTAAGTAAGATTTTGGTTGTCCTTTGACAATATTTGGAAATACAATTTGATTCTTTACAACCAGATCACATTTGCGACATTTTAGGCGGTCGTTGCTGTACTCGAACTTTTTCAGAGCAGATGTTCCATTAACTTGCATCAATATGTTAGGTATGAATAAACCGACAACCGAAGCAACGGGTTCCATCATCAGGAAGAGCACCTGCTTCTCATTTGGAAGCTAGAGGAAGAGATCAGTTGGTTGCACTACGTTGAAGCAAAAGACAAATATATATTAATATATATATCGATCAAAATTTAGCATGAACAATTTTGATCGAAATACATTTATGTATTTATATATTTTTGAATTCGAATAGAAGAGTTTGAATCTTAAGTACTTACTTTACTGTTATTTTATTCCTCTTGCTTGTATTCTAGATTTGAATTTTTCCATTTTACTTTATTTTATTTTACTTAGACATTCTTTTTGGCATTTTTTTATATCCAGTAAATTTGAATCATTTCACTTTTTTTTTTTTTTTTTCAATAATATATTTATTTTTCTCTGTTAAGTGCTGATATGTTACAAACCTTTATTTTTTTTATTTTCTAGTACCTATTATTCCATTGGGACAGAAGAGGCACATTTAGATTAAGAGGAGCTGTTATCAATATTCATGTTCCATTGGTTGCAAAAAGGCACTTCTTTCATAGTTATACATTTGTCAAATTTTGAAATTATTTGCAATTTTAGACGAGTTTGATAAAAATATAGAGACAAAATTGATTTGGTCGCTGTAATGGATATCTACATAAATGAATTGATTTTTATGAACACAAATTAAAATTAAAGATGATCAGCTGACTTTCAAATCAGATACCAACAAAAAAGGCAAAAAAAATATCTTATTTTATGTTCCATTGAACATTAGGCACGAAAAATTTGAAATCTGAGAGCCAAATCTGATAATCCCAATAGAAAACGACATAATTTGAATTGTTACTACGTTTTTATTATTATTCGATAGTAGTCTCTCTCCCCTCTCGGTTGCTTACGGCAACGCATTTGACTGACTTGTTAGAATTCACGCCTACTAGTGTGCAATCGCAATATGACTGAAAATGAATTTTGTTGTTGTTTTTTTTACCTTTTTTTATACTTTGGAGCTGTTCTTGGTGCCGTCAAAATTAACCTATATTAAATTTAAAATGTTTTAGTTTTCTAAAAAAACTATAATATATTGCTATACTTACGTGATTTTCCATTGGTACAAAAAATCTTTTTTTTTTTTATCTAAATCACTTTTAATGCAAACAAAAAAAACAATGGCACTCCGGGAGTGTCGACAGAAGTGAAAACTTGAACAATAACGTGTCTATTTTTTGAATTGTCAGCAAATATTTTAATGTGCAGGAAGTGTTTTCTTATTCATTATTATAAACTACTAGGTATGTACTACAAAAATTATACTATAATCTTCAATTTCCTTTAATGCGCTATTGTACATGAAAAATAATGCATACTTGTTGGTACCAGCGATGGAAGAGTGGATACAATTGTATCTTTTGGATACAATCTGAAAATAAATTGACATAGATGCAATCCACTCGAAAAAGTTTCAATTTCCCAAACATTTGTTTCTTCAAAAGTTACACAGTTACAATCCTTCTTTAAAATGTACAATGTGATACCCACGCGACGAACACATCCATACTTTGTTATAGGGAATATAAAATGCGTTCTGGCCTGAAGTTCAACTCCATTACATTTGGCTAACCAATTCACTTTTGCCAAAGGCCGCATTCAAGAATCTAGTTACCTTAACCCTTTGTATCGCCATGTTGCAGAAATGCAACATACTGCAAAAGTATCTGTCAAATTAATTGATGTCATTTAAGAAAGTAATTTAAGAGTTGTTGCATATCCAATACTCTTCTTTACATGAAATATATACTCATGATTGACAGAAAAGGATTTTATAGTGGGGGTTTGCCCTTTTATTCAGTTCATTCCATTCAGTCAATAATCAAGAGAGGTTTGCAAACTTGGAATTTTTTTTTATATAACTAAAAATAGTGTTTGTGCAAATTAAAGTGATTTACTAACCAAGTGAGTTAGTAACAAAACTAATTATTGCTTTAGAGACTTTAATTTAGAGTAAAATAAAGCCTTATAACGCAATATTGCAGATACGCAACAAACCTTTTTTTATAAATAAAATACAAGAAATCAAAATTATTGTGTTTTCATTTATAAGATTATTATATGTAATAACAAAGAAAGCTGAAAATCACCTTTTTTTCTAATTTGAACACATTGCGATACAAAGGGTTAAGTCGACTAGATTGTCTGGATGAGATGTAACCTGAACGAAAAAACTAGATTGGTGGGGAATGTCACTTTTCCTACGTCAGCCACATATGCGAACTGTCAACTTAGTACTCAGTCACGAATTTCTTGACTAGATTCGTCGGCTACCCCTCCATAAACGTCAACTGAAACAGCTGCTAATATGACCGATTTCCTCCAATTAAAAACCGAGATACTTCTAGTGAGAGGGCTGTCAGATTTACTAAACTAGATACTTGAACGTCCCCAGACACTCTCCAATGCAATAAGAAAATACCATTTTTTCATAATGTCATGTGTACCAGAGACAATACTGAGACCACCAACTCCGACCGATTTCCCGTTACTTAGTCTACAAGCTATATTTTTATGGGGTGGCAAATGCTAAGTGCGCTTGTATTGTTACATAGAAATTCGTATTGACAAATGTCACGTAACTTCAAAAATTCCGACTCACCAACACACTCGCACATTGCATATGCCACTTCCGCTGTGGGCAAAGTTGCTGACAGCGTTCATAGAATTTCATCCGTTAAATTTGAAATTATTCGTTAGGTGTGCATAATATTTTTTTTAAGGAATAAGTGGAGATTTGCTTGAAATATATATGAAAAATGAACAATGCAGATTATTTGAAGTAAAATAGAAATATATTGAGCAAATTTTCTTCAGTTTTCTAAGAAAAATTTACGCATGAAATCGAAGTTAATGATATTCAAAAGCGCAAAATACGCAACCATGTTTGTCATAATAAGTTTTAAGTATATAGAACATCTCATTTAGCTAGTTTTATTAACCAAAGAAATCAAATTATTCGCCTTTTAACAATATATAATTACTAACCAATGGCATTCAGTAATGTGAAAAGGTGGTATTCCCGAATTCTAGCACATTTCCCCACGGTTGTCGAGGTTGGCAGCATTTATTTTTGTATTTTTTGTATGTTTTTACATGTCACACGGATTCTTAATTGACACAACACCGATAGGAAAACAAAATGGCGAATTTGAAAAAAAACTGAGGTGGCCAGCGGCAAGAGGATTGTGAGTTGGGGGTCTCAGTATCATTTGTCTCTGATGTGTACTCCGTTGCTCTTTCATAGTGCACGCATGAGTGTTGCGCTGTTATATTCCTCTTTTATTCAATAAATATTCGTATTTATTGTATTTTTATTTATAAATTAAGTTAATAAGAACAAGTACTTCAATACAAATGACAATAAATTTATAAATTAAGTGAAATAATTCGCAAGGATTTACTCTATATTTTACACGTTCTCGATCGCAGATCTGTACTCGGAATCAAAAATCAACACAATACCAAAAAATTATTGGTTGTCAAAAATAAAAAGATAAACACTCAAGTAGATGGGCCGCCACAACGTACGTGGGGTAGTTAACATTCGGCCATTCTGTTCCTTAATCGCCCTCGATAATTCTAGATCGAAGTCATCAAGATGAGCTGGTCTCTTCTTGGCTCTGGTTGGTCGTTGAACCGATGGTAGTGCACAGTCAGATCCCTCTGACTCGACGCTGTCGTCTCCGTTTAACTCTGGACTCTCGGTTGGAACTCGCTTCATGTCGTCGACTGCTGCTATGCCGTTATAAAATTTCTGGGATCTCTGCATTTCAGGAATATCCTGAACTCGGTATCGGTCTCCTGGCAAAACCTCTGTCACGATGTATGGCCCCTTATATTTAGGCAATAACTTCTGTGAATCACCAGTAGCACCAACGAAATCTCCAGGAACGAATTTTGTAGCTTTACATCTCTTGCTGTTATACATCTTCTGCTGATACTCTTGATTCTGCTTAATGACTTGGTATAAACTTTTTCTCACTTCGTGTATATTATCGGATAATCTTTGACATCGGTTGAATTCATCATCAATCGGAAGTCCATCGATGCCTCTCGGATCATAATTAAATAAAACTTCGAAAGGTGTCTTCTTCAAAGTTGTATGAACAGTATTATTTTATTCAGGCTCCATTGTACGACGTTAACGTACTGATCCCAATCAGAACCATTCTGCTTTTGGCTCAATGTTGCTAACATAGGTGTTATACTGCGGTTAATTCGTTCAATTTGGCCATTGTCCCTCGGTGTCGCGGTCGCATTCTTAAAGTGTATAATGTTTTTATCTTCACACCCTGGTCGGTAATCAATCGGTCCTCGAAGATTTTGACGGTAGTATTCGACTTGACATCTCGTACAGCTTTTAGAATGCAGAATTTTGTGAACCCATCTATAATCGCCAACACATATTGATTTCCTTTAGAACTACGAACGAAAGGACCTAGGTGACCTGCATGTAGTGTGTGAAACGGTATTCCAATTTTATCGATCGAATGCAAAAATCCTTGCTTTTTGCCATCAGGTTGTTTATGGCAAAGGCACTCCATACACGAACCGATAAAACCCTTGACATATCTCCTCATCCTCGGAAACCAGTATTTCTCCTTTATCTTTGCAATAGTCTTATCAAATGCAACATGTCCAAATTTATTATGACAATTCGTGACGATCTGACATCTGGCTCTTTTTGGAACATACCATTTTACCTCGTTGTTCTCTTTTTTAAAAACTCGACCATCAATCAACTCGAACTCAGTTTGAATTTGTTTTTCAGCTTTGCTTAAGATATTCTTCTTTTTAAGTATTTCCGCGATTTTCGGCTAGCTTATCTGCAACATGACTAACCAATCATACTCATCAAGTATTGAATAGAGACAAACTAAATCAGCGACAGTTTCAGTCTCCTCAGGCTCTTGAAAGGGATTACGGCTTAATGCATCAGCATGCCTCATACTGTCGCCAGGTCTGTGCTGAATCTCGAACTTAAACTCTAATAGCTTCAGCCACCAACGTCCTATCCTAGGAATGACATGCCGCTTTGTTAACGAACTCCTTACAGCATTGCAGTCAGTAATGATTACGAACTCTAAGCCAATCAAGTAAACTCTAAACTTCTCCAAAGACCAAACAACTGCCAACGCTTCCAGCTCTGTAGAATGATATTTTGCTTCTTCATTTGTCGTCTGTCTGCTACAGTAAGCAACTGGATGAAACTTCCCGTCGTGTTGGAGTTGCAAAAGAACACCTCCAAGACCGTCTTTGCACGCATCTGTATGTACTTCTGTCTTCGCGTCCGGTGAATACAAACATAATACGGGCCGCTCAACCAACTTCTTTTTCAATGTTTCGAACGCCGTTTTCTCGACATCACTCCAGTTCCATTTGACTTCCTTTCCAGTAAGTTGAGTTAATGGTTTAACGATCAGAGCGAAATCTTTTATAAAACTACGGAAGTAACTCGCCAATCCAATGAATTGTCTGATCTGATGAACATTTCCAGGTGGTGGAAAATTAGCTACACTCTCTATTTTTCTTGCATTAGGCTTAACAATTCCACTACCAATCTCAAATCCCAGATACTCCACTGTGTTGTACAGAAACTTACACTTTCTTAAATTCAACTTTAAATCAGCTCTGCGTAAACACTCAAAGATTATTGTTAAATTCTCAATCGCCTCTTCTTCATATTCAGCTGGGCACAAAATGTCATCGAAGTATGCCAAAGCAATAGTATATCTGAGAGGACAAAGAATCTTATTGACAAGACGCTGAAACATCAGTGGGCCATTGCATACCCCAAATGGCATCCGAAGAAACTCAAAATGGCCATCGGGAGTCACAAACCCAGTTAAATGGCGAGATTTGCAGCTCACGGGGATTTGATAACATCCACTTTTCATGTCAAGCATGGAAAAACATTTCTTGTTACTCATTGTGTCAATCTGGTCGTTCAGAATTGGAAGCGGGTACTTCATCTTCTTTGTCAATTTCTTAAGCGCACGACAATCAATACAAATTCGCTTGCTTCCATCCTTTTTGTGACAATAAGTATTGGGCTTGCATAGTTGGATACTGAATCTTGGATGATACCAGCGGCCTTCATCTCGTCCATCTCCCCTCTCACGAACTCTCTTTCGCTGTGACTTAATCTATAAGGACGATAAACCACGGGAATATCTGAATCAAGATCTATATCAAACTCGACCTCTTTTGTGCAACCCAACTCTTTGTCATTCATGGCAAAACAATCTCGAAATTTAATTATTGTCGCTAATAATTTCTCTCGTACGCTAGCCGAAACATTAGGATTTATATCTACCGTTTCCAAAAACGAATTCTCAACAACAGACAACAATGCATTGTACCCACAGTTTTCCGGATTGTAGACATCTTTGTTGGCAACTCTTGAATCCTCAACACATAGCATTCCTCTTGCTAGTGTAGCCCTTTTCTCAAAAACAATCGCACTGGAACTCATGTTTACAACTCGAATATTGACGTCGTCCCGTACATTCACTACGCAGCTGGAAATTATTGATCCTCCACGATTGGATCCGCCCTCAATATAAACATCAGCATTCCGTTTTATACCAACGCAAGCAGTGATAAATCCAATGTAGCCAGCTGGAATTACGGTTTCTCTTTCGGCCCATAATTTAATCTCCTGTTTAGGTAAAGGTGGAACTACTAAATCTTTGAAACACTCCTCATCTTCAATTTGACGCTCTTCAAATACTCGAATATTGTTGCCTCGCTTGACAATGGTAATGTATTCGTTCTCGGTAAACGGCTGTCCTATCAACAGGGGAATTTGCAAAAATTCATCTGGCACAACATGTATTTTCACATTTGCCTCCGCTTGATCGACTTGCAAACTCGCCTCGAAAATTCCCAGAGAAGCCAACCTGCCATTACCAAAACCACAAATCATTTCTGAGCACTTGTCATACTGGATATTGAGTTTCGTCGCATAAGAATCTTTAAGCATAACACATTTGCTACCATTATCGATGTATGCTTTCAAATCGTGACCATTCAATTTAGCTGTTTGATAGTATTTCAAATCTTTAGAAGAACCCTCGGACGAGCTTAATAAAGTTGTTTTGTTTCGCGACTCATTTCTTGCAACATTCGCTGCTGTACTCGGCGAACGAAAATCATTTTTATTTTCGGGACAATTTTTGACGATGTGTCCTGGCTTTCCGCAATGAATACACGTGACTTGCACTTTGCACTCACTCTTATAATGCCCTGGAGCAAGACATCGAAAACATTTTATTTAATTTTTGGGCTTACCTTTAGTACAAAACTCATCGCTGTGTCCACTATTTTTGCATATACTGGAATTTTTCTCTTGTGAACTGTTTCTCTTGTACTCACTTTTGTACTCGCTTGAAAATTTCTTGACTGAATCAGGCACTCCCATTATTTGTGTGTAGCTCTTGATGTCTCTTACCATCTCATTGGTATTGTCATGAGAACGACATAACAAAAATTGTTTCAGCTCCCTGGATAGCAAACCCTCAATGATTTGGACTTTGATCTCTTTGAAGCTTAGCTTAAGCTCATTTGACATCCGGACTTTATCAAAAAAATAATCGATGACCTCCTCGCCTCTTCCCTGTACTCTCACCAACAACATCTTCCATCTGTCAGCAGTATCTAAAGGACTTGTAAATGTTTTTTCGAATTCCTCTTTGAATTCACTCCAACTAGTAACGTTTAAGGAACTATACCAACTCTTTGCAGCTCCAACCAAATGCAACCTGACACACTCCAAACGAAACTCATTAGACCATTTGTTCAGATCCGCCACAGCACTTACCGAATGTATCCAATCACATGCCTCGTAATCATTTTCTTTTCCACAAAAATTGCTTATAGTGTTGTTGAAATCTGGCATAATTAGATATTTTACTTCAGCATCATCTTTGTTGTTCTGTGGATTAGCAACTTTCAACGCATCCACAAGCAACTTTACTAGATCGTCGGCACTCATCTTCGCAGTCTCGAATTTTTCCACCGCCGTTGAATTCAAAATTGTCGATGAATTGAAATTCGCCTGTATGGTTATCTCGTTTTCGCCCTCGTTGGTTGTATCTATCAAATGCTGTCCTTGAAACATTCCAATAGAATGCAATTACTGTGCAATTCGATGTAATCCCACTTCTGAATGTTAGATTCCTCTTTTATTCAATAAATATTCGTATTTATTGTATTTTTATTTATAAATTAAGTTAATAAGAACAAGTACTTCAATACAAATGACAATAAATTTATAAATTAAGTGAAATAATTCGCAAGGATTTACTCTATATTTTACACGTTCTCGATCGCAGATCTGTACTCGGAATCAAAAATCAATTCAATACCAAAAAATTATTGGTTGTCAAAAATAAAAAGATAAACACTCAAGTAGATGGGCCGCCACAACGTACGTGGGGTAGTTAACACAGCTTTATACTCAGCCTGCTCAGTAAATTTATTCTGAGCTCATAGAGCGCGCTCTGATCATTCTCTGAAAACGCATATAGGCGTTTTTCTTTTTTAGTTCAGAGCACAACCTGAACTGTTATACGAAAAGTTCGTGTTTCTTTTTTAGCTCAGATCCATCAGAGCTCCGAATTTGTGTTTCTTTTTTTCGATCTGAGCATAATCAGAGCGCGCTCGATGAGCTCAGAATATATTGACTGAGCAGGCTGAGTAAAAAGCTGAATACACACTCACAGTCACATTTGACAGAGAAAAAAAACAGGAAAACAAAATAAATGAAATGGTGGACGAACTTTGTTGTTCTGGAACTAAAGGATAACCAATTTAATAAATAAAAATTAATAAATATTCAATTTTTACATACATTTATTAAAAATGTCAGCTACGTGCTCAAGTGTGTTTCATAAATACATCAGAACAATCTGAGCACGCTCGGCGCAGAGCGCGCTCATAATGCTCGAGCTCGGTTCAGAGTTCAGCTCTGAACTGAAAAAGAAAAACGCCTTATAGTGAGAAGGTAAGTTTTCGGTGACACCATTAATGGCGTCTGTTGTTCTCTTTGAGGTATGATAGGACTGTTATCTGCTAGGTGTCGCTGTTTCATTAGTTGGTATTTGGTCCATCTATGTTCTCTTTCATTGTATATAAACATTTCTCTATATACAATGACTCTATATACCCTCTCAGCTTCCGTTCCAATTCCACGAACACTGGTGTCGCAACATTGGTAACGCAACATTGGTGTCGCGAGTTCAATGATTTTATCCCATATCAAAAAATCCCAACGCGCCTAAAGAAGTTATCACTTCCAAAAATCAATCTTTTTTTTGATTCGGATCACTTTTTGCAGATCTCGATATTTTTTCAGATTTACACATACTGCCACAAATACTAATATACATTGCACAGCTGTATTACGTAATTTTAAGTTCGCTTTCAAAACAAATGCGCAAATCTTCCAAATAGAAATACATAGTAGCCATGGAAATAATTTTGGAGGAATTATTATCTTCATCGTCTTCCTTATCACCGGAAGACTATGAATCAGCAAAACTGCTCCATTTGTATCTACAATAGGGGAAACGTTTTTAAAGTCGATATCCATGGTTGATTTTATCAAAAACGAATGCAATTTGAACAGCGATATTACTGTCAAATAACGCACTAATCGATTTAAAAAAGCAGATTAATTTCCATGCATGTTCCATGAGCCGCGTAAAATCTGAGAAAAAATATCTGGTGGTCCCAATGGAAAACGGCATAAAATATCTACCAATAATTATCCCCCACATTGGTGTGGATTAGTTGTTAGATAAACTCAGCTTTTGTTTCTTCTCTATCCGCTTCGAAAAACGTTTCTGTCTTCCTCAGGCAAGCACGTAGCCAGGGGGGCGTTACTTGAGGGGCTGAAGCGAAAAATATCGTCGAGTGATCTTTCTACCGAAGTTTTGAAATTGCTCGATATATGTGACAAGACTTACTTTGGAGGTATAAGCTTCTTGCTTACGGTTTTGGGCACGCTTCTAGTGACCACAGCTAGTGTTGAAAGAACCTCTTCAACTATAAAAACGATTAAAACAGTGTCCCGAAGAGTTATGGGGAATGCAAGATTAAGCTCACTTGCTATGATATCTGTTCATTCGGATATTAATGTGGATCCAGATAAGGTGTTTGATCTCATGTCAAAAAAAAATCAAGGCGTATTATGCTTTGAAAAAATGTGTGTGAAAAAATAGTTTATAAAGGGTTTTCCAATAAGAGGTGTTATTGTGAATGACCCGCTATTTCGGTAGCTGTCACTTTTGAATCTTTTATGTCGTTTTCCATTGGGACCACCAAAAACCTTTTTCAATTCTCAGATTTTATGCGGCTCATGGAACATGCAACGAAATTGATCTGCTTTTGTGAATGGATTAGTGCGTTATTTGACAACAATATCAGCTGTTCAAATTTCATTTGTTTTTTGTAAAATTAACCATGGAAGTCGGCTTGAAAAATGATTCCTCTGGTGTAGCTACAAATGGAGTTGTTTTGGTGATTCGTAGTTTCCAGATGATGAGGAAGACAATGAAGATAATAATTCCTCCAAAACGATGTCCATTGCTGTTTATGTATTCCTTTATTTTGGTTTTCACGGAACTTTGCACATTTGTTTTGAAACAAACTTCTTTAAATGACGTAAAACAGCTGTTCTGTATTTGTGGTAGCATGTGTAAATCTGAAAAAATATCGAGATTTGCAAAAAGTGATCCGAATCAAAAAAAAAGATTCATTTTTTCCCCAATGGAACGCCAAAATTGATTTAGATCAAAAAAAAGGTTGAATTTTTGTCCCAATGGAAAACGACATTATTCTTTGACATTTGACAAGTAGAAACTACGCCATTACTAAAAATGAAACGATACACGCTTCAACAACGCAATAAAATTATTAAATTTCACTACAAAAATGGTGAAAAAACACAAGCAACGAAACCATTGATCTTTTACGGGCAAAGTTTCCGGACCGTGTTATCTCTCGAAGAGGTGATCACAATTGGCCACCGAGATCTTGTGATTTAACACCTTACGACTTCTTCCTTTGGGGCCACATGAAAGATAGGGTCTACGTCAACAGCCCAGCGTCGATTCAAGACCTCAAAGATAAAATTCGTGAGGCTATCGAGGACATAGGGCAGCCACTATGCGATTTGGTTATGGAAAATTTCATGAAAGGGGTATGGTCCTGTATGCGTGCTCGTGGTGGCCATTTGACTGATGTTGTTTTTCATTATTAACGGCATACCTTAATCTTTATTATGAAATAAACATCCGATCATTTATCTCAAAAAATTGCATTTTTCTTTAAATACCAAAATAACACCTCTTATTGGAAAACCCTTATATGTTTGTTTAAGTACCTACATACGATTTAAAAACTAATAAAAATCAATGAATAGGAATATATATAGTTTTTTCTTTAAAGAATTGCTCGTAAGATTTGGAAGCAAGCCTCCCCCGGAGACAAAATCCTGGCTATGGCACTGTCTTTATTAGAGAACAGCGAGGCGTGTTTTTTTTTAGCTCCGTTCTCAGCAAAGCAAAGTAAGGTACGATTTTCAGCACGCAATTACAACAACTGCGCTCTACTTGACACTTCGAGACTCGCAGTAGTTATTGTAATTTGTGTGCTGAAAATCTTACTTTACTTTGCTTCGCTGAAAACGAAGCTCAAAAAAACATGCCTAATATATATCCATACAAACGATATACGATATAGGTAAAGAAAATAATTTCGAAGGCGAACTTCGGCAAAGACATCTTCAGTGCAAAGATCAAGGGAAGAACTAACATTGTTATTCGTTTAAGTAGCAGTGTGTTTTCCGTGCTCACTCTTTCTCTCTTATGTGGTTTTCGATAGGGCTTCTTCAGATTTGCTCTCAGATTTCACATTTCGTGTGTCTAATCGAACATATAAACGTCACTTGCCCTTTTTGTGTTGATAAACTTTATATTAAAACAATCCGAATTTACACCCATATTGATTTCTAAACATTTGTACTTAAATAATTAACAAAAAAAGATCCACCGGATGCAATGCGTTTCTTTGCAGTCAAAAAGTTTCACGAAGACGTAAACAAACTCCACAAGTTGTCAAACCCAAACGTACTTTATTTGGTAAATCTGAAGAAAATCTGAGAAAGTGCTCTGAAATCTGAAAAAAATATTGTTTTTTTTTTATACCAAACGAATAGAAAAAGTATATTTTCTAAACATTTATATCCAAGAAGAAGTGTAATCTTATATCAGTGAAATTAAACATATCAAAGGTGGCAGATACATATAAATGATGGATTCTTGGAGCTATTACGACTAGTATTTACGAGCGTCGATGATCTTAATAATTCTTTTATCAATTTACTGTTAAAAGACTTAAAGTAAATGAAAATTCGTCCCTTATTAAAATAAAGTTAAATGTATTATATATATATATATTTAACATTACCTAAACCATTGCACTAACAAATATATATAAGATCTGGATTAAAATATTGGAAAACTATTAACATCTAAAATAATTGTTTTTTTTTTGACTAATTATATAAATTCTTCTAAATGGCTTTCAATTCTTTATACATCCTAATAGACATAATATCTATGTTTTTCAAGTAAGCTAAGAACTAATAAATTGATTGATAAGCAAAGGAAAAAATAGGTTCGTTTGGGTACATATATAACAAAATAAAGATTAAAGTAAAGATTGTTTTCTAAGAGGTATAGAATTTTAAGTTGGCAACACTATTTTAACTGGCGCCCATTTTGTCAGTTGTCAAGTGAGTAATTTTTAGTTTGGTTTAGCATTTCAACCAGAGACCTGCGACCAGCAACTCCGGCCGATTTCCCGTTACTAAGTCTACATCTATATTTTTATGGATTGGTCATGATTTGGTGCGCTTGTAGTGTTACATAGAAATTCGTATTGACTAATGTCACGAAACTTCAAAAATTCTTTAAGAAAAATTGTCATTGCAAAATGTTTGCATGCAAAAAAAAAACTTTTGACCAAACTTTTATCAGTTATGAAAAATGTAGACATGAAATCGCTCTTAGTGATATCAAAAAGATGTTTTATGTATGTTTCTTATATATAAAACATCTCCTGTAGATAGTTTTATTAACTAACAAAATCGAATTATTCGCCCTTTAACAATATATAATTACTAACCAATTCAGTTATGTAAAAATGTGGTATTCCCGAACTCTAGCACATTTCCCCACGGTTGCCGAGGTTGGCAGCATTTATTTTTTTTTTTTTTTTTTTGTATGTTTTTGCATGTCATACGGATTGTTAATTGACACAACACCGATAGGAAAACAAAATGGCGAATTTGAAAAAAAAAAAATTGAGGGGGCCAGCGGCAAGAGGATTGTGAGTTGGGGGTCTCAGTATGATTTATCTCTGATTTCAACATTAATAGATAAATAAAAATCATGGTTCCTGTTCGAAATACGTATCGCGCACTACGTCCATTTAACGATGTTTAGCGATGAAGCTCTCTTTTGGTTGAATGGATATGACAATAAAAAAACTGACTGTTTCGTGTGCTTTATAGGTTGGTGGAATAATTGGTTCGTACTTCTTCAAAAACGAAGCTGGCCGGAACGTTACAGTAAATGGTGACAGCTTTAGAGCCATGATTACTGACTTTTTCGTTCATCAATTGAACAACCATGATGTGCAGGAGCTGTGGTTTCAACCAGAGGGCGCAACATGTCACAAATCTCGTACCACAATTGATTTGTTGAAGGAAACGTTTGGCATAGTTTCACGTTGCGGACCCGTGAATTGGCCTCCAAGATCATGCGATTTTACGCAGCTTATTTTCTGTAGGGGATATGTGAAGTCGCTAGTCTACGCCGATAAGCCCGAATCGATTGACAACTTGGAGGACAACATTCGGCGCGTTATTGCCGATATACATAAATGTATATCATAAATAAATGTTGGAAAAAGTCATCGAAAATTCTACCTTCAGATTAGACTACGTCCGAGCCAACCGCGGCGGTCATATGCCAGAAATCGTATTTAAATTATAATCCCAGAAGATTATCTTTCGAATAAAGTAATTTCATGTCGATTTAAAAAAATCATCTTTTTTATTCCATTTCAAAGTTCTATACCTCTAAAAAAAACACCCTTTATAATGTAATAGGAATTTGATAACTATAATTATAGTGAATGCATTGTTTTTGATTGGCAAATTATTCAGATTTGTAATGGATACAATATAAATATAATTTAGAAGCTATTATATGGACGTCATGCGTTGCTGTTATTTAGATTTTGAGAAATATCCCGTTGTAATAATACATTAAATTAATGCAGGTAAAACACCTACGCGTTCTAATAAATAAAACTTAATGATTTTTTCATGTCAAGCCAATGCTGTACCAAAATACCACATTTGAGCACTTTAAACAGGTGAATTAATCTGCGTTTGATTTTCGGAATTAGAACAATTGAACGTTTCCAAAGTTGCCGATGAATCATTGGCATTTATAAGATCTTGCGAATTATTATTAGGTGAACGCAGAAGTACTGAATATAAAGGTAGCGTATGTGTGGAACGAAAATTAGCTTTCTCCAGTTCTTGTTGCAATTGTCGTAATGTCGGGTTTACTTCGACAATATTTTGCAATTTATTAAGTACGTTCAGTGCATTGTCTATTATTTCATACTGTCGTCTAATTTCCTGAATAGAGTTTTCATTTAAGATGTTCGCAATTTGTTGTTGGCTATTGTAAGATTCATCGGACTTGTCAAGGTTCTAAAAAAATTTACTTTAATAAACTTTATATCATACGAAGGTACATACTTAAACAATACCTCAATGCATAGACTTGTCAAGTAATTCTTGACATCGGTTTCCACAAAGTGTCCTTGATCATTCCATGTTCGCAACCATCGTAACACCCCGTCCGGGGTTACCTCTTGTTGTACCAGAGAATTGCATTGTGAATTATTTTGGCTACATAAAGTGCTGAGCTGGCAGATGTCTTCATTAAGTCTCTATTCGATTTAAAGAAAGATTTTGTTTCTTTAAGTCAGTTTAAATTAGTAAAATTTTGATATGGAAGCGACTGTGAAATTTCATGAGGTGATATTTAAAATGAAACAAAACAAGTAAAACTTGATACACAAGTAACAAATTTTACCTTAACAACTAATATATTGTCTGCCTATCCATAAGCCCTGATAGCTGGAGCTACTTTTAAGACTGTAGATTTATGTAAAGTTTAAATTATAAGAAATAAAAAATAAAGTTTAGGTCTATTTCAGACAAATCTAGAAGACGTCAGATGACAAGACTTTTGTATACGCCAAAATAGTTAAAACAAATAGAAAAAACAACCAAGCCAAGTGCGAGTGTCACTCGCGCACCGAAGGAGAAGGTGCCGTTCTTTTGCGGAAATTGCGAAGATTTTTTTTTTAGAACACACTCTAAAGAATGAAATGAGTAATGACCGAGAGCATGTTTGTGTACAACAATATGTGTGCATGAGAATGAGTATCCATTGGAAGAGTTCCAATTGAAATTGAAAATGATATTGAGAACACGGTTTAATGAATGGAGAATTGGAGAATGAAGACAACCCAGCAAACATTTCATTCAGCAAAAATGCAATGATATTCAGTAAAACTGAAGAACATACTTTCATTTAAAATTCATTTATGTGAACCAATATGGATTTTCATTCACATAAATGAACAATAATGATTATGAGCTAGTTATGCATCTCGAAAAAAAATAGCTACGATTTCAGAATTCAAATTTATAATTTATAATTTTATTTTTTTATTAATTTAAGTGAATATTGACTGAATCATTTTTAAATCATCATAAAGATTCATAAATGATATCAATAAATGCAATTTATTTACCACTAAAATGAATATAAGTAAGCACGCTTACATTCATTCAGTGAATGTGAAGGCCCATTTCTCCGGAAATTGGATTGAAATTTAATCATAAATGAATTCATATCTGAAGTTTTTCTTCATTTAAATGAGTCATTTATGATTCATTTTTGAAGGCAAATGTTTGCTGGGAACCGAGAGCACAAACCCTAGTGTAGAGTCTGGAATTTGGATATAGTGATATCGGTTAAGAGAACACACCCTTAACGAATGAACATGGTTAAAAGGCGCGTATTTTATAGTATAGTGATTGACATTTTTTGTAAATATCTTGTAAAATATTAACTTTTCGGCAAAACAGTCTTCAGCAAATACATAGCCATGAACGAAGTATTAAATAGACCGTCAGGTCAGCCAACTTAAGATAGTTTGCCTACAAGCTGTTTTCCGTGTTACTATGTGGGAAAGTATGTGTGCCATTTTAAAGTAAATTAGCCGCACGCATACAATTGCACATAGTAACCTGACAGTTCGTTCAGTTTTTTTCTTTTATTACACCTCCCGCCATTAAGAATTTCTTTTTTGCTGATTCAGAGATAGGCAAATTAAGATAGGATTTTTGTTTTCAAAATTTGCGGTGAGAATACCCGATGGACGGGAGTTGAGGTCTATTTAGTACTTAGTTTACGATATATATACGAGTATGATCTACAAAAACTGTATGTATCCATTTTTTGTAAATCATGGAATCAACAGTTTTTTGTGCGAATGAAAATTTGTTTTTTCACCAAATCACTGATTACTCTAAAAGTAGTCGATGTCTCTCTACCATTGGTATTTGCTGGTTTGGAGACGGACAGACATCCTAGCGAGACTAGGGTTACGTTTTTTTTTCCCTTTGGGTGCCGAACTTTAAAAATTATGTTTTTGAATATTAAGTTATTTAATTAAAAAGACTGCACGTTTCATTAGTTATTTTGATTTCGGCACACCCCAGCATAAAATACAAAACTGCTGACCGAAGGTTGTAAAACCAAGTCATAAAAGACTTGCCAATCAAAAATTATTGAAAACCTATATTTCGTATACAAATAAAGCCTATTATAATCCAATCTAATACAAAACTAGAAGTGCAAAGTCATTGTTATAAAGTTATATATCGTTGCGACGACATAGCGCAAGAGGGATTATTGCATGGTGGGGCACTAACTTGGAAGCATAAACCCATGAGCGGTAAAATTGGCGTTGTGGATGAGTAAATGCACGCGTGGGATACTGACGCTCCATATACATTCTATAAAATAAAAGGACACAAAAGGACATAAGAGTCATGGCTGGGTTCGTATGAGTATAACGTGCTATCATGAGAATTTGCATGGGAAGTAACAGCATTTGTTATTTACCCAGTAAGTGTATCGAAGTTCTTGAGGATATAAAGAAAAAAAGATAAATACATACTGTAAATAGTAGCTCAAAAAGCAAGGTTTGCAAAAATTATGCAGCAAATTCACTAATTTTAAAATACAAAATCATATAACAAAACCACACATAATTTGTTTTTAAACTAACTGTTTTTTGTACCTTGTTGATATTACATATTATGTTATTGTATATTGGGTTGAAAGGTAGGACTGAGTTCCTTGGACTAAGAAAAGTTTCAAATAGTTTCGAAAAGCCAACGGAATTTTCCGAGATTATTTCGTTTTGATCCACTAAAATGCAAGTTTTTCTTGAAATTGTAGATATAATTTTAATTCAATGCCATCGCATAGTCACTATCTGCGAGGTGTTGACCAACCACTGTCGGTATAATGACATTAGTATGGAAACAAACATTTTTCGACATACATTTTTTGAATATCCAAGTTTCCACAATTTGTTTGTATAGATTATTAAAGAAAGGTAATGAAACTAATATGTTTCATACATACATAGTTATTAAAGGTACCCAAGGTCGATTTTGACTGAATCATTTTTAAATCATCATAAAGATTCATAAATGATATCAATAAATGCAATTTATTTACCACTAAAATGAATATAAGTAAGCACGCTTACATTCATTCAGTGAATGTGAAGGCCCATTTCTCCGGAAATTGGATTGAAATTTAATCATAAATGAATTCATATCTGAAGTTTTTCTTCATTTAAATGAGTCATTTATGATTCATTTTTGAAGGCAAATGTTTGCTGGGAACCGAGAGCACAAACCCTAGTGTAGAGTCTGGAATTTGGATATAGTGATATCGGTTAAGAGAACACACCCTTAACGAATGAACATGGTTAAAAGGCGCGTATTTTATAGTATAGTGATTGACATTTTTTGTAAATATCTTGTAAAATATTAACTTTTCGGCAAAACAGTCTTCAGCAAATACATAGCCATGAACGAAGTATTAAATAGACCGTCAGGTCAGCCAACTTAAGATAGTTTGCCTACAAGCTGTTTTCCGTGTTACTATGTGGGAAAGTATGTGTGCCATTTTAAAGTAAATTAGCCGCACGCATACAATTGCACATAGTAACCTGACAGTTCGTTCAGTTTTTTTCTTTTATTACACCTCCCGCCATTAAGAATTTCTTTTTTGCTGATTCAGAGATAGGCAAATTAAGATAGGATTTTTGTTTTCAAAATTTGCGGTGAGAATACCCGATGGACGGGAGTTGAGGTCTATTTAGTACTTAGTTTACGATATATATACGAGTATGATCTACAAAAACTGTATGTATCCATTTTTTGTAAATCATGGAATCAACAGTTTTTTGTGCGAATGAAAATTTGTTTTTTTCACCAAATCACTGATTACTCTAAAAGTAGTCGATGTCTCTCTACCATTGGTATTTGCTGGTTTGGAGACGGACAGACATCCTAGCGAGACTAGGGTTACGTTTTTTTTCCCCTTTGGGTGCCGAACTTTAAAAATTATGTTTTTGAATATTAAGTTATTTAATTAAAAAGACTGCACGTTTCATTAGTTATTTTGATTTCGGCACACCCCAGCATAAAATACAAAACTGCTGACCGAAGGTTGTAAAACCAAGTCATAAAAGACTTGCCAATCAAAAATTATTGAAAACCTATATTTCGTATACAAATAAAGCCTATTATAATCCAATCTAATACAAAACTAGAAGTGCAAAGTCATTGTTATAAAGTTATATATCGTTGCGACGACATAGCGCAAGAGGGATTATTGCATGGTGGGGCACTAACTTGGAAGCATAAACCCATGAGCGGTAAAATTGGCGTCGTGGATGAGTAAATGCACGCGTGGGATACTGACGCTCCATATACATTCTATAAAATAAAAGGACACAAAAGGACATAAGAGTCATGGCTGGGTTCGTATGAGTATAACGTGCTATCATGAGAATTTGCATGGGAAGTAACAGCATTTGTTATTTACCCAGTAAGTGTATCGAAGTTCTTGAGGATATAAAGAAAAAAAGATAAATACATACTGTAAATAGTAGCTCAAAAAGCAAGGTTTGCAAAAATTATGCAGCAAATTCACTAATTTTAAAATACAAAATCATATAACAAAACCACACATAATTTGTTTTTAAACTAACTGTTTTTTGTACCTTGTTGATATTACATATTATGTTATTGTATATTGGGTTGAAAGGTAGGACTGAGTTCCTTGGACTAAGAAAAGTTTCAAATAGTTTCGAAAAGCCAACGGAATTTTCCGAGATTATTTCGTTTTGATCCACTAAAATGCAAGTTTTTCTTGAAATTGTAGATATAATTTTAATTCAATGCCATCGCATAGTCACTATCTGCGAGGTGTTGACCAACCACTGTCGGTATAATGACATTAGTATGGAAACAAACATTTTTCGACATACATTTTTTGAATATCCAAGTTTCCACAATTTGTTTGTATAGATTATTAAAGAAAGGTAATGAAACTAATATGTTTCATACATACATAGTTATTAAAGGTACCCAAGGTCGATTTTCGACCACAAGAGTTTTTGATCTATTGCTAGCTGCAATTTTGAATTGATGTTTGATATTTGAATGTCCAGCTTCGGTGAGTATGTTGTTGATTGGAGGAGAGTTTTCATACTTCATCTGATGGCCGCGGGGCGCGTGGTATGGTGTTTTGATGAAGTGGAGATTTGGCGCATTACCCATTGTTTTGTATTCTGATCTTAGATTTTACGCGGCTCATAATAATTCCTGCAAAAGTATGTCAATGGCTATTTATGTATTTATTTATACGAAAATCGACCATTCGTTTTATAAGTATGTAAAATGTAATACCTACTAAAAAACGTACTACCACAATTATTTTCGTTATTTATGTATCTTTTTTTATTAACAAAAGAGCGACATATAGATATCGAAAAAATACGTAAATGAGCTACTCCATTGGAAACAGGTTCTAATCTAATATGTCGGCGACAAATTGAATGTTACCGAAATCTTTTCAATTACCTGTTTTGTATGGGGAATTCATAACTTAATTTTACCAGTCTTAATGGCGACATGTAACCACGATTTTTAGTTTGTGCACATCTATGGCACACTACCTTTCGAATGATATAAGTTTTATTCTCCCCATTTCATAATAAATACTTAAAAATTGTACCGAAACTTTTGATGTTCACCTATTAATATAATGATTGGTATTAATGGCGTGTAAATCTGAAAAAAATATCGAGATCTGCAAAGTGATCCGAATCCAAAAAAAGGAATGATTTTCTTGCCTCATGAAATGGTAGAACAAAAAAAAATGATTTTTTGTTCAAATAGAACACATAAGTTGATGAAAGTGCGTGACTATTCTTTTGAGGTTAAACATTTAATAATATTCACCTTGAGTGAGATTTTGTCTAACATTATGCACAATGTTTTTTAAAGCTTAACTAAAAATCAAACAAAAGTCCTAGAATTCTAATAAAGTTGTCATTATTTATATGCGTGTTGTTTAAATTTACTGTGATGTTTTTGTTGCAACTTAATTTTTTCAGATGTGAGATAATTCTGATTTTGAACTAGAAATAATAGAGCCCGAGTTATAGCTCCAATTAAGAAGAGCTTCTATAAGGTGGGAGAAAATGTTCCCTGGTGTAAACCAGGTCTTTGCATTTTGTTAAAATAATTAGGTAATAAACGTACAGCGGTGTTCTATTTTTTACAAGAGTAAATACCACCACCCATAAAAGTGATCCTTGGGATGTACCATATTATGCTGACTTTTCAAATTTAAAGTCGAAACTAAAAATGGTTATTGGTTTCTCTCATTGCACCGTACTAATAATATATTTAAGTCTCGACTTTAAATTTATGGATGCTCCCAAATGCGAAATTTGTATGGAAAATATAGACACTGTGAACTACTAAAATTTAAAGTCGAAACTAAAAATGTTTATTCGTATGGCCCATTGTGTTTAATCAATCATACATAGTAAAATAAGGCTTGAAAATTGTAAATGTCTATTCAAAAAATATTCAAAATCATTTTCTCTATTTAATTACATTTTGTTTATATTCCAGTGCGTCCATATCCACGGTTGCTTAAATTGTTTACTTACATGTTGGCTTATTTCTTCTGATCATTGTGTGATGATAGATAAAAATGTTCTTCAGGAAATTTAATGACACGTTTGATTTTGCTATAATCTCTTAAGAATGCTAATAGAACATAATACTAGCATTTTAAACAGTTAATACCTAATTCAGCATCGCTTCATGCCACCTGATGTTTATATGGTGTTCGAAAATCGATTTGTATGATATGTATAACTTGAGTTTTTAATATGTGACCCCATTTTAACAGTAGGTACCAAACTACAATTCACAAAAAAATCAAACAAAGAATGAGTAGATCTTTCGATCAAATATCTGATAAGAAGAATCTTTTAAGGATAAGATTTTATGAGATATCTGTATATTTAAAAAATTCAATAGCATATCAGTTCCCACAGCACAAATAATATCTTAAAACGTTGATACATTTTTTAAAGCTCTATTTTCAACTAGATCCAGAAATAAAAAAAGAAAATGTGTATTCAATGGATTATACTTAATATAGATACATGTGTTTTATTGACGGTTATGATCGAATGAATTTGAAGAGAAAACTCACTTAGCCCATTAACAAATGAGAAAATGACAAAAAAATCAATAAGATTGTGAATATTGATACTTAAAAATATAATGTATTATATTAATTTCCAAAATTATAAAATTTAAAGTAGAGTTATGAGAAATATAAGATGTGTAAACGACGAGGATCAAAAATACAACAGAGTACTAGTTTTTTTTTTTTTAGCTACGATTTAATTTATGTTAAATCGAAACAAAATTACTAGTTACTTAAAGGATTTGCGAACAATATTGTGTGAGGGTCAAAATCTTACATCTATTTCATTTCGGTGTCGCTGCATATCGGCTTTTGAACTGGAGAGATCGTTACTTTTTATCATTAACTCCTGTGTGGCATCCATCAATTCGTCTTGGAGTTTAGTGTTTATATCTCGCATATCCTTAAATTTTTCCAACATGTCTTCTTTATTTTGCTGTAGTTTATTTCTAAAAGACAAAAGTTTCAGAAGTTTTTAATGTGTTAGTATTCAAGTCGTTTTTGTTTTCCTACTTGTCAGCAATAAGTTGTTGAATGCAGATATCATTATCCATTTGTATCAGTCTTAGTACTTTGAGTAGTTTTGTAATCAGATTATCTACTTCTATAACTTGATCGATAAGGGCCTGCGTTGAACAATACTCCGCAATAGATGGCATCTCAGCTACAGACTCTTGAAAGCTAATGTCTTCACCCAGACTGTTGTCGCCATTTTTACTTGAATTGGAATTTTAGGAAATAAAATGTTAGTAAATGCAATACAATTATTCTTAATAAGGATTTATAATTGGAATTCATGATCATTCTAGTTATTTCGTTTATCCAACATTAATTTATTTAACGAAGATTTTTCCATATTTTTCGCTGAAAGTGTGTACTTTTGCCTAATACACAAATAATAATTAACAATAGGAACAAATATGTTGATCTGTTGTTTAGAGATAACAACAACTTTTTAACAAACACTCTTTTCGGAACTTAAAATATTTCGAACTACAATTCTTGACCTATTAAATGTTTTACATAAAACGTATTATGTAAGTTAGTTATACTGATTACCTGAATTGAGCCACTGCAGTCCCTGTTGTTGAGTTTATTTGAAACTCAACTTGTTTTCGATTTGTAATAGCTTGTGAAAGATTATATAACGATTCATCACCAGCATGAACAAGATCGGGAGGCAATTCGATTTGAGAAATTGCAATTCCGGTTGAGGAGACCATATTATGCGAATGGGAATCGGGCATTGTGACGTCCTCTAAGACGTTGTCCATCATGAGGCACGGTTCGGTTTCGGAATCGAGCATCTCTGTAGAATCAGATTCATCTATGTATGTATGTTTATTAAAATGAAGCTTTATTCATAAGATCCTTAAACATTATATATATACCCCCATTTCCAACATCAGAAGGTTTTCCATTAAAAGATCGTAGTTTCTTCCCAGATGGTACCGTCGCATTTCGAATGGCGCTTATGACGGCAGCAATAAATGATTGATTTCTTTGTGGTGATACGGATCCATCATATTGGTCCATTATTGAACCATTGATATTATTTTCATACTCCGGTGTTGCGTCACAACTGCTAGCGCTATTGGGGTATGCTTCATTATGGTAAACAACGTCCTGGTAAAATAATAATCAGATTTACTGATTTACTTGAGTTCATCTGAGTTTGAAAAAGTAATTAAGTTAATCTAAATTAAATGAAATCCTATTAAATATTTGCTTGTTTAACTTGCGCATGATCATCGAACATGACGACCCATATAGTTGCAAATAATATATTTAATTACTAGTTGTGATCTCCCAGGTTCGCCCGTTGCTTATATTTCGTATTATATCCAATTTCAAAGCCAAAGCTAACAATAATATAATTATAAAAATCTATATATATATATAAAAGAGACTGACGCCCGTGTGTGCATTCATAACTCATGAACGATTCGTTCGATTTTAACGATTTTAGCCTGGACAAAAATTATATAATTTTTTTATAATTATACATATTAGCATGCGATTACAACAACTACTGTGAGTTCCGAAGTGTCAAGTAGAGCGTAGTTGTTATTCCGTGATGAAAATCCTACTTTTCTTTGCTTTGCTCAGATCGCAACTAAAATAAACAACTCTATTATTGAACGAATTTGGGCGGAACGAAGCTCGCTAGTTTTAAATAATTTTGTCCCCGTTTTCTGTCCGCCTTTTTTTAAAAAGTGGCTTTTTTTATTTTGCCCACATGATCTACATATGTAGATCAATGATTTCCACGGTAGACTTATTTGTTTTGTATGAGTAGCTATAACGTAAAAATGGAACTCTGCTGAATGTGACACTCTGACTATCGCTTTGGTAGAGGAGATTTGCCCAAATTAGAAAAAAGCGATTTCAATGAGCTATAACTTGGTGTGATGTACATGATATCGAGATAAAGAAATATTATTGTATGGTCTTGTTAAAGGGTTATAAAGATGTAAATAAAACATAATTGAATTTTAGCTGAAATCTACATATACCTGAACAGAACTTAGGCAACAACACAATAGTCAACAAAAATAGAAAACATTCTTTATTATGTATCTCAGAATATAAAAACTCCATGTGTTGGTTCCGGTTCCCAACAAAACAACACGACTCGTCATCATAATTTTTAACCATTTGTATATAATAAATACGAGTAGGTCTACCCGATGCAATGTGTTTTTTAGCACTTGACAACATTTCACGAAAACGTACGGCACTTATGTGGTTTTCGATTGGGCTTCTTCAGATTTGCTCTCAGATTTCAGATTTCGTGTGTCTAATCGAACATAAAAACGTCACTTGCTCTTTTTTGTGTTGAATTAGTGCGGCTAGAATATGTGTAGCCTTCGACACTTTTCCAAGCATTTTGAATTCACTGCTTAAATTTTGGATTAAAACATTCTAAATTTACGCCCAGATTGATTTCTTAACATTTGTACATAAATAATTATTAAAATAATTCGTTTCTTTGCAGTTGAAAAATTTCACGAAAACGTCAACAAACTCCACTAGTTGTCAGATTTGCAAATCTGAAAAAAATATTGTTTTTTTTTTGTATCAAACGAACATAAAAAGTGCTCTGAGAGCGCCCAATCGAATACCACATTAGATTGTTAAATCCGAGCCAACTCTGAAAACTTGGGAAAAGTGCTTTCAAATACAAAAAAAAACTTTTTCCTAGCAATCAAGCATCAAAAATTATCTAGAGCAAAAAAATAGGGGTCTTATCTATCCAATTGAATACCACATTACTAACATAACATTTGTGAAAATAAAATGTTCTGTTTGGTAAATTTCATAATAATATGAATGTCATAAAAAAATGTTAACACTTATTTAGGTATTTGTGATATATTTTGACGTCTTGAATTAAAACTGACCTCCAAATCTTGCTCTGAAATGTTATACGAAGAGATCAGTTGCTCAACTAAACTGTCGAGTCGATTATGAAGTCCTGACAATGCCATTGAAGCCCCAGATACAGCTGTATTCTGGTGCTGTCTAAGCTCCTTACTTTTTGATTCTAGTACTGCATACTTTGATTGCATGAGCTTGTTTTCTTGCCTAAAAATAATATCGAAAGTAAGCGGTATAAAAACATATCCTATTAGATTTACCTGCGTTGCTCATTTAATCTCACCAAATGTCGACATTCGTCACGCAGAACTTTAACCTCATCTACCTTTTCGGAAAGCGCCTTTTTACAACTCTGAAATTCAAATTCACTTTCATTGAGAGCGTCACACATTGCGGTTTTTTCGTGCTGAAGAAAATCTTGTAACTCAATAGATTCACGCTCCATGGTAATCTTTTCCTGCATCAGGCACTCTTGTGCTACTAATGCTCTCTCCATCTCGGTTTGCAAAGAACGACATAGCTTTCGAAGCTTAACAACTTCTTGCTGCTTCTCAACCAATTCATGACCGGACATTTGGATTTGTGATTCCAGCATCATGAGGCTATCGCAACTATTCTCAGCCGATGGTGAGTGCCGAGCCAACTCTAACATACCTACCACCCGTTCGGTATTTTGGTTGAGTTCTCTTTGAGCGGCTATTTTTTCTTCTCTCTCCTTATTCATTTGTTTCTCCAGATTGAACATTTTTTGAGTCTTTTCTTCTAACTTACATGTAAGCTCAGTTTGTTTTTGAACAAGTTGTTGTACCTCGTCACGTAATCGTTCCATTTCCATATCTCGTATATCTGACTGTGTTTGCTTCTCGACTAATTCAGCAGAATCTATCTGAATGCAACGGCCTAAGTCACCTGTAAATGCTTTTTCCACGTCTTGTCTAGTCATAACTGTCTGTACACCCATTTCATGGTAAATCCTTGTTTTTGGCGCAACCTTTCTATAGCTGACTTTTATTGGCGCGGTGTACATTTTAGATGGTGTGCAGTAAGAAGTAACAACATTTTTTCTTGATGTTACTGTAATAGATGATGACATGCCATTATTATCTCTAGAGTTTGAACTACTACGCGAATTTCGCTCCCTTAAATCTTCTACTGATTTTGGCTTTCTTCTGCGTGGCAAGGTATTAAACGAATTTCCATTGCAGACTACGTACTTCGAATCAAAGGACATCACTTGTCCACGCATTTTAAGCGACCCTAAATCAGGTGTGACAGAGCTACCGCGTTTGGCGCCTACTCCGATTGCAGTAATTTTATTTCCGGTCGAGGGCCAACGTCCATCATCAGATGGTGTACCTGGTGTGCGAGCTCTTGTCATCGACGGCATACGTTGTGATCCACGTTGAAGATTTTGGGTCGAATTTAAAGCACATGGCAAGGAATCAGGCTTTGGAGTACGTCTGATAGGAGTCGAGCGGAATGGTGGAGTGGTTGTTTTACTTGATGAATTTGACAATGGTTTCTCTGCCTTTTCACGAGATCTTGCGCGATCACGTGTTTGTAATGAAGGGCTACTCGATTTTGTTTGCGATGTACTAGTTACGCGAGATCGCATTTTGTTCAACTGACCTGCAGTTGGAAGTGTGGACGGATATGCTTTCCATACCGACTTTAAGTATGTTGGCTCAAACATACCAGATTTTTTTTTTACGTTATTGGATTTACGAGCCTTACATCCAGGTGCAACTGATGAACTTTCACTACCATTCTCACTGCAACACTCATAGTTTAATTTATTACTGAATACTGTGTTTCTGGATTTATGTTCGCCGCCGAAATCAGATGCACAACTAATCATACTGGACCCACATGAAACATTGTCATTTAAATTGGATTCAATATCTAATCCACCGTTGCTGCTAGCATAGTCACCACTATTACTGCTTAATGCTCGCTGTAGACATATGTTTAATGTAGTAGCAATGTCAACTCCGCTATCACTGCCATCGCAATGATGCTGTCCTTTGGCACAGGGACTAGTCAATTTGTCACTTAGATCGATAGCGATAATTTTATTGCTTAACAGTTCTTCGCAAATATCTTCAGATTTCTGCATTGAAGTGATTTCGCCAGCGAACGAATTATTAATTGAACTTTGAGAGTTGGCGAGATCTGATATATGGAACATAGTTGATGAAGTAGTCATTTTTATGAGTATATCATGCTGTAATAAAAAAAAGTATACATATATATATATATATATATATCATCACAACATACTATTTAAAAAAAAAATAAGAGTATTTACTAGCTCCTTCTATAAATAAGTCAGCAAGATAATTAAAATTGATTTAAAAATACATGCCTGTCTTTACACTTTAAATTTAATATTCATACACCGACAAGAATAATATCAACTAAATGAGCACACCACTTGGTGGACCTTACTACCCTTTAAAGTGCGTGGTTCATTCAGGTATAATGCTAACAGAAAAATTAAAAACATAAAGCTACAATATTCATATGTATAAATGCATGTCATTCATATTGTTAACAAAATTATCTATTTTGAACAAGTCGTTTAGGTATGTGCTGATATAGGCGAACTTTTACGAACACAAAAATTAATATATTGCTCCGGATTTGCATTAACATGTCAATTCGCATTGGAAGGAGAATTTTCTAGACTGGGACAAACCTAGGAATTATTTTCTGCAACAATAAACGCTTTACCTATAAATTGTCATTGCACTCGTATAACCTACGGGTTTATTTACAATAATGGAAGGTAGGTATGCGACTATAAATAAAATAGCACCTATACTTGTTTAATTATTATATGAAGAGTTAGGAAAACCAGCTCGGGAATTATGGGCACTAACCTACAAGGCATCATTTGCTTACATATGATATCTACCTCATATACAATTAAATACGCTTAACTAATTCCATAAGCAACCATACCTTCGGACAATGTTTAGTAATTGAACCCAGCTTCCTTTACTGATTACTTTTTGTATGCTTGGGTGCGTTAATTATGCAATTGTACTGCAGCGTACTGGGTTTCAGACTATAAAAGCAATTTAATACCAAGTTTATTATTTTATTTCCGTTTTTTTCATTATAAAAAGAAAATAACTCTTTATCTACACACTTTATATGAATGTTAGAAATATTACATACGACATACAATATACATTATGCCTATATTGAGTAAGATTTAAGATTAATGAATAACATTTAAGATTTCATTAAATTGTGTGTCGGTAAGAAAGCTAAAAAGTTCACTCTTATGCATTTTTACATGTCTGTTGTTTCCGCTTGGAGCTATGTACCTTATCTGTGTTTTTCGTTACTGAACCTGGGACATTGAGCACTGAGGCACATCCCTAAATTAAAAATTTAACTAAAAAAAAATAGAAAGTTCAGATCAATTTTTAAGGAGAGAGTCAAAAATGTTGGCTGAAGCTATTAGCACGTCGTTAGGTACACGGCTTCAGGGCACGGCTACTGTTAAGCGCGGCAAATAGGGGTAATGTGGATCGCTTCGTTCGCTTAAGGGATCTAAACTCCAGTATTTCATTTTCGGGCACGAGCCCGTACGTTTTAAGGCCCAATTTATTTCTTAAGAGGCCGTGCCCTGAAGCCGTGTCCCTAACGACGTGCGAATAACCACTTCGAAAAATTTTATGGAATAAGAAAAGTTAATTTAATAAACCCACCTGACTGGAAAAAACTGAAATGTAGTGTACTAGTTCTGAGCTCGGTAATACGAAATTCATGAAATTCTTTTAAATATGTATTCCATACGGCAATCAGTAGGTACCTACCTAGTTGTACAACGGGCGAATAGACATTTATTTTTTAAGCAAGGTAATAATAAATAAAAAATTAAACAGTTGTGGTGTTTTATTATTTGCACAGCTCCAGATTCCGAGAGGCAAAGACGAATTTGGTTTAAATGCAAAGGTGAGCTTGCCGTGAACAGAACATCCTGCAAGAGCACGATTTTTAATTCATTTGTAAAATGTATACATATTATTATTACGATACATAGATTCGTAGATTAAATACAGCGGTGTGTAAAAGCCAGTCAAAAATTTCATTCAGTATAACGGCAATGTTTAAATAGCCTTTACGTTATTAACATTATACAGTTTATAAAGCACATGAATTACGGAAATATTTCTTTAATTCTCGCTTAGTATTCTTACAAAAAAAAATACATTGGTCTTCGGTCTTCGCCCTCTTAAAAAAAAAGCATAACATATAGATAAAATACCTACCGCAAACGCAGAGGCAGGCCAAATGTAAGAACATTCAATCGATACTTTGTACAAGAAACAAAAATAAAAATTGTCCCATTTGTAACTAACTTTGTGAACGATAAAGTTAACATTTGTTTCAATCACTACAATTCTTTACTTAAATTTTCACACAAACTTTCAGATTTGTTTTGATTTTCATATTTGAGTTCATTATAAATAATTATGTACAGCAAAATATTCAATTGATGATCGAGTCCACTTCATGAATGTTAAAATAAAAATACATCTAAGCAGGTTCATTTAACAAAAGAAGAGCCAAATACCCCTTATAATATATTTCATATTGTATTTACAATAAAGGGCATGTCTAAAAATATATATACGTTTGTAAATCAACCAAGTTTTATGTTATAAACATGTAAATAGGTAGGTACCTTATAAATTTAGTCGAATAGACTCAAACTGGCAAAAAACATGATCTGTGTTGGTTTAATTGAAAACTGTGCTACAAACTACATCGTCGGACCGACGCTGTGCTTCGTTGAACATATTGGCGCTCACAAAATTTTCAGTTTGCTTTTGATCTCTTTTTCTGTTAACGCAAATTTATCTCATCACAATCGATATAAAATATGAAAACATTTACAAAACAAGCACTTGTGTTTTTTAATATGCATTAGTCCGCATAAATACTTTTCGATTTTTATGCAACTTCACCCATCGTTCAAAGTTTGAGCTTTATATTGAGCAATGCAATATGAATCCACGCGTTCAAAAAAATCTAAAAGAACTAGCGCTAGCCCTGCACCAAAGATAATGGAATACGGAGATATATATCTTTCCAGTGGAAAGGCGGCTGCCTACAAGCTGTTTTCCCGAAAAATTCATGAAGTAACGCCATAATTATGCTCATTTCTTTTCTAGTATATGAGTTCATGAATTGAACTTTAATGCAAGAATTCGCTATTCCGAAATGTATATTTCACTATTTTTTTTATTTTAATCGAAGCGTTAACAAAAACCAAACAAGTTTATTACTAAACACAAAACAATTGAACAACGCGATGCCCATACAAGCAAAAGGAATATTGGCCGGCCATTATCAACATGCTTTTTTATAGCTCACACGTATTCACAGACGGGGGTTGAAATTACAAAAACAACAACGTAAACAAATGGGTTTTGGGGGGATAGACGTACGAGAGATATCCATCTCTTTTATTAATTCATCTCTGGTATTGAACTTGTTTTTTAAAAATAATGAAAATGTGTATATAGGAATAGCGAATTCTTGCATTAAAGTACAATTCATGAACTAACATATTCTAGAAAAGAAATGAGCGTGTGCGTGAATTAATCAATTTTACGTGAAAACCAGAGATGAATGAATAAAAGAGATGGATATCTTTCGTACGTCTATCCCCCCAAAACCCATTTGTATGCATTGTTGTTTTTGTAATTTCAACCCCGTCTGTGAATACGTGTGAGCTACAAAAAAGCATGTTGCCAATGGCCGGCCAATATTCCTTTTGCTTTTTGGGCATTGCGCTGTTCAATTGTTTTGTGTTTGGTGTTGAACTTGTTTGGTTTTTGTTAAGGATTCGATTGAAATAAAATAAATAATGAAATACACATTTCGGAAAAGCGAATTCTTGCATTAAAGTTCAATTCATGAACTCACATTAGCTAGAAAAGAAATGAGCATATGTGCGTGACTTCATGAATTTTACGGGAAAACAGCTTGTAGGCAGCAGAGATGAAAGAATAAAAGAGATGGATATCTTTCGTACGTCTTTCCCCACAAAACCCATTTGTTTACATTGTTGTTTTTGTAATTTCAACCCTCGTCTGTGAATACGTGTGAGCTACAAAAAAGCATGTTGCTAATGGCCGGCCAATATTCCTTTTGTTTTTATGGGCATCTCGTTGTTCAATTGTTTTGTGTTTGGTATTAAACTTGTTTGGTTTTTGTTAACGCTTCGATTAAAATAAAAAAAATAGTGAAATATACATTTCGGAATAGCGAATTCTTGCATTAAAGTTCAATTCATGAACTCACATATTCTAGAAAAGAAATGAGCATATGTGCGTGACTTCATGAATTTTTCGGGAAAACAGTTTGGTGGCCGCCGCCTTTCCACTGGAAAGTTATATATCTCTGTATTCCATTATCTTTGGTAGGCAGCCTCCTTTCCACTGGAAAGTTATATACCTCTGTATTCCATTATCTTTGCTGAAAACAGCTTGTAGGCAGCCGTCTTTCCACTGGAGAAATAAATATCTCTGTATTTATTATCTTTGGCCTACAAGCAGTTTTCCCGAAAAATTGATGAAGTTACGTACTTATGCTCATTTCTTTTCTAGTATAATATACAAGGTGGGCCAAAAGAAATCACCCTAGTGGAAGATGCTCCTATTTTTGCAAATGGCCGCCAATGTCAAATCTGTTTTGACATTTGTGGACTAGATATATGTAGAATACAAGTGAACAAACTCCTTAAAATGTACGGAAAAGAAGTACTTTCTTTCCACTGAAAAATGATAGGCGCTTGGGAAAATACTCTATTATATACCTCCTGTACATGCGAATACGAGAATCACCCATCTCTTTCTAACATAGCACCCATCTCATTCTAACTAATGAAAAAAGTACTGCCTCTCACCTGTGGAAAGGGAAGTACTTCATTTCCTCTGCTGCCTTCAATCTACAAACTTTAAAAAAAAAATAAAATTAACATCCTAATTCAATTATTATTGTTGATTTTCTTTATTTTTCCAAACGACCGATCCGATCCAATAAACACGCACTAAAAGCCAACAATCATAGACAAATCATAAATGTTGGAATGATACGATTTCTTTTAAAACATTGCAACTGCTTTGGAATTTTTCGCGATTCTTGTTGTCCAGGCCTAAATCACAGAAGGTTTATGATAAATAACAATAACAAACAACCGGCAAAAATAAAAGTTTGCAAAGTACATACATCCGAATACTGGTACTCCAACAGAGTGCAAACACATTCACAAAAATATGTTTCTCTGTAGTAGTGTTTTCGAGAAACTACTGACTTTTAGTTTGCAGGGTGGAGCGATACACTCCGCAAGAACGCGGAATAATCGTCTCTATTTTTTTGCGTAACAATTCGTCTGTAGTGTTGGCGCAACGGGAATTCCGTCTCGCCGATTCCATGGCCACCAACCTAGAAGGTCGTTTTTGGCGATTTGTACTGGCCCGCAAGATCGCCCGATTTAACCGTTCCAGACTTTTTTTTGTGGGGTTTTTTGAAGTCCCTTGTTTACGTAAACAAGGCCGAGACCCTAGAAGCCCTTAAGGACAACATTCGACACGAGTGCGAGAATCTGTCGCCCGAAGTTCTCGCCGAAGTGATGAAAAATGCCATAAAACGAGCCCGTATGGCAATCAAATATGACGGCGCCCATTTGGCCGATATCATCTTCTTAACTTGACCAATGAAATTCTAAAGGTTCAAATAAACATAATCAAAAAACAGAATCGAAGTTTTTTATTTAGAAAAAAAATGAGAGCCAAACAACATCGGATGACTTCTTTTGGCCCACCTTGTATGTATGAGTTCATGAATTGGACTTTAATGCATAAAAAAGCATTAAATACCCATAAAAGCAAAAGGTATGTTGGCTGACTATTAGCAACATTGTTTTTTTTAAGTTACAAGTATTCACAGACAGGGATTGAATTTACAAAAACAACAAAGTAAACAAATGTGTTTTGGGCGGATAGACGTACGAAAGATATCCATCTCTTTTATGTGGTCTTCTTCAGATTTGCTCTCAGATCAGATTTCGTGTGTCTAATCGAACATAAAATCGTTACTTGCTCTTTTCTTTGTTGATTTCGTGCGATTAGAATACACTTCGCTTCAACTGAATAAGTACAAAAAGCTACGTTGTCCATTTTTTCAAAACCTTGTGCTTCGATTTATCATTTGATGATGCTTAAAGGTTGATGTTGAGAAAATAAATCAGAAAGAATAACTCAAAAACTACCGCAACTTTTTCAACTTTTAAAAGTTGAAGCTCTCAGTAAAAGGGTATTGTCGCTCTTGTTACAATGTAAGCTCTTTTACAAGATTTTTGAGTACATGGACAAGCGTAGTAGGAGTTTCCGTTTTCTGATCTGTTAGGTCATGATTTTATTTTGATTAGTAACGCTGGTATTAGGTGTCTATGATTGGAAGCAAGGTCGTTGATAGATCTATACAAATGGTTTAATGAGTTTCGTTTGGAATGTGTGAGGTTGCATTTGGTTGGAGCTACAAAGAGTTGGTATAGTTCCTTAAACATTACTAGTTGGAGTGAATTCAAAGAAGAATTCGAAAAAAAACATTTACAAGTCCTTTGGATACTGCTGACAGATGGAAGATGTTGCTGGCGAGATTACAGAGAAGAGGCGAGGAGGTCATCGATTATTTTTTTGATAAAGTCCGTATGTCAAATGATCTTAAGCTAAGCTTCAAAGAGATCAAACTCCAAATCATTGAGGGCAGAGATGAAAAAATAAAAGAGATGGATATCTTTCGTACGTCTATCCCCCCAAAACCCATTTGTTTACATTGTTGTTTTTGTAATTTCAACCCTCGCCTGTGAACACGTGTGAGCTGCAAAAACGCATATTGCTAATGACCGGCCAAAATTCCTTTTGTTTTTATGGTTGTCGCACTGTTAAATTCTTTTGTGTTTGGTATTGAACTTGTTTGGTTTTTGTTAAGGCTTTGTTTAAAATATAAAAAATAGTGAAATACGCATTTCGGAATATCGAATTCTTGCATTAAAGTTCAATTCATGAACTCACATATACTAGAAAAGAAATGAGCATAAGTGCGTGACTTCATGAATTTTACGGGAAAAGAGTTTGTAGGCAGCTGCCTTTCCACTGGAAAGTTATATATCTCTGTTTTCCATTATCTGACATGCAAAAACATACAAAAAATACAAAATAAATGCTGCCAACCTCGGCAACCGTGGGGAAATGTGCTAGAGTTCGAGAATACCAAATTTTTAAATTACTGAATGCCATGTGTTAGTTATTATATATTGTTAAAAGGCGAATAATTTGATTTCTTTAGTTAATAAAACTAGCTAAATGAGATGTTCTATATACTAAAAACTTATTATGACAAACATGGTTGCGTATTTTGCGCTTTTGAATATCATTAACTTCGATTTCATGCGTAAATTGTTCTTAGATAACTTAAGAAAATTTGCTCAAAATGTTTGCATTTTCCTTCAACCAATCTACATTTTTCATTTTTCATTAATATTTTAAGCAAATGTACACTTACCCATGAAAGAAAATATTATCCAAACGTAACGAATAATTTCAAATTTAACGGATAAAATTCTATGAACGCTGGCAGCAACTTTGCCCACAGCGGAAGTGGCATATGCAAGGTGCGAGCGTGTTGGTGAGTCGGAATTTTTGAAGTTACGTGACATTTGTCAATACGAATTTCTATGTAACAATTCAAGCGCACTTAGCATTTGCCACCCCATAAAAATATAGCTTGTAGGCTAAGTAACGGGAAATCGGTCGGAGTTGGTGGTCTCAGTATTGTCTCTGGTTTTGTGTTTGGTATTAAACTTATTTGGTTTTCGTTTACGCTTCGATTAAAAAGAAAAAAATAATGAAAAAACATTTCGCAATAGCGAAATCTTGCATTAAAGTTCAATTCAGAACTCACATATACTAGAAAAGAAATAAGCATATGTGCGTGACTTCATGAATTTTTCGGGAAAACAGGTTGTAGGCAGCCGCCAGAGATGAAAGAATAAAAGAGATGGATATCTTTCGTACGTCTATCCCCCCAAAACCCATTTGTTTACATTGTTGTTTTTGTAATTTCAACCCCATCGCGTCGCGTTCATCAATTGTTGTGTGTTTGGTATTAAACTTGTTTGGTTTTTGTTATCGCTTCGATTAAAATAAAAAAAATAGTGAAATATATATTTCGGAATAGCGAATTCTTGCATTAAAGTGCAATTCATGAACTCACATATACTAGAAAAGAAATGAGCATAAGTGCGTGACTTCATGAATTTTTCGGGAAAACAGCTTGGTGGCAGCCGCCGTTCCACTGGAAGGTTATATATCTCTGTATTCTATTATCTTTGGCAGCCGCCTTTTCACTCGAAAGATATATATCTCTGTATTCTATTATCTTTGGTTGAGGAAAGGTGGCTACCTACAAGCTGTTTTCCCGAAAAATTCATGAATTCACGCACCCATGCTCATTTCTTTTAAAGGATATGTGAGTTCATGAATTGGATTTTAATGCAAGAATTCGGTATTTTCTAAGGTGTATTTCACTATTTTTTCTCAGTTTAATCAAAACCTCCACAAAAATCTAACAAGTTCAATATGAAATTCAAAACAATTAAACACCGCAATGCCCATAAAAGAAAGACGAATGGCAGCCAGCCAATAGCAACATGCTTTTTTGTAGCTCACACGTATTCACAGATGGGGTTTGAAATTAAAAAAACAACAATGTAAACAAATGGGTTTTGGGGGGATAGACGTACGAAAGATATCCATCTCTTTTATTCATTCATCTCTGGAGGTAACACTATCCTCTAAAGGTGAGTGATGCGATTATTGGATTTCAGTTGTTGAGTTGAGATGTAGATAGCGCTAGGTGCGAAATTTGGCAGGGGATGAGGTGCAAAAGAAACGGCCCCGAACTGTAAGCCCCCAAACTCCAAATCCTAAGTTTGAAGGAAATCCGAGCAGGCGTTGAGTCTGTAGCCCCCGGGACATACAGATAGACAGACGGACAGAATTTTCCGAACCACTTTTTTGAGTTCCCCTGTCATAACAATGGGTCGTATGAATAAAACGTAGCAGTTGCTTTCACTCAAGAGAAATGTCAAAATCGAAGCATTTACTACATTTCATATGAATAAAAATCAATTTGAGTTAGTTCCAACTTTTGACATGTTCGAAAAGCGGCGGCACTGACCTTTTACTCAGAAATAAAACTTATCACACAAAGCAAATGCTATGCAAATTCTGAGTCTGCTATTTAGTTGACTCAGACCTTTTGCTAAATATTTTGTACGCACATTTTTTACATTAAACAATCTACGCATTGTGATTCTTCGATGTTTTGTTTATAAAGCCTAGTATGATGCTCGCGCTTAAATTAAGCTCCCACACAAAAATGTCTCCCAAAGATAAAATAAAGCAAAGCAGTTAAGCCAAGCAGTACGCAGTTCAAGCTAAATTTGTATGCCACTATACGAATAATCTGAATACAAGCGTATTAATGCAAAATACATTTTTCCACAGCTAAATTTTGATACAGAAAATATCGGTATTCGCAACAAAATTTCAAACGAAAGCACATTAACAGTATTGAGATTGGTTAGAAATTCGTTGTTGTTAATTTAATATCTTTTAGAAATGGAATATTTTAACTAGGAGTTATGGAAGAGGTTTTTGAGGAGGGAGCTGTAGAACAAATAAGAAACAGAACAAAGTCAACCACACTACATTTTTTCCTAATTTTTTTCATGTTGAAAAGTCAACGGTGTGTAAAAGAAACTGAAAGTGTATTACGAAAGGGGTAGCAATTGCTTGCAAACCACAAATTTTCAAAGGAATTTATTTTCAAATAATCCTTAAATGTCAAAAAAAAAAGCTAACAGTGCTAGCCCATTAAAGCGTAAAAAAGATATCCATCTCTTTTATTCATTCATTTCTGTCATAGACCAAGATAATGGAATAGAGTAATCTTAATTATCAGTGGAAAGGCGGCTGCCAACAAGCTATTTTCACGAAAAATTCATATAGCACGCACATATGCTCATTTCGTTTTTAGGATATGTGAGTTCATCAATTGGACTTTAGTACAAGAATTCGCTATTCTGATAGGTATGTGTATTTGACCATTTTTTTTTATTTTAATCGAAGCCTTAACAAAAACCAAACACAAATCCGGCCATTGGCAACATGCTTTTTTGTAGCTCACACGTATTCAGACGGGTGGGTAGAAATTATAAAAACAACTTTGCAAACAAATGGGTTTTGAGAGAATAGACGTACGAAAGATATCAATCACTTTTATTCATTCATCGTCATTGGGTAGTAAAAAATAGTAAACAGATTATGTTTGATTGCTATCATAATTTTTATTCTAGATGGTATTCGCCATAATGAAAGCAAATTCTTTTCTGAAAATAAAATAAACTTCTATCATTATACTTATGGAAAGTAATTCTATATCTTAAATATAAGCATCTTTTATTTTGGTAAACCAACGCTTAGCACTTATGTCAAATATAAACGATGGTAATCATTGGCACCAAAAGCGCAGTTGCACTTGGGGCACTTTCTTTGACGCGTATCGTAACGGGTTCGTAGACAATCATAGCAAAAGACATGAAAGCATTTTGAAAGAACAGCGTCCTTGCGTTTGACTTTACAGGAGGGACAGGTAAGGGTTTCTTTGTATTCGCGTATCTCTTCTAACATTACTTCATCAATTGTAGTTCCTGCCATCTCTATCTTCTTCATACGTTCTGCTTTGCGCTTGAATTGTGCTAGTTCTTCCTGCAAGCGTTTAGTCTTATAGGCTTCTGCTTCAAGCGAACTTGTTTTTTCAGCAACAACTTGTTGAGCCTCTTTCATCTGCGAGTGATATTTCTCAAGATGTAATTTTAGATCAGCGGCAGATTGCGCAGACTCAATCGCCTTACGCTTATGCATTTCCATTGCCTGTTGACGTAATACAAGTTCCTTTTCAATAGTGGCTACTGTATTCTGTAAGTTTCTTTCCTTTTCTTCTAGCTTTCGCAATACCATGTGCATAGCTTCTATCTGCGTATCTCTTGTAGCTGTATGGTCTTCAAGCATTTGTTTTTCTTCCCGCAATAACTTATGCATTTGGTTTGCCTTAATTCGCTCTGACATTAATTTAAAGTTAGCGTCGTCTTTTTCGCGAAGTTGTTGTATAAGCCTCGAGTTTTGTTCTTGCATGTCTTCAAATGCCTGACCGGTAACCTCCATTTCATTCAAAAGTGCTTCTTCTTCATGTGAACCCACAAAGGGTCGTACATAACCTGGAGCTGCCCCCCAAGCGCTTTCCACTGGTTTCTGACTTGCAACCTGCTTTTGTAATTCATATTTTTGCTCTTCTAGTTGCTTGATCTTTCTAATAGCTTCTTCATCAGCAAGTTTTTTGCGCTCTTCTCGTTTACTTTCTTGTATTTTCTTTATCTGTTGCCTCAACTCATCGATTTCAGAACGAAGTTTTTTTTCTGTCGCCATTAACTGTACTTTATCACGCTGATCTTTGGGCACCCCCTTATACATATCAAGTAATAGTTTCATTTCCTTTTGGTCATTTATAGCTTTTCTAAAAATGTAAAAATGTAACACAATAAAATAAAAATTAAAGACTAATTTTCATATTATTCATACTTTAACTGCGCTTTAAGGTCTCTTACAAGTTCAGACTCAGTAGTTTTGTTGTCTTTTGCTTTTTGACTATCCTTAACGTCCCTTTCCAATTTAACATTAGAACAACCCGCAGCGCTCGTTTGATTATCTTTTTTATCACCTGGCGAAGCGGAGACATTCTTCTCTTGTTTAATGCCTCCATCCTTCAGTTCTTTAGAGTCTTCTTCAGCATCTTCGCCTTCGGCTTGAATAAAGTTATAACATTTTACATGTTATTAATCAAAAACGAACATAAGAATAAATATAACATAAAAAACATACCTTTAATATGTGATTCGGCGCTTTCTTCTTTGACCAACACTAATGGATCCGAACCAGTTTCTTCTTTTAAGATACCTTCTTGTTTAAATTCATCATTTACAGACGAAGACTGGTTCTTACTTCCCTCCAGTTTTGCAACCACTTCTTCTAGTTCCTTTCTCAACTGTAAGGATAAAAATTTAGGTTTTCCAACCAACCAACTTCAAATAAAAGCATCACCTTAATATTATCGGCAGATGTGTCCTTGTACTTTCTTTTGTACCGCTGCACTTCACCCTTTAACTGTCCATTGTGATTTTGCAGGGAAGTAATTAAGTGTCTCATTTCTCGGTTGATAGGCGCCGTCTGTTCATTAGCTGCCATATTTTGTTCAAACTCAACGCGCAAAGTTTCATATTCTTTACGAATTTGAGCCAAAACGTCTTCCATTTGTATCATTTCACTGCGAACTTTCTTTTGAGCTATAAGCTCTTCACTTTCCATAACTTCTATTTGACGAAGATGCTGGTTTTTGCTTGTTTGCAATTGGTTTCTTGTTTCATCAAGCATTGTTTTTATTTGCATTGATTCATTATAGAGTACAGAGAACTGTGATTGCAAACATTTGTATTCCGTAGTCTCTACTATTACTGATTCAGGCAACTGACGAATCTGAGGTGATAAACGTGGTTTGATAAATGGAACAAAAAATATATTTATTTAAAAACTTACATCCATTTTTAGTTTTTCAACCTCCTTCAAAGTTTCGCGGTGCGTGGCATGAAGTTTGTCAAGTTCTTGTAATCGATTGTTGGCTAACTCGCGGTATTCTTCAAGTTCTTTTTGTAGATCCTCAAAGTGCTGATTATTTATATTAGTTGGTGTTGTGCCCTTGACAGTAGACGAAGTAGTTTTGCTGGGATCACCGTGCATTTGGTGATAAGCTTTAAGCTTTTCTATAGCTTCAGCTAAGTGGTTTTCTAATTTGTCATTGCGACAATGTACCTTTTCAAGATCATACTGAAGTTCATCAATTTGGTTCTTCAGTTCAGCATTTTCAGTTTCTTTAGCTGTGAGCGCATCCTGATATTCCTTCATTTTTAATGACATTGTATGGAACTTCTCATGAAGTGACGTATTGAGATTTTGCAAGTTTCTATTTTCTGTCATAATTTCGATATGCGACTGCTTCAGAGTTTCTTCAATGGAAGGAATGTTATCGCTTTCTTTACTAGAATCGCTTTTTAATGCTAATGTTATCTTTTCGTTTCTCTGCATAAGCCGATCTATAACTTGAACAATTTTTGCAACGGCTCTTTTAGAAACTTGCACTCTGTTGGCAAGCTTGTCGTCAAGCTCTTCCTTATCCCAAGTAGATAATTGGGTTAAAAACGACGTTGTGACTTCATTTTCGTTTTTATTTTCGGATTCATCTGCTGTTTCTGCATCAAAACGCTGCAGAAGGACACGAATATCTTCATTTAATTGATTCCAGTACCGATTAACGACATTTAGAACAGCATCATCTTGTGTTTGCCGTTTTTCTAGCTGTTCTATTCTATGGCGAAGTTCAGCTTCTGTTCGCATTCGCTGCTCAATCCGCTGAGCGAGTTTTTTGTTTTGAAATTCCAAAACTTTAATATCCATTTCTTCTAGAGTGGAAACCGGTCCAATTAAGTGAGGTTCGAAATGAACCTTTTTTATAGGAGGCTGGCCAACGATTGAACCACTGGCACTACCTGCCTCCTCTGCCATTCGTTTCGACATGGCTTTTACTGATTGAACTAGTAATGGTAAATAAACTTTGGTATATTAAATTTTCGTAAACTATGTTTTGGTTTTCATCAAGTTATTGTTCATTGTTTTTACAATTTTTTCGTGGAAAAAATAATTATTGATTTAATTTCTAAATATATAGTAAATCCTTTGAAGTAAATATATGTATACAACAATTTTGGTAAAACTTACTTTCCTTTAAAAGTATTTCAATGGGATGGAACTATAAAAATACTTTCATAATATTTCCGAAATAAAGTTTAGTAAATTTTAAACGCAAAAAAACCTTGCTAACGCGGTGTATTTTTTTTTAAAACGGACCTAAATGAAAAAGTAAATTCATGTACCTACCTACTTATTTCTTAGACAGTTGGTCGGTTCAGCGAAAACATACCATGTTCAATAGTTCTAAGCGCTTATATATCAAAGATAATGGAATACAGAGATATATTACTTTCCAGTGGAAAGGCGGATGCCTACAAGCTGTTTTCCCGTAAAATTCATGAAGTCACGCACTTCTGCTCATTTCTTTTCTAGTATATTTGAGTTCATGAATTGAACTTGAATGCAAGAATTCGCTAATCCGAAATGAGCATTTCATTATTTTTTATATTTTAATCGAATCCTTAACAAAAACCAAACAAGTTCAATAGAATTCAAAAGGAATGTTGGCTGGCCATTAGCAATATGCTTTTTTGTAGCTCACATGTATTCACAGGCGGGGGTTGGAATTACAAACACAACAGCGTAATCATAAGGGTTTTGGGGGGATAAACATACGAAAGATATCCATCTCTTTTATTCATTCATCTCTGTTATATATAGTTATATTAATGGAATGGCAGTCAACTTGCCGTCGATTATAATATATATTAATACGATTTTCAAAAGAAATAGCTAGATCTATCCAAGAGCGAACGCAAAATAATTATTCCTTAGCAGCCTTATTATTTTAATAGAATAAATAGAATTTGGTAAAACGTCCCTAAACTCATTTGTTTCTTTTGTTGTTTTTGTAATTTAAATATCTGTGAATACTTAAGTGTGAGCTACAAAAAAGAAAATTGCTAATGGCCGGCCACCATTTTGTTTTTATAGGCATATCGCTGTTCAATTGTTCTGTTTCGTATTGATTTTTTTTTTGTTTAGAATACCGAATTTTTGCATTATGTCGTTTTCCATTGGTCAAAAAGAAGCGTCCGTGAGAGAACAAAATCGAAAAAATCGCTTCTGAAATTGTTCCATTGGCACAAAAAATTCTGTTCTGGTGATTCTGAGAAAAGAATTTCGCTTCTCGATTCGAAGTCACACTCCACTCAAGAAGCACTCGCACAAGTGTAATTTATGTATTTTATACAAGTCAGCTGACAGCCGCCGTAGATTATTTTTTGGCATTTCACCAAAACGTTTGTGGGTCCAATCAGAAGGAGTTTTGTTGTTCCATTGGATCACAGATGATTGGATCCCCGAGTGAAACCAATGGAAAACGACATTAAACTCCAATTCACAAACTCACATATTCTAGAAAAAAAATGTGCACGTGCCGTGAAATGGCAGCGAAATCCAACAATTCTCATTTTTTCTTTTGGCCTCTATCGTAAATTTCTATATTTGCTTTATACCCCATCTGTACTTGTTTGCGTTAAGCGCTCTCTCCACTAGAGATGAATTCAAAGCAAAAGCAACAGCAAACATTAAAAAAACACATAGCAGAGCAGCTGTCACATCACGTTATCTTAAGTCGACTAGATTGGTAGATTGGTATGGATAATATGTAACCTGAACGCAAAAACTAGATAGATCGGAAACGTCACTTTTTCTACATCAGGCACATATGCGAACAGTCACCAATTTCTTGACTAGATTCGTCGGCTATCCCTCCATAAACGTCAACTGAAACAGCTGCTCATATGACCGATTTCAACCAATCATAACTGAGATCCACTTAGTCAGACTGTTGCTGCAGACCAGAGATGAATGAATAAAAGAGATGGATATCTTTCGTAAGTCTATCCCCCCAAAACCCATTTGTTTACATTGTTGTTTTTGTAATTTCAACCCCCATCTGTGAATACGTGTGAGCTACAAAAAAGCATGTTGCTAATGGCCGGCTGCCATTCGTCTTTCTTTTATGGGCATTGCGGTGTTTAATTGTTTTGAATTTCATATTGAACTTGTTAGATTTTTGTGGAGGTTTTGATTAAACTGAAAAAAATAGTAAAACACACCTTAGAAAATACCGAATTCTTTCATTAAAATCCAATTCATGAACTCACATATACTTTAAAAGAAATGAGCATGGGTGCGTGACTTCATGAATTTTTCGGGAAAATAGCTTGTAGGTAGCCACCTTTCCACTGGAAAGTTATATATCTCCGTATTCCATTATCTTTGCTGCAGACTTATTAAACTGCAAACCAAAGATAATGGAATACTGAGATATATATCTTTCCAGTGGAAAGGCGGCTGCCTACAAGCTGTTTTCCCGTAAAATTCATGAAGTCACGCACATATGCTCATTTCTTTTCTAGCATATGTGAGTTCATGAATTGAACTTTAATGAATTGAACTAGTCGGCTTCCCCTCCATAAACGTCAACTGAAACAGCTGCTCAAATGACCGATTTTGGCCAATCAAAACCGAGGTACATTTAGTCAGACAGCTGTCAGACTTACTGAACTAGATACTTTAACACAGAGATGAATGAATAAAAGAGATGGATATCTTTCGTACGTCTATCTCCCCAAAACCCATTTGTTTACATTGTTGTTTTTGTAATTTCAACCCCCGTCTGTGAATACGTGTGAGGTACAAAAACGCATGTTGCTAATGGCCGGCCAACATTCCTTTTGCTTTTATAGGCATCGCGCTGTTCAATTGTTTTGTGTTTGGTGTTGAATTGGTTTACAGCCCTATTATGGCTATCAAATATCAATTATTTGATATTTGATAACCTCTATCAATTCGTCGATGATTTGGTATTATGAGTATCAATTGATCATTTTTACCCCATTGTGAATGCTAATCAAAATATCATTGAGAATGGGTACTATTTTGAAGTTTGACGTTTCTAATTGGTATTTGGTTTTTGTTTTGTAGCTGAAATCTAATTTTGGTGAAATAATGTCAAAATTGGAAACTATTGAAAAGAGTATTCGCAACACGGAATATTATTATGGTTTGAGTTTATCCTCAATATCGGTCAACACTTCTACGAAGACTTGTTTTGAAAGTCGGAAGTTCTGCACGAATCTGGAACCGAATCACACCAAGTAAAAAAAAAATATGTTAACTGCTTACACATGTTCGTCCAAACACATTGCGTTTGATGCATCTCGTAAAGTCCTGCGTATCCCTCACACCTAATTCATCGTAATGCCCTTCAAAAAATAATTCTACCGATGACATTTCGGTCTAAAGTTTTTTTTTTTTAATAATAGGCATAAGGAAATAATTTGTATGATTCGATATCAATAGAAATTTTGAACCGCCCGAATATTTGATATGTATCAACAAGAAATTTGTGGTTGATAGAAAATTTGATGAATATCAATTTTTTTGACGACCGTAATACCAAGTTTACAGATAAAACTATTCACAATAGATCTTAAATCTTATACAATTCACAATTCATCAAAAATGTTGATAGATTGATAACCATAATACCGATTCGTTCATTTTGTTGATACGTATCAATTATTATCAAATATCGTGTTGATATTTGATAGCCATAATAGGGCTGTTAGTTTTTGTTAACGATTTGATTAAAATAAAAAAAATAGTGAAATACACATTTCGGAACAGCGAATTCTTGCCTTAAAGACCAATTCATGAACTCACATATACTAGAAAAGAATTGAGCATGGGTGCGTGACTTCATGAATTTTTCGGGAAAACAGCTTGTAGGCAGCAGCCTTTCCACTGGAAAGTTATATATCTCTGTATTCCATTATCTTTGCTTTGACGTCGCCAATGATATTTAATTTCATGACTAATGGTGATGGGAGTTGCCATTAGGTGGAAAATTGTGAGTGAAGAATCGTTAAATCGTCGTTTGACATTTACTTGAGACCTGAAAATCGTCATTTGACAGGCCAAAACCGTCAAATCGTCATGGAGGCTGAAAAAAAATAAAATCACGATAAATCGTCAGATATGGCAACGCTGGAAAGACGTATGAAAGCATGCATAACATTAAATTTATTTATCTCTTATGGGGAGTTATCGGATTGGATTGCATTAATTACACTACACGTTAGGTACACCCCAGACTCCACTCTCAGTTAAGATTAAGCATATAGCTTCTGCTTGAAATATAATGTAAATTATAATGTCCGGCTTCGATGTATTTGAAAATAATAATTCTTATGCCAGAAGATCGTTGTTAGGGGCATCATCAAGTTCCCAAAGTGAACGAAATTCACTCGAGTTTGTATTTGATAGCAATAGCAATGATCGAGAGGCAACTCGGCTGTCTGAATCGGATATTCAAAAAGTATGTAACACTTTTATTTTTAGTAAGGACTACATAAATATATGAATAATTTTAGCGGTCACGAAAAAATAAGGAAACATGGCGTTACGTACTAAGCGTTTTTGACCCCATCAAGGGATTACCCGATCGTAAACTTTCAAAGAAAAAACCTTGTTGCAGAAAGAAGCCTTATAAAAAATCAAATTTTCGAGAACTAGATCATGTTTTTCTATCTTCTAATAAATGCAGTGGAATACAACCTACTAACAAATTAGAAGAAATCCAGACAAGAAACATACAACGAAAGAATAGTAAAACTATAGACGAAAAGGGATCGACAGATGTTTGGTTATCTTCGAAAATAGTGCCTAAAGATGGAGTGAAACTTAGCCGTGACATATGCAGAAGTATTTCAAGTTCTAAAGTAAAACCTATATCTATACCCACAGATATGGAAGTCCAAACATTTGCCTCAAAAGAATCAGAAACTATTTTGAATCATGAGATTAAAGACTTTGATGATAGTGTGAAGTCAAAATCTAGGATGCAAACATGTTCATCGAGCGGAAATGTTAAGCTAGTCGCAAACTCTTTGAACCTGATGAAGTCGGGATGTGTCAAACAAAACGATACACCGGATTTAAGAATTGTTTCCAAGTTGGACAGTTATTCAGGAAAATCAAGAGTTTTATTTAGAAACAAAGTCGATCCAAAGTGTCTGACGTTGCTTACGGATAGTCGAAGAAATAACTTTAAAAAAAATTTGGCAAATTGGTGTCCATCGACTTTAAAATTAATTGCAAATACTAACTCGAATGAAGATTATAATATTGTTTGGTCTTCTAGCGATTCTGAAGACGGATCAAAGAGCTCAAAAGTAATTACAAAGGACAATGCAAATGAAGACTATAATATTACTTGGTCTTCTAGCGATTCAGGGGATGAAGCATGGAGCAATAAATCTTACCATACGAAAGAAAAATCTGAATATGCAGGTTCGAATACCGAACTTAACTTACTAATTCAGGCAATTGAAAAAGATCGCCGACGATCAAATGCAATAAGGGAAAAGTATGCATCAAAAAAAGGAGGCTACTCTGAGAAGTTCAAAAATATAGTTCGTAAGGCGAAAATGGATTTCGGATTTCTAAACTACGAGCAAAGTACAGGGATACTTCAAGGCATGTTTGCTGTTGTAACAAAAGTAGAAAAATCATACGGAGTGTGCACAGCAAACTTAAAATTGGATAACGATAACTCTTGCTGTTTTTTATTGGAAAGAAGGGTAGAGTCCGTAAATGATGGAGATAAGCTGGTGTCTTTTGTGAATAGCTCTAGTTTCTACACTGTAAATGACATTAATATATTTATACAACCAAATAAAGTCGTGCGTGCTTGAGAAGTTCTGCATAAAGCATAGGTTTTTTGTTCTAATCGTTCGTTTTAGCTCTTCGCATTTAATACATTCATTGCCCGCTATTCTAAGTGAATTCTGAATACAAGTTCTAATGTTTTTTTTTTAACGACGCAGTGCTTTCCTGAAAGCTCTTAATATTCTGTTTGTAAACACGTACTTGAATCAAAAAATAAATAAATAAATAGTTGGTGCAAGAGGCCCGTAAGGACCCTAGGCCTAGCTTCTTTTGGGATGCATAGAAGGGATCTTCAATTTTATGCCGAGTTCAGACGGCTAATTGAAAAGCTCATTCATGACATTTATTCTCTCGGATGTCTGCCAGACGTTCGCGAGCGGTGGCGCGGTGGAGAAAACCTTAAGATGTACTCGATTCACTTGGTTTCAATATTTGCTACAACAACAAGTCTGGTTCTATTAATAAGTTGCTCTAATGATAGGTACTTAACCCGGATTTTGAGGGAAATACTAAGGTATTGCAACAAATTTGTAATTACAGTTAAGGAGCACCATGCTATTCCTTGGCCTATCTGGAATGTTCGCAGAAGGTGGCAGGGTTTCCGTAATCGAAATGTGCTGTGTCTGTACATAAGACGTTTTTGAGACATCAACACATTTCGATTTGTTCTATTTAGGGATGTGATTTTATGCGGACTCAACTGTATCAACCAGTAAGTATGCGCTGCAGTAAATAAACTCCAACAAATTAAAGCTCGCGGTTCTTATTATAGTTATTATTTTTAACTTTTAAGAGAAAGATATTGTATTCGTACAAAATTTCGAACTCGAGATTGTAATCAATTCTGATATTTGATTTCCTTCAAACTTAAGATTTGGAGTTTCGGGCCCGTTTTTTTTTTTGCTCGGTAACCTTAATATTGATGGTATACTTCCCATACAAAATTTTCATGCCAGTTTGATTTGTTCGAAAACGGCTATAACGATTCAAAATTGAGATTTAAGCTTATGTCGTTTTCCATTGGGACCACCAAAAATCTTTTTCAGATCTCAGAGTTTATGCGGCTTATAGAACGTGCAATGAAAGCCCCATTTTTGAGTTAAAAAAAAAACTTTTGATCAAAATGCTTACTAAGGATAATAAAAGTATTCTAAATAAGATCCCGTACTTAGTATTTCTCAAAATGAAGTTTTTCTCGAATAAATCAGATTAATAATTAGTTCTTAAAAATTACTTCACAAATCCCGATATGTGAATATCTACGGTATATTTTTGTAATAATCTCAATTTTCCACTTCTAATAAAAATGCAATAACAGCTAAGCAAGACTTATTTTTAACAAGTATAACCCACTACAATTTTTAATTTTTTTTGCAATTATAAAGGGCTTATATTTGTAATTGAAATTAAATCCCACATAAAAGAAGAAATTAAGCTTATGGGTGTTATTTTTTCTTTTGAGAAATGATACCCGTGGGGTTATTGTACTGCATCAGTATCCATTTTATTTTGGGTAGTAAGTTTAAATAAAATTTCGTCGTTGTTTCTTATCCCTTTATTCTGTTTCTGAGTATTTGTTTTTCCCGATTTCGTAACTGTTATTTCTGATGTCCCTGTCAGCGTTCCTTTGCTTTTTCCTTAGGTTCCACTAGATACAATGTTTTCTACTTAACTTTCCATTATTGTCAATAGTATTAAATATAGGAAAAAGAGGCAGAAAGAGAGATTTTAAAAAAGTATACATTTTAATCCTTTAAATAGGAAGATGGAAACCAATGATATGATGCAATTTGCAGAAACACCTTAAAGTACCTAATTACTAAGTAAGCAATCATATTACATAAGAGCAGTTTCTTTATTATCGCAGATCCAACGCTTTTCTCGAATAAACAATAATTCCAGCATTTTGCCGAACTTCCTTCCGTTTTCAGAAGAGCTCCGTCCGACCACGCAACCACTGGACAATCGTGTTATAAATTAATGAATCGCTAAGTGTCTGACCAGACCACACGCGAGTAGAGAAGGTATTTTTGATGCAATCGAAACTCTTAAGTTTAGTATCTCGTTTAAGAATAAATTAACGTTCAGCAAGTCGTTTTTTATTTAAAGGCACAATGTGGTGAAATCAAAAGTTAGCGCCAATATTTAATAGTTACCATAATAGCTATACTATTTCTAAATATTTTCTGAATCTATACCTATATAGCTATCTATATTTATCTATCTATACATACAAAACTAAGCCGCTAAATGCGAATGTTTCCCTCTACCGCCCTTAATTCTCAATATCATATTTTTACTAAACTATTCAAAATAAACAACGAAAGATTGGAATTTGGATTTGAAAACATATAAAGTATTGTCTATTGCTTCTTCTAAACATATAAATAAAGTGTGTTAGGTAACCATAGATTTGAATCACCCTACAATACTAAAAATTATATCGATAACATTGTCGATTTCCAATTCCAATGTCAGTTAAAATTTTAGAGATACGAGCGTATTTTACAGATAACATAAACCTCTTACATGCTCACAGTTTTTATTGATAAATATTCGTTTATTGAAAAAGTGAATATATATATTTTTGAATATAAGTGCAATATTAACGACTTATTGTGAAAAACATAGTGAACTTGAATCCCCTGTTTTAGTGGAGAGTGCAATGCAGTTGTTGTCCCTTATCTCAATTCACGATTACAATATCCACTTTGATTTTTATTTTGTGGCAAATGTTGGCATAAGTTCCATGAAGTGAGATAGCGGTTGCGCGTTACGGTTTCTATTTTCCAAATGTCATTTCTTCTAAATGAATATACATAAATTCCTACATAGAACAAATGTTCATCCCTTTTTCATAAAAGCTTTCATTGGAAAGCAGAAGGAACGATTTCTACACGAACACTGAAATCGATACAAGAAAAAAATTGCCAGTTCTTCCTAAAATTTGTTAACTCCTGTATTACGTTATAAAAAAGAGTGCTAAAGGGATAAATTAACAAAAAATATAATCTATACCCAACGAGATTAAGAAGTGATTTGTAACTGGAAGGAATGGCCAAGAAAAGCGTTAGATAAATATACTTTTAGTTTTCAAAAGATAATGATAATTATATGAATAATTTTTCGTTGCTTCAATTTATGTATGTACATATAAAAGATATCTGCTATTACTGCCTTTTATTCCGATCCAATTTAATGAAAATGTTGACAATAACTCCATAGGCTTACGCTATTTATAAAAAAATTGAAGCTATTAGCAGTAGGATGCAATGTCATTTTGCAAAAGCACAAGCCAAGAATAAAATATTTTAATTGATATCCTTTTTAGCAATCACTGAGAACTTGGTATTTCTTTTAGTACTTTTAGAATAAACATTGCATTACGTAAGGTACTCTATTCTATTGCTTCATTTACATCCGTGACATCATTTCGAATATACTTTAAAGGCAAAGCTTTGAATATCTATTTCGACTAAATATTGTTGTCATTTTTGAATGCAATACAAAAAATTATTAATTCAAGAATTGGTCCCGTAGCTCTCTGTAGTAACAATCAATTTCTAAGGATAATTAAAAAAAAAAAAAAAAAATGCAGCCACCACCGCGAAAGGTAAGTGTCATAAAGCTTTTTTTCACTATTAACTTTATAACTAATTAAGTAACTATTTAACCAGTTTTTTTCAGTTTACCACTTCAAAATTGCACTACTAGTTATTTACAGATATAGATGATGTTTGTTTTTTTAGTTCAGCACTTTGAAATTGCACTATTCTCAAATGCATGCTTGCGATTATAAGCTATCTACTGATTTATTTTGTTATTTTATTTACTTTGTACAACGTACATAAGGCTACGATACAAACAACGACATAAAAATGCATTGTAGGAAATCCGTAATTTAGTTCCTATTCCTTTAATAAAAAACGTACGATGAAATTATTGACGCTGTTTTTGATACTCATTTCTTCTAAAAAAGTATGCGTCTGACACTTAAAAGTTTTATGTTATATTGTTTTTTTTTTGTTTATTAAATCAACATTATTAAAATGGATTCTTTTTATAGGGAAATTATGTAAAATTCTTAAAAAATTTACACACTGAACAAGTTGCTAAATTGCAACTTAAGAATCAACATGAGTGCGATTTGTTAGAGGATATTCGACAATTCACTATTAAAAGATCAAGCATTGAGAAGTCATATAGTGAAGCTCTACTCAAAATCTCTTCGGCTTACTTGAATAAAAAGATACCAAATATTCCTGACATCAAAATGGAGGGGATGGAAGAAAGATGGTAAGTAAATTTAGTTACAACGCCCAATAATAAAATGAATAACCCTTTCTCTGCTCTGTGCTTGTATGCAGTCCTTAGATTAAATAGACTCGTAACTCTGACCTAGAACCACAATAGGCTAGGAAGTAGAAATATGAAACAGATTTAATAGATAATAGGTGGATGAATGTATTTTAGGTTCTTAATTTTTATAAGCAAGGCTTGCAGTTTTAACCGTTTACCAAAACCAGTTTAAAGGAATATTTGAATTTTTTATTGAATTCAACAAAGTTTTTACATTTGAACAAAATATTTAACTATTTGATGCAGTGCAACAAAATTTGGGGTTCGAACCTTCCCTCAGTCAATCACACAACTAATTAATCACTACGCCGACGCTATAAAATTATCAATTTGAAAACATTTTTTTTACGCCCATCTGCTACGAATAAAACTCTAGACTAATTAAATTATTTGTGTTAAACACAACAATTTGACCGATTGATAACAACAAATAACAATGAAACCATGTTCAACTAATAGTGGTTTATGTAAAGATGAATAAATGATTTTTTTTCAATGGTACAGAATGCGTTAAGAAATAGAGGTGCTCTTAAATGCTTTTTAAAAAAAGACTTTAATTGCTTGTGTATCTACTAGTAGAGAAAGTATAAAATAATACTTACGTAAAGACAAATGGTTATGTATGCGGACCCCAAATTATAGGTTGAATGCAAAATTTTACGATCTACCAAGACAAAACAGCCTTAATAATTTTACTGATGTAGTTGCAATCATTCTATATCAAAGACTAAATTACAATTGATTGTAGGTAAACACTCATGGTCATAATTATTTACGAAAGAGACATAAGGCTGTGCTACGACTAAGTTTATGCGTAAACTACCATCTTGTGATAAACACGTGTTTGACCCCTTCTTATAAATTATTCAATCCTACTATTTCGCGTCGTATTTAAAGATCCAAACATAAGAATGTTTTCATTTTGACTAATTTAAAATCGTATCCATATAATTCCCAATATTTTTGAAGTAATACTTCTTTAGGCACGCTTGACTTGAGGGGTAAGCTGGTGAATGCGTCATGAAAGCGTTACGGAAATTGCGAGCGGAAGTTGAGAGGGAGATGTAAGTTACTGAGATAAAAAGAGAGAGAGTTACGTTTCGTTTCGAATATTACTGTAGAGGCAAGAGAGATAGATGCGAGCACACTTTTTCGTTCTCTCTTTCTCTCAGGCAGTTACGGTTCATTATCTAAGACACATCATTCAGTGCAGCAGTGATCCCAGATCGGGGATTTATCACTTTTTGCAGGATTTTCTCACAAATAATAAGCTAAAAGAGACAAAGGGATTTTTCAGACCTAATAGTACAAAAAGAAAGGGATTTTACTTACTTACTTACTTTCAACCTACGATCAAATTAAATATTTTCATGTTAAGAAGAAAGTCATTCAAAATATCTAAATGCTTTCATTTTCTTTTTTTTTATTTCCCTAAACTGTTTCATAAAATGACATAAGTGTCTGCGAATCAATCACGAGTATTTTTTTAAATAATAAATTTATTTATTTTGAAAACATAAAAGGGATATTTTGAGTATAACCGTGGGATAACCTGCCTCTAAAGTCTGGTATCACTGCAGTGCAGGCCTATTGTCTGTATCACACTATAGGAGCAACAGAGAGAGGTGCGAGCAGACAGTTTCTTTTCTTTCTCTCATAGCCAGTTACGTTTCGTATATCTAAGACACGCCTATTGCGAGGTTGCCACTTTAGTAATTTTTTACTAAATTTGGTAATTTTGTTTGCTTATTGAGTTTTGGTAATTTGTATTTGGTTATAGTAATTTTTTGAGCAGATGCGAACTCGATATCACCTCATTCAAATGCTACCTTACTGCTTCTGAGTGAACGCATTGCATTATTTGCATATGCTTCATCATCATCCATATAAAACTGTTTTATTCGCTGTTCAAAAAATTACAGAATGCGCTAATTTTCTTCTTTTGACAGATGGTGAATAATAATAATTAATCATATTATTTATATACAGACATGAAATTCTAATTTGTGAAGAGTCCCATGTCTCCCATGTCTTCTAGCAGCTGGTAATATTGTGCAAAATCCAATAAAATAATTTGATTTTTTTTTTGTAGGAGCAAGAGAGAGCAGTGCGCGCGCCCATTTTCTTGCTCTCTTCCTCTCATAGCCAGTAAATTATTGAAGAAAATTGATATATTAATGTGTATAAACTAAACATGTATATTGTATATATAGATGGAGCTAAAGAAGTTTTACTTCAGTCGTGTGATCTAAAGCACACTCGCTTTTTTTTTTATAAAACAACTTCACACGCTTCACAACTTCGATTGAACACCAATTTTGCTACAATTTGCTTTTTTGCATTTGATGCAATCACTAACGCTTTTTATCGTTTTCGGTTTTGTAGGAACATGTGGAGTGTTTGGCGGACAGTTTTAGAAGAAAATGAGAAATTAGCTCGCGCACGACTTGCGGCAATTGAAGTCTTTCAACAACAAATTGCGGATGAGGCAAAAGTACTACGAGACTACAAACTGGCTATTTCGAAAAAAAGTCTAAATCAAGTCGTTAATATTCAAAAAGAACTACATTTGTCCGTTGGTGATGTTGACAAAACGAAAAAGCAATATTTTGATGAAGAGCACTGTGCGCATGATGTCCGCGATAAGGCTCGTGATATAGAAGAAAAACTTAAAAAGAAAAAGGGATCTTTCTTTCAATCAATCACTTCCTTACAAAAAAATAGCGCACGTGTTACCTCGCGTAAAGAATTGTTAGAGGAGAAGTCAACTGGAGCTCGAAATGACTACATTCTCAGTCTTGCTGCAGCAAACGCTCATCAGAATCGATATTTTACGGTAGATTTACAAACAACTATGACTACAATGGAAAATTATGTATTCGAACGTGTGGCTGAGTATTTAACTTTAATGGGACGCACGGAACTTCTTACATGTTCAGCCACACAAAATTCATTTGGAAAGATACGCGATCAAGCACAGCAGCTAACAAGGGATTATAATTTACAATGCTGCTATTTATTTTATCCAGTGTTAAAGCAACATATTCAGTACGATTTCGAGCCATGCGATAACGATCCAGTAAACAAGGTGACTGCTGAACACGAGTCTGCGGCTGAAACTCTTACCAAAGAGGCCAAGAATCTTGCAGGGCGTGTAGTAAAGGAAAATAATAGTGTGAGGGAGCAGGCAAAGAAATTAGCTCTCTGTGTGTCACTTAGGGACTCAGGTCAGAGAACCGACCCGAATGATCCCAACGGGCCCGATTTGGACACAAAAATTGAAGAATTCCGTGAATCTATTCGAAGATCCGAAACTGAAAAGGCTAAAGCAGAAGCTTGCTTAGAATGTTTAAGGAATGGTGGCATAAACGTGGACGAATGGGTACAAGAAGCTGAGATAATGGGTGTTCAGGAACTTACAAGATCAGCTAGTTCACTGTCGATGAGAACCGATGCTTCGGGTCAAGGGGTAAGTTGAGAATGGAAAATTTTTATCGAAACAACAAAATATTTATTAAAACTAACTCCGGCTTTGCCAATGCTCTGGAAGGAATTGTATTGCTTAAATATATTCCTATCTGTTACCCATCCTTGTCTTCAGAAGTACTAAAAAGTGTTTACTTTTGTCTGTTTAATTTCTCACTGATTGTGACTTTAACTCTTTCGAATGCCATACGACATATGAGATATGATTAGCAACGGCACTCCATTTTTACCATTTAGATTTAGATTCTATAATATATTATTGTTTATAAAATGGGCTTTTGGGCTAAAATTTGAAATGTACAGAACCGATTATTTTCTATTTCCTATCACTGTGTGGATATCCTTTCCGGTTTATTGAAGGCTATGAAAAGGTCCCTCTAAACAAGAATGGTAATATTTCACAATAATAATAGATTGGTTAGATTTCTCATCGCTCAAAATTGGAAGAAAGGTTAAAAAATGGACAAAAACCTGCCAAATAATTTTTACGTTTATGCAAAATTTCAAATTAATACAACTAACAATAATAAGGGCTGAGGTTTGCTGATCCGACTCATAGCGAATTAAGTGCCACAAAAACTGTTCTGTGACAGCTTATGCCCTAAAAAAAGTAGCCTATAAGTTTTTAAGTAAAACTTAAATCATTAAGAGTCGTATGAGCAAACGGCCCTAAATGTTTTTAGAATTTTTGAAAAAGTCTTTCCCTAAAATGGCAAGTCGAGAGATATTTTCGGATATCAAAAAATATAGAATGCGAATCAATTTTCTTTTTAGATCAAGTTTCGTAGCAATCAACACTTACACCAATCTTTAATTTAATGCTTTTGGTTCTGTTTTTAATTATAAATGATTATTTTTAGGAGAATCCTAGTTCAGATTCTTTCTATGACAGCGATAAAGAGGAAGCCGTTGAAGCGACTTCAAATGTTAAAACACCTTTAGATGAACAAGAATTGGCAAGGACAAGAACTTTTAGTGATAGTGATGAAGGTGAAAATATAGAATTGACCTTAAATAATTTTTAATATTATCATGTCTTTTGTTGTCAGAACCAGAACAAGAATTGCGTGTTGCCGAGGCAATAGCACCTACCATGGGGGCATGGGAAGATCCAACCGAAGTTAATTGGGGAGCCGAGGACAGAGATGAAGACCCTGTAATTCCTGAATCAAAAGAACCAATATTTAAATGCACTGCACTATACAGTTATACGGTATACCCACCAATGATGTCCCCTTCCACTCGAGCTATATACTATATGTCGAGTATTTTTATTTTTTAGGCCCAAAATCCTGACGAACTAACTATTGTTGAAAACGAGCAACTGGAAGTTATCGGTGAAGGAGACGGTGATGGCTGGTTACGTGCCCGTAATTACCGCGGTGAAGAAGGCTATGTTCCTCACAACTACTTGGATATAGAACAAGACGCCGTCAATGGCACTACGAACACAAATCAACTTCGATCCCAAATTTCATTTTCTTCTGTAGATTATACAGTTGATAACGAGGATCCAACTGCAGATTCAATACAGTCACCCGACCAGGTGTCCGTCATAATGGCTCCACACAAAAAGAAATCCGACCAAGAGTATTGCATCGCATTGTACGACTATGACGCAACAGCTGAAGACGAGCTGACGTTTGAGGAGGGACAAATCATAAAGATTGTTACGAAAAGCGCGCACGGTGTTGATGATGGCTGGTGGGAAGGGGAACTTGATGGTAAATTTGGTAATTTCCCATCATTGGTTGTTGAAGAATGCGACGAAAATGGTGAGCCATTAACAGAAGGTGGTGACGAATCACCTCCACCAACGGCACCACCTAGTATAGCACTACCAATGGCACCGCCACTACCACCAGAGTATATCAATGAATTGAATGAGGATATGTTCCATTCTACTGATATTCCAGGTATGTTATGCTTCCACAAAATATTATTTTTTTTAAGTGGCTTGGGGAACTCTACTTGATTAATAAAAGTTATGTTTTTTCAGACGACGATTCCACAAGCGGCTTACCAAATGGTATTCCAAGTTTTCCTCCTCCAGGTAAAGCAGCACATTTGACATTTTCTAGTAACCTAATTACTTTGTATACTTGTTTCTACTCTACTTTCTACTCCCTAGAGGTAAACTAGAAGATTTAGAATGTTCTCTTCATATACATTTTATGTGTGTGTTGGTTTCAGATTTAAAATCTCTACTGCAATTTCTTTTCTCTGATGAACAACCGATAGTTTTTTTTTTTTTTAAATATTTCTGCAGTTTTGTAGCTATTCTGAGTTTTTGCGAATGTTAAATAAACCTGTTAAGCCCGTTTGCTGAATTGAGTCCTAACAATCTAAGTTTAACTTGAATTCTAAAATTCCACCTAATGTTTGCACGAAGTCGCAAATACGGTTACCATTATTTCCTGGAGGCAACGAGTTAATTGTTATCATTGTCATTGTCACCATTGTCACAATCTAGCAATGTTAAAAACGTTTGAATGTATCAGCAAACGGCTCTTAAGACTTTATTAAATATTTTGCACACACCAACTCAAATGAGATTCCACTACTGCTTGTACTACAAAATGTTTTTTTTTTTGTCTTTTATCACTTAGTCATCATTCAAGAACCGGACAGTAAGGTAAATAAATAAAGGCATTGAGAAAACGTACTTATGACTCAAGTTCAGAGGCGTTCCTAAAAAAAAAACAAATTATAATTTAATAATTTAAATCTTAAGTCATGAAAAAGGAGAAATTTAAAATGGGAAATTAAATAATGTATGATGGAAATCGAAATGTTACCTTTATGTAGATACACGTTAGTTGTTGTATTTAAGATTCCCATACTGCTAAAATATTAGATCCACTACTCATACACTTTAAACCGCAATGAAGAACAAGTTCCGCAGGGTTAAAATGTTTAACCTATTTTTATTTAGTTGAGATTTGTGACTATCTTAAAATACTAGTCACCACGCCATGCTGATTGAAGCCATTTATAACTAGGTGCACAATCTTTGATAGCGAATTAAAGGTTCTTGGTGTTAAGATTAAGATTCTGCCATAATTTTATTTTTTAGTGTTTTTATGTTACTGACATAAAAATAATTTCATTTGCGATTCTTTGTCGATACCAGAACATTAGTTATTTGAGCCCATATTAGTTACAACTACCTTGTGAGTTCGTTAAGTTTGGAGACTAGCAATAAAAATGGTCGTTAGTGTTGCACATTAAGATTAAATTTGGAAAATGATGTTGTTCGATTTCCAAACGCCACGTAGCATTTATCATTGGCAGTGTACCGTCTGTTTGTGGGAACGTCTTTGAAATTTAAAATTTCTATACTATTCAAGCCTTCCTGTACCAGTAATTATAAAAGCAATTAAATTGATCGAATTCTATATGAATTTCCGAAATTTTTATGTTTGCTTTTAATTATAGTGTTATAATTGCTTCTGTTTGTTTGTCGGCGCAGTGGCTAAGTAGTTATTGTGTTGGACTACTACGCGAATCCCGAAAAAACAAAAATTTCAACTTAATTTTTTTTTTCACTGCGCCACCTCTCGTGAACGTCTGATAAACACCCGAGAGTATAACTGTCATGAAAGAGCTTCTCAATTGGACTTTTGGACTCGGCATAAAAATTTTCATTTTACACTTTGGAATTTTGTAAAATAAATATGTATTTCCTGCAAAGTAGAAGTTCTTCATTAAAAACGCTTAGTTTTTCCCTTTTTTGCATTGTGCAATTTTTTTTAATGTTTTTTCCGAACGCAAAGTGTAGGAGTTTCATAAATTAAACAAATTCTCAATAAAAAACATTATAATCGTGTTTTGCGAATTTGCAAAGTAAAACAATTTTATACTATTCTACGGGATTGGCTCGTTTATTAACGCAACTCCCCGAATTCTATAGGTTATAGAGCAGCATATTTGTTTCTTATACCGGTCTACTTTAAATTTTTTAAATTTGCTGTTGAAGTTCGAAATTTAGCCAATTTCGGAGCGCCTATACTGGAACGTGAGCAGAAAATTTCGTTATCAGAATTCAGGATTGGATTGGATAACGACGCCTGGCAATATAGAAGATTATCACTCTAATGAAATGTACTAAATTTAAATATTAGGTATTCGAATTTAGAACTTTTGATATTGAGTTTCATGTCTATTGACAAACTGCTCTTCTGAAGAAGAAGTTGAAGTCAATTCCATTGACTGTTATGTCCAATTTCTGACAAAACAAGCTTTCCAAAATTTGAGAAAATTTTGCAAATTAAAAAATCGTTCTTAATCTTACAACTCTCCGAAACTCATTTTAATTTTTTTAATTGTTTCAACCAACAAACGAAACGAAAGCAAAGAGTTCTTTGCAAACTGGCAAAACTACGGACTTTTCTGAAACGTAGGTAATTGCCATTTTGCATTTTATATTTTGTATATAAATTTGTATTTAGTAAAACGAAATCTGCAAGGAGGAACATTTTGCAGCTTTGCGAACAAATAAAGAATTTCCACTTATTTCCTCCATCGTAAACCAAATTTAATAGCTAAAACATTTATTAAAAAAAAAACGCGACTGACCGTTAAAAAGTATTAAAAAGATCTAAACAAGATCCTACTCGTCAATATTTGTAATACACTAACAAAGTATTACTACCTGCACAGATCAAAAAAAATATGCGTAGCCTCCGACTGTCAATTAGTTTATTGCAAATATTGACCAGTTTGATTTTGTTTGTAACTTTTTATTGTTTTTTTTTTTACTGTGATTCGGGTTCTTTTGGTATTTTTAGTTCAACATTTTTGTTTTTAGCATTTTAGCTTAGTATGTACCTTTCGTGGCACTGAAAATATTTATGGGTTTTGTGCTGAAGTCATATTAGTTATGACACTCCGGGAAAGAATCGGTTATGACGTTTTGGCTACAGGAGATCACAATGGAACAATGGAATCATCGGAATACTTACTGCAAGCCACTATACTACTGTTCCTTGAGTCAACTATAGCATATATATTTTTTGGTTTTTATTATTTTATTAAATGTTATTACAATTCAAAGTTATCCTAACATGATTTTAGAGAATAGTGTGACATTTTACATTAAAAAAAAACTTGAGGATAGAAATTGTTAGTATTGAATCAAAAGTCCAAAAATACGGCCAATACGTGAACTGTCACGTCTTTATCATACAGTATAATGCCAGAAAATTTTATAGGAATTTTTCAAACCTTCATCGTAGAAGTAATTTTCCTATCTCAAGCCGATTTTTTTCTGTGCTTTTATTATTATTATTATTTTCCAACTTACTAAAACTTAATATTTAGGTGAATCTACTTAAATATTTTGTTTTTTTTAAATTGTGCTATTCAAGGAGAGCTGTTCCGAAAGTAAAGCCTCAGCTCTTTCGCAACAATCACAGCCAAGTGCAATCGCTGCAGAGGAAGTGACCGCCACCAATGGAGGAGGAGATAATACTCTAAACTTAGGTATGGCACACATAATTGTTACAGCTGCAACCCCTATGGTTGAAGATGGAACAGATAAATCTTTCCCCCCTGTAGGAGAAAGGGGTGGATCGAAAGTTGCCGATGAGCATAATCGCCCTACTGCTAATGCCGGAAGCGCCGAAATTTACTGCGATCGGAATGAAAACGTGGACGATGATTCTGAACCGCTTTTTGAAACGGACGAAACACAACTATCTGACACTGAATCCGCGGCGGAACCTCTTAAGTTAGAACCAAAAGATCCATTCAAGGAAAAACAAACGGAACATAAAGCTCATGACGATAGTGGTGAAAACATTTTTGAAGCAAATTTTGAAGCTAACTTTGATGATGCCTTCGTTTCATCCGGAACGGAACGTGAGACTCCAAAACAGGTTATCGGTGGTAGGGCTAGTATACCAGAAGAACTAGCACCCCATCAGTTGGCACGCCTACAAAATTTAAAAGAATCTAACGCATAATAGAATTATAGGGAACACAATTTATAAATAACAAAATACATTATTATTAAAACGTAAAAATAAATAAAAGCTTAAAATAAACATAAGCACATTCTTAAAACATGAAAACACCACGAATGCTCACTTTTAATCACTTCTTATTCATATTATTCACGAATTGGAGTATATAATACTGATAGTCTCTTTAAATTGCCTTACATTGGCTATTGTGAGTTTGTTTTCATTTAAAATAAACACTAATCTTGGTAACTAATATATCCATGGTGAATAAAATGTTATATATAATAAAAATGTAATATTATATTAAAACTACTACATGCTTTATCCTGCATTTATTTAAATTTATTTACATCCTGCATCTGTAGGAAATTTATTTACATTACGATTTTCACATAATCAATTTGAATGATTTGTTTGTCTACGTATGGTACGTTTATGTTTCATAAGTAAGCAAGTACATAATAATATAAGAATTGATTTTTCAAAAAGTGCGCATTTAATCAAGCAGTTTTCATTTTTTTTTCAGTATTATTTGTTTCGTTTGTACTTACAGCAGTATTTTAACTGCAATGCCTACACATATTCATTAAAACTTGTAAACGCTAAAGAGTTGAGAATTTATTTGCCGTATAAAACTTTGTGTGACTTTTGCGAGTATGTGTTATAATAGCATAATTTACTTTCGATAAACTGATAACAAATTATATTGCTCTAGAAGTTCTCATTTTATTTATACCCACTAAATGTGACAAAATGTAAATTGTTATATTCAACTTGAACGGTTTGAGAGTTATTTACAAATTACGGTTAGCATTACCTTTTTTATCGCAAGATTACGTAATATGCTTTTAGAAATATTAGCGTATTGTGTTGCAACTTTATTTACTAAAAACGTGTCTTTGCACAGACTCCAATCAATGAGTACGTAGCTATGCATCTTTATGTACACAATGTAATACAAAACAATAAATGTAATGCTCGTTAATTGTTTCATACAATACTCAACTCAAGAAACATTTCTTTTAAGCCCACAAATAATTGTAGATTCTTGAATTAAGATCGATTCTCACATATTAATAATAATTATGAGATACCTAACTTAACTAAAAGTTTCGTTCATAGTTTCAAAGCCTATAACAAAAAATGAATATTAATATATATGAGTAAATGTATAAATTAATATTAGTTTATTAAAAAATAAATAGTTATGAAATTAAAAAGGAATCAGTAAATATTGTTACAAAAAAAGCATACGTATTTTCAGTTCTCTTTCAGGTTGATAAATATAAGGCAGCCTACATTTTGGACAAAAATGCAAAACTCCATTGATTTGTAATAGTTTTATTTATTTGTTTATTTAAAATAACGAAACCTCTTTCGGATTATGTTAACTATATAGAAAAACCTTAAAAAGAGTGCTATATTATTAAACTTGTAATATATAAATATATGTACTATATAGTCGAATAATTGATTGTGAAAAACAAACGAAAAAAAAAAAATACGTATAAATGTAATTATTTAAAGTCTTACGAAAATTTGTTGATATAGTGAAATTAATGAAAACATGTATTAAAATAGTAAAATAAAACCAACAAATTGCTCGAATATTAAGAACAAAATATAAAAACCTCTTTTTTAATTCTTTTTGTAAAACGTTGACGTTTTCTTAAGTTGGAGGGTGCAGGGTGGATATGTCCTGATCTAATACTACAGATTTTGTATTATGGTAACCAGTTTATTTCTTTTCAGAACAAAGTTTATTTAATAGTACACGAAACTAAGACTGTGTAGAAGAATAAAAGGAAAAAATGTGTGATCTACACTCAACAAATTCTATTTTTTAGCACTTCTTCAATTTTTAAGGAAATTTTAAGGCTATACTTCAGAGTTCCGAAAAACTTTCATTTCTGCGGATAACCAGCATGATGTGCAGATCACTACGTTGTCCCATTTTTAATATATTTCAATCACTCCAAAGTTTTTCGAAAGTAGTGTAATTATAAAACATTGCAATTTGTTTAACTTTACCTGCTTCCCAAAATAAAATCAGAACTTGTACATTTTTAAAGAGTAACTAAAAAATCAGTCCTAAAGAGAAAAATTTGGTTCTTACATTTATAAATGTATGTATTTTGATTTCAATATAATCTAAATGTCAATCTAGCAGATTGCCTAATTTTCATGTCCATAATCTTATGTAGTTAGAAAAAATAGTACTAACTTAAACAGCTTAGAATGCCAGTTTACACATAATAAAAACACTGTTTCGATTCAAACGGGACTTATCTAGTATTGTAATTAAAGAAATTATTATGATGATATTTGTGATAATGAAGGCAAATTGTTAAGAACCACTTTTACTGCCTTAAACACAACATATTCCCTTGATTGATGTAGTGCTGTATATAATTTGTTTTCCAATATGTTCAGTAAATTTGCCTTTCACGTAAAACGACTACTTTATTTTTCTGGACTTGGTATACGAACGCGTTGAAGAATTAATTTAAAATGTTTTTGTATACTCGTTTTTTATTTTGAATTTCGATACTTAAAAATGTGAACAGAGTATGTAGGCAGGGTTTTTTATACCCTCCACAGGAAGGTATATTCACTTTGTCATTACATTTGTAACGCCAAGAAGGAGTCACTGGAGACCTCATAAAGGTATATATTCTGAATCAGGATCACATCATGAATCGATTTAGCTGTGTCCGTCCTTCTGTCTGTCTGTCCATCTGTCTGTTGAAAGCACGATAGCTCCCAAAGGAAATGACATAGGCGAATGAAATTTGCTGAAATGACTTGTTTTTATCAAAAATGGGCTATGTCGGCCAAGTAGTTCTGCTACCTTCCATACAAAATCAAAATTAGACCCATGTGTCTCTGTCCGTTGAAAACTCGATGGCGTCCAAAGGAATCAGCCTAGGCGAATGAAGTTTGGTGAAAGGACTTCGTTTTTTCTTCGTTAGGTTGGTTTTTAAAATGGGCTATGTTGGTCAAGTAGTTCTGGTACCTCCCATACAAAATCAATATTAGAAAACACATGTTGAGCACACGATAACGTCGAAAATAACCGTCTTAGGCAAGTGAAATTTTGTAAGAGGACTTATTTTTATTGTCGTCAAGTTGGTATTAAAAATGAGCTATGTCGGTCAAGTAATTCTGGTACCTCCCATACAAAACCAATATTAGAAAACACATGTTGAACACACGATAACGTCGAAAATAACCGTCTTAGGCAATTGAAATTTTGTGAGACGTTATATTTTTATTGCCGTCAAGTTGGTATTAAAAATGAGCTATGTCGGTTAAGTAGTTCTGGTACCACACATACAAAATCAATATTAGGCCCATGTGTCTCTCTGTCTGTTGAAAACAGGATAGCGTCGAAACAAATCGACCTTGGCAAGTGAAATGTTGCGTGCGGACTTACTTTTATGGTCGTCAGATTGATATAAATATTGGACTATGTCGGTTAAGTAGTTCTGGTACCTCCCATACAGAACAAATTTTTCATGAACTCGATAACTTTAAAGGTTTTTAAATGAAAAGGCAACATTTGAAGCATTTCTACGATTTTCACATGAGTGAGTAGATATGCAATATGCAATAAATAGCATAACAGCCCATGGCCGTTTTGCTCATAAAATTAAATTAAAAGTTCGAGTTCCCATTATGTTGCTTCGCAATTTGAATCCCCCAAGCTTCGTAATTTTACCAGAATGTGAATGATTTCGTTACAGAAAAACGTTATAGATGCGTTAATTTTAACTGGGTGTGGTAAAGGAGATACGGTATTTATACCAAGAATACAAATAATTGCCAGCAATTATCCATTTCAGTTTAAACGGATTCAATTTCATACTAATGTTTGTTCTGCCATGACAATCAATAAGTCACAGGGTTAAACTTTAAGAAAAGTGGGAGTTGAATTGACGGGCAGTTATATATAATTATGTAGCGTGCTCCAGGGTAAATAATGCAGGAAATATCACTATCTCAGCCCATAGAAACAAAACTTCTAATATAGTATACAAAGAAGCGTTACATTAATAAAAAAGTGAGTAAAATACCTATTTTAAAATTATTTTCTTTCATTTTCATTGTCCAAAGAATATTAAATTGTTGCTGATTAGTCCAACGACCAGGTGCAATGCCATGAAGGCAGAATGCACTCAGTCTTTGGGATGTTTTTTAATACGATCTCAAGTCCCTCACTATTGCAGACCGCTCCCTCGCGTTATACCTCTGCAATGTCTATCAATGATTTTTCTTTGAGCGATTAACACAAAAAAATTGTGTCCCCTACAAGACAGCAAATTTTTAAAAAAATTGTTTCCATCAATTGTTCTGAACCCACATTTTGCACGGGCGAAGCCGGGCGGGTACAGCTAGTTTATATATAAATTTAAGATATTTTTGGTTCTTGCATTTCCGAAAATTCGTACATTTAAACATATAACTATTAGGCGCGGTTTTTTGAGCTTCTATATCAACAAAGTAAAGCCATTTTCTAAAGTTGCGTTCGATTGGGCTTCACTTTTTTTTTTTGTTCCAGATCACTTTTTATATTTTATTGGTACAAACAAACAAAAACAAGTGCTTTCGAGTTTGACAACTGGTGGAGTTTGTTTACGTTTTCGTGGGATTTTTCAAATACAACGAAGTACATTGCATCGGTTGGATCTTTTTTTGTTAATTTAACTAGTGAGTGGAAAACACACGGATATCAACAAAAAAGAGACCAAGTGACGTTTTCTGAGAGTAGAATCTGGGAAGCCCAATCGCTGAAATTGTGGCAGCCGTCCTATCTCCTATTGACAGCTATAACAAAGATCTTTTTCTTAAGATGTTGTAGGTACATAAATGTCGATTTCCATTGAGATTTTCAGATTTTGTACTCAGGTTTCAGATTTTTCATGCCCAATGGAATATAAAATGATATAACTTGTGTTGGTTCCTATGGGATTTAAGAGTCAGCTGTTTATTAATATAAATTTGTGTTTAAAAAAGTCCATTCATTTAAGTTGGTAGCCATTGTAGCGGGAAAAAGGTAAATTTACAATACTTTCCATAGTCCACTCGTCTATAAATCTGTGGTCACAATGCAAAACCGCTAAAGTCTGTTTTACTCATTGTCCATTGACTCTAGTGACTTAAGCTGTTGTTTTTTTTTTTGAAATTGTGCCCACTTTTTTAAAGATATAAAGCTGAAAAAAATGTACAGTTTTGAGTACGCTGAAACGAATGGCATCAAAATCTCAATTTCATCTAAAGTCGACTTTAGCGGTTATGGTTTGTGGCCACAGAAATATGTGAATAATAGCAAACTTCCAAGCTTGACATATGTGAAATTAGGAGTAAATCTTGCTAACAAATAGAGTCTTCCATTTGTAGGCTGTTAATTTTACAACAGATAACAATTGTACAATTTGTCATCCTTCAGTATGTGGAAAATATGTATTGTAAAATATGTATTCTGTTGCTTAACCCGCAACAATACTTTTAAGTTGTGTGAATATAATGTAAGCAAATAATAAAAATGTCGCGTTAACTGTTATTCAGTTGTTACCTATATTATTTGGTTTGCTTATGAACTTTATGCATTTCCACAATCACAATTGTAATTGTAGAGTGATGTCATAAATTATTTATCTTATATGCGCTTTATAGGGCAATTGCGTTGCATATTGAAATCGTTATGTTAAATGTACGTACTCACCTTCAGTCAGTTACGGATAAACGAGAGAAAATAATATATGTGTACGAGTCGATCTTTACTTATACAAAAACCTTTTCCAATAACAAATATTGAATATCGAAAATTTTAGGGTGGATGGTTACAAAATAAAAACAAAATGCGCTTCAATTTAAAATTAATTTATTTTACTTTTTTCTCATTTTTGTTAAAATTTTTTTTGTAGTACTTTCGTATTTTTTTGTTTGTTTTGTATTAAACTTAATTTTATAGTTATTCTTTTTTAATTTCTCTTTTACTAATAATATATTGTAAGTTTTACAATGAAATTAACACAGTCAAAAATTGTGATCATTGATCAATCATTTTACATACGTACTTTTTTGTTATATAGTTGTTATACACAGTAATATGTATATATGTATATATAATCCTTTTTTAATACCTCTATAATAAGAGATTTTGTTTATCGCATGGACCGTTATGTATGCATAACGATCTTAGTTTTTTTTTTTTTTTATTTTCATATTTAAGTATATAAACAAATATATTGTGTTTAGAATTCATTTATACTACAGCTATTGAATAAACAAGTATATGTATTTAAGGTTTACGTCTTTTTTGCCATTTTGTAATCATATAAAAAAAAAAACAAAATAAAGTCATATCGTTTTTATACGGAAATATTTTTTTTTAATTCCGAATTTCAGTGAGCAGTATATTTTGGAAAGTTAAGAATTATATCGATCTTATTTAAATTAAAAAAGACAATAACGTTACTAAATAATATATTTATGCAGCTCATCTCTATAACTCATTGAAATACATTCTAAAGTCAATTTTTGATGAGACATTTATTGCAGTTAAAGTTATAGGAACTTTGGCGATAATGGACGGATAAAAAATAAATTTAATAGCTTAGATACTATTATATCGAAGAAAACTATCTACCTGGTTAAATTTTAAATAATTTGATAAAAAATGTATTAAGAATTGCAATGCTATGATAAGTAGCCGCTATCAGCTCGTTTCGTTAAATTTTCTATTACAAAAAGATATTATAAAATAGCATATAAATGCAAATACATAAATATGGTTTCCGCTTTAGTGTCAATCGAAATGTTTTGGAATACATGAATAAATATCTGCTCACTTAATATAAGGAGTATAATAACTATAGTAAAGTGTTAAAGAAAACAGTTGGCCCTTGTTGTAGCGTTTTTACAATATTTTTGGCCATAAATGCATAATGTACAAATCAAAAACAAACAAGGTGGTATTCAATGGTATTCGAATTTAATTTCATAATTAAAAAAAAATGACGAAAAAGTGGAAACGTAAAATTAAAAACAAGATATTTGGATAAAAAGCTTAACAGAGAATAAAAGCTTTGGTTTCATTCCAATATTATAACTGTCCATGCGTATATTGAGTTATTTACTGTTTACTATGTTTTTATGTATATATGCATTCAAAGTATAGAACTATTTTTTTAAGTTTATTTTATTTTTAACTTTTTTAGAATCTCAGAATTACTTTTCTTCTGTTCGTTACTCTATAAATATTTTATATAAGTGAATTTGTGTCTACATGTGTATGAATATAAAAAACAACTCATTTCTCCCTTTATTAAAAACAAGCAACAAAATGGATTTTTGACTCTTTTTTATCTTTCTATTATTATGTTAGTATATTTATTTATATATAATTTAATTGTTAGCTATGTTTTCACTTACTTGATTATATTTTAGAATTTCATGGTTTCACTTATTTTTGTAATTGTTCTGTGTTCAAATGTATGTTTTCCAAAATCGTATTTGTTTTTTTTTTATTTGAAAAAAGTGTACTATGTCTTATTGTGTGGGTATATAAACGTGTGTTGCGGAGATACAAGGAATGTTTACGCTTACGATTTTGTCTATGTTTCTACTTGTTTTTTAAATTTAAATAGGCTCCGAAACCGTTGAGCATCCGTTTTTATCTTATCCAACTAATTATCATTCATAACAGTTGTAGAGTTTTTGTGTTAGTTTATTATGATAATATATAAAAATAATCAATGCTTGTGAGAACTATTATATTTGAGCAGTAAACGAATATATTTATTCTTTCAAGCAATCAATTTGGCGGTTATAAGTGCAAATCTTAAAATAGAAATAAATTTCGTAAAATAGCTTCTGGAATAGCCATTTTCTTGATCAGCATACATACGAAACTAATTGACCGATTGCTGCATAAAACATATTAGCAATGCACTTAAATGTGATGTGGAAAAAATATATGCTCAGTGATTTAAAAAAAAATGCAAACAAAACTCGTATGTGTATGATGCTTGGAAAGATAGAAATATTGAAAAATAGGATCCTGATCGGCTAAAAATATATACATCATGAAATGGCGCACCTAATTTTGTATGTACATGCAAAACGTTTCCCAATTAGTTTTACTCTACTACTATTTTGTATTTATTTTTATTTCTAGAGACACATTTCCGACTGTCCTGTAATTTTGAGGAATAGCTCATACTTCAACTTTAAGGGTCTGCCCATCTATATAAAAAGATAGTAAAAGGTATTGCTTTTTGGGTTTTGTTTATATACCTATATGTATTATTACTTCTGGGTTTACGTTTATTTTCCGTTTATAGTGCGATATCTATTTTGTTTAATGTCCTTATACATAAATGCTGCTTAAGTTATCATAATAACCAGAAATTCGAGAGGGTGTTTGTCAATCGTGAAATAATTTATTACTTGTTGATTTCTCTAAGTGTTATAAATTTAACGTATCATTATTTTGTTATACACACAATATGCATTCTATAGGATGTAATTTATATTTACAAAATAATATTGATTTACTAGGAAAGCATTTTAAATGAATGAGGTTGGTTTTAATGTGCCTACCTTTTTTTATTTTACAAAACAGATACAAAATCTAAATATCCAAACGTACACACATTCTCATGTATCTTGGTATTGACATAGATTTGGCAACTGCACATATGCGATGTGTTAGTTCGCCACATTTTATTGCTTTTACTGATAGCGTCTTGTTGCACATTGTGTGTAATATACAGATCTGTGTAATATATTAACCTATTGAAGACATTTATAATACACATAATGTATGTTTAGATACTTTTCTTCATACTGTATTGCAGATTGTATGTTCGAACCTTTATGCAATTAAAGACAACAACAACGAAAATTTAGCGAAAACTAAGCACATCTACATATTTGCTTTTATAGATCCTCACCCTATTATGTTTTAATACGAGCTTTTAACATTACTTTGAGAAGTGCCCGATTTGAGGAAAATTACAGTTGCGAATATTTGCAGTATATCTACATATAATTGCTGAGAAATTGACGACAAATATTATTTAACGGGTGATTTAAATGATTTGCTATTTCATTAGTATTAACATTTTTTTTAAACAAAACTATAACAATTATCTTGTGTACACCACAGTACCTATTCCAGAGTAAAATTTTATAAACAAATATAAGAACAAATATAAATAGTCTGCGAAGTCTGTTCCTACCACTTTTTAAAATATCTATTACTTTTGTTATACAAAATGATGAAAATATTGTTTCTGTAGTTCCACAGTAGTAGTAGGCATGTGCGATTTATTTTACTTCATTCGGTGTATTTAATTATAATATGATTGTACGTATAATCTCTATGTGTATGAAAGACAATCATAAACTTTGTTTAAGGAACCCATCCATTTTTGTATGCGGCTATTGTTATATGAAATAAAAGTGAGTGAGTGAGAACTCGATACAATTACTTGTCTTATTAATGACAGGCAATTGTAAACGAATAGTGCCCATTAATTATTATCGAAGGTTTTATAAGAAATAGCAACCTTATAGCATGACTTCTATAACTTATATTAAAACTGCTGAATTTTTGACAAGTTCAGTTGCATTATATATAATTTGATCCAAAATCAGTATAACTATGCTTTCATAAGTATATGAAAAACAATACTGCGAGACTGACTTCAATGAATCTAAGAGGACTTATAAATCACAAACTAAGTGCATACCATTTAGAAAATTGGAAAGGTTCGTTTTGTTTTGTCGTTAAAACTGAGAAATGATCAAAATAATTTTTTTTTTTTGAATCGCATATGTTTTAGGCAGTTATAGTAGTTTTTCTTCGTTAATTTGAGTATCACTGCTTTTGGGTAAATTTACTGTCAATCGTGAAATAATTTATTACTTGTTGATTTCTCTAAGTGTTATAAATTTAACGTATCATTATTTTGTTATACACACAATATGCATTCTATAGGATGTAATTTATATTTACAAAATAATATTGATTTACTAGGAAAGCATTTTAAATGAATGAGGTTGGTTTTAATGTGCCTACCTTTTTTTATTTTACAAAACAGATACAAAATCTAAATATCCAAACGTACACACATTCTCATGTATCTTGGTATTGACATAGATTTGGCAACTGCACATATGCGATGTGTTAGTTCGCCACATTTTATTGCTTTTACTGATAGCGTCTTGTTGCACATTGTGTGTAATATACAGATCTGTGTAATATATTAACCTATTGAAGACATTTATAATACACATAATGTATGTTTAGATACTTTTCTTCATACTGTATTGCAGATTGTATGTTCGAACCTTTATGCAATTAAAGACAACAACAACGAAAATTTAGCGAAAACTAAGCACATCTACATATTTGCTTTTATAGATCCTCACCCTATTATGTTTTAATACGAGCTTTTAACATTACTTTGAGAAGTGCCCGATTTGAGGAAAATTACAGTTGCGAATATTTGCAGTATATCTACATATAATTGCTGAGAAATTGACGACAAATATTATTTAACGGGTGATTTAAATGATTTGCTATTTCATTAGTATTAACATTTTTTTTAAACAAAACTATAACAATTATCTTGTGTACACCACAGTACCTATTCCAGAGTAAAATTTTATAAACAAATATAAGAACAAATATAAATAGTCTGCGAAGTCTGTTCCTACCACTTTTTAAAATATCTATTACTTTTGTTATACAAAATGATGAAAATATTGTTTCTGTAGTTCCACAGTAGTAGTAGGCATGTGCGATTTATTTTACTTCATTCGGTGTATTTAATTATAATATGATTGTACGTATAATCTCTATGTGTATGAAAGACAATCATAAACTTTGTTTAAGGAACCCATCCATTTTTGTATGCGGCTATTGTTATATGAAATAAAAGTGAGTGAGTGAGAACTCGATACAATTACTTGTCTTATTAATGACAGGCAATTGTAAACGAATAGTGCCCATTAATTATTATCGAAGGTTTTATAAGAAATAGCAACCTTATAGCATGACTTCTATAACTTATATTAAAACTGCTGAATTTTTGACAAGTTCAGTTGCATTATATATAATTTGATCCAAAATCAGTATAACTATGCTTTCATAAGTATATGAAAAACAATACTGCGAGACTGACTTCAATGAATCTAAGAGGACTTATAAATCACAAACTAAGTGCATACCATTTAGAAAATTGGAAAGGTTCGTTTTGTTTTGTCGTTAAAACTGAGAAATGATCAAAATAATTTTTTTTTTTTGAATCGCATATGTTTTAGGCAGTTATAGTAGTTTTTCTTCGTTAATTTGAGTATCACTGCTTTTGGGTAAATTTACTTCCATATACAAAATTTGTCATGTGAATATAAAACAATGTCAATAATTTCATTTTAATTTTAGACACATGTGTAATGAATATGGATTGACGACCATCCACATTCTAGATAAATGGTATCTAAAAATGTGCTCATTCGTTCACATCACAACCCTCCTCATTTTCATTAATGATCCCTTGTACGACATTGCAAAAGTAGACCTACAAACATTCAGTTAGAAATTGATATATGTATATCATTTGGTATGTACATTGCAGTAAATTACCATCTTTGATTCGCTCAAGATGTTTTCTAGGTGATGATTATGGTAGTGTGCGAAATACTTAACAATTTTTGTTACGTTTTTCTTCTTCTTATGCTTACTTATATCCTTGACCTTCAAAACAAATATGTAAATATTTATTTAAATTGTTCTCTTTGAATCCGTTTTTATCCTTTGCATTTTTGTTTCCTATAATATCTATAATAATTTCCCTATTTTTATTATTAGGTATTCGCAAAAGTATTTTATGTTAAATATTTTTATTGGAATTGTTTAGTATTGCTATTTGTACAATCTAAATAAGTATATACATTACTTTTATTTATGTATATATAATCGTTCTTGTATGCTTCAATTAAATTGAGTAATTATATATCCATTGCGATTGTGAAAAGGTGCTAGATGTTGTTTTTATTAAAAAAAAAGTAGTTGTTTTTATGATGTGAGGTTTGAGTGTTGTTGCCTTAATATTGTTTTAATAAACTTTTCTGAAACATTGGGCTTGCATTTTCGTTATGCGGGGTGCGAAATAAAACATTAGTTGTCCTAGTAAAAGTCCATTTGGAATTAATTTTTGAGTCTGGAGATTTTTATATAAATTACAGAAAAATGCGTAACTGTCGTAGCTACCTTAAGTCCTTTTATATTTGTATCGCAACATGTTTTATATTTTTTAGAACCAATAAAACGTTATCTATTTTTCACTAATTTATTTTCCCGATGCTTATTTTTGGAAATTGAGCGAATTTTTCAATGGGGAATAAGGAAATTATTTTGGAACTCTCGTATATGAGCATTTTTATTGAGCGGAATTTATTGATTATGAAGAAACTTAAAGCTTCAATGTGTCGATCATTATCAGATTCAATATCAATAAAATACGAAATTGTAATGGATTTTGGTTGACGTGTACCGATTAAACCGATTTAGCTATCTTAACGATAAAGTGATGCTAACTATGCAAGAAGAATTTCGACTAAAAATAGGTTTAAGGAAAAAGGAAACTACTAGTGCAAATAAGGCATTTTATGACATTTGTACTATTAAACCATACAGCAGTAAATTCCCCGCTCCGTACACACATCAAAGATGAAGAGACTGAATTAAAAAAATGCAATGTCAAAACAAATAATTGGATATTGCCATATTGCTACGCGTTTACGAAAAAAGTCATAAGATCTTTGTGAGAATTTATTTTTCTTATGTATAAAATAAGAATAGTCTAGCTTGAAGTTCCCGTTAGTGGCACTAAAAAAAGATTCATTTGAATGTACTCATGTTGATGTATAATACAAATTAAATATAAACAAAATAATTAGCAATAATACATATGATGTGAAATGGAAAGTATATTATTTTTGTATTAAAACGAGTTATATATTAGTCTATATTCCCACGCACCTAACGATTTCATTTAAATGTGATCATGTTGATATATAATACAAATTAAACATAAACAAAATAATTAGCAACAATACTTGTTATTCGCCTTATGTGAATTGGAAAATATATATTATTTTTGTATTAAAACGAATTATATATTAGTCTATACTCCCACACACCTAAATACTTCGAAACGTTTTATTTTGAATGTGCTGAGAAATATTATGGTAACAAATTGGTGCAATGCAATACTTAAAATTTGTTTTCAATTGAAACTTTACAAGGGTAAATAAATTTGGCAAATAGTACTGGAAGCGCGAATTTTATTAACTATTTATTTTTATAATAGAAAATAGAGAATTGATTTTGCGCTCTTCTAAAACACTGCTTAACACTTGTTTTTTTTTCTTGAGAATAGTATTGGTAAACCAATTTAGAATTTTGTTCGTTGGTGCGGGCACTATAATTGTGCAGTTTTTTTTATTTTACTAAGTTTATTCCGTTGCGAGAATTCACTTAAATAAACATTATATATTAAAACTGAATATTTTATTTTCAGGGTTATATTTTTAATGTTCCTGGTTTTGAAAAACATTTACTCTATCTTATGTAGGAAGCGTGTTTTAGTGGTTATATCACTCGCGAATTGTCCATACGATTTATATAATAAACATGTATGTTAAAATCATTATTGTACAATAATATTTTAGAAAAAAACATATTATTATTTATAAAACTAAATTGTAATTTTAAATCTAGTTCTTTTTCGAGTTTAAGTTGATGACAATTTTGTTTCTTTTTTCATTTCGTTTTTGGGCTGGTAAAGTAACTATGCGCTCAGCATCGGGAATATACTTTGTTAAAATTACATTTGTTATTTATTTTGTTGAACTGGATATTATTGCGATGGTAGTGTTTCAATATTTTGTTTTATCTTAGGACTATCTTTTGGTTTAAATTTTACGAAAACGATATTTTTCTTTGTTCGTAGTTTTGTAGTTTTTTGTTTTCCGAACGAACTAATTTATTTTTCTTCTCCTAGTAGTACTAAGTCATCAGCGACGACATCACTCACATGCAGATATATTATCCAGTACATCAGGTTAAAACACACGAAACACACGGGAAAGACTATTCTTGAATATTTGTCTATATCCGAGGGAGTTATGCCTAGAAGCTTATTGATGTCCTTAAAAAGAAAGGGGAAACGATGTATATGAATTAAGAAAATGTGTGTAAAAGATATTTTTACTTTTCCAGGATGAAGTAAATGTGATGGGACTGCACTGCCAGCCTCAGCATCACCACCGCCTCCTCCACCTCCGCCTGTCTCTCCTCCTCCACCACCGCCCCCACCGCCACCGCCACCTGCACCACCTCGCCCACCATTGACAGTGTTTTCAAGAGTACCACCTTTTGAATGAGCCTTAGGATCATGAACCTTGAATCTCACCTCCTGGAACAAGGGTCCCACTATCGAGCAACCGCGCGTACCAACGTTTTGTTGGATATTGGAAAAGCCAATTGGGCGGTTACTCACTGTTTGTTTTGGTGCATGAGGATGCCCATGGCTGTGACCATGACCATGCCCATGTCCATGATCCCCACTTGGATTAGGATTTGGCGTTGGTTGTCCCCCATCGACTTGTAGCTTTTTTTGCTCAGCTATTTTTTGGATCGCCATAAATCTTTGTTTTCGCATTTGAATTCGTTTTGCCATGTAACCGACGGTAGCGTATTCTATATGATTTTAATTTTTTTTTGATTTGATGGAAGTCAAAAAAGTAAAAATTAAAAAAAGATGCAAACAAAAATGTTCTGTATTGTTTTCCATGTCCAACAAATTTGAAGAAAAATAATATATATAGCTTTTTTATTTGCATAAGCAACAGATGTTTTGAAAATAAAAAACAGATAAAAATCCTATAGAGAATAAAATAAAAATTAAGTCGCAGTGTGAACTTCTTTTTCGAAGTAGGTAAGTATATGTATACTGAATGCAACTTTTTCGTCGATTTATGCGTGATAAACAATTATACTACAGTTATTACTGATAATTTGACACTTGAATTTGAAAAAAAATAACATTGAGAATCTGGTTCGAAAGCATTTAAAAATAAGTAACAAAAAATAAGTGAATTAGGTATTACTTTCGTGGATTGAAACTGACTTTACGCGACTTTACACTGTGTATATATTTTCCAAACGTATGGTTTGACGATAAATAAAAAAGTAGTTAGTTTTTATTTAAAATAAAAATCATATAAAGTAGTATTTACAACAACTTAAGTCTTAAACAAAATTTAGTGCAATAGCAGGTTGTGATGATATAGTTTCATTCGATTGTGACAAAAAAAAATATATAAGAATTTCCAATGCATACAATTTTAGAAATTATATTAATAGCAACCGAAAAATTTAGGTTTTCACTATAATACCATTTAAAGAAAATAGTTTGTAATAGAAATTCATCGAACAAGCGAACAACAAGTAAAAAATTACCGATGCTTTTTTAAACATATATTAAATCTGCTATTTTGTTCATTAATCACTTTGTAATAAGATAACTTGTAACATAATTTATAAAGAGCAGTATTGTAAAATAAGTTTATTAAAAAACGACTGCTATAGTATATATAATACAAAATTCGATTTAAGAATATTTCCCATAAGGCGAATTGTATATTTTTCTATTAATTAAAAGGGGATAGAACAATGGATATATTAATCATACTTTACTAAGTATGTACAGGTAAAATATCAAAAAAAAATTTTTTTAATTTTTTTCTGAGAAATCTAAAAGGAAAATACATCTAGTTCTAATTCTTTATTGATGCTCTAGGATTTATCTCAGTCTACCTTTCTTTGATATTACAAATCCATTCTATTTATTATTAGATTTTATTACTACGAGATTTGGCAACAACATGTTTTCTTGCAAACTATTGTTTAGTAGAAACTTAAAAAAGCTTCGGGGATTATATTTTATTTTACCATTATTTACAAAATCGCACGGAAAAAAAAGCTCGGTAAACCTTTGTACTTGTAAAGCGCATATCAATGACTTTGTATTTATTTTCTCAAAATGATAATATATCCTTATACGAAAATTAACAATAACATACAAATACGAAAAAAGAGATTTGATTTTGTTTTTTGTACGTACGTATATGTACATATAGTATGTGCATATCTATTAAATATAGCAAATATATGTACGCATACATTGATTTATTTAATTATTATTAGCAAAAATAATTTCTGTTAAAGTATTGTTTGTTCAAGAAATTATTTTTTTGCTGCATTTTGTGTAGAAAAGAAAATTGCGACATATAATTTTGTGTTTTGTATCATGCGTATCTGTGCAAGGTTTACATATGCCAACGTGAATCTGAAAATTTCGAAATATTACTTTTGCTTGCATACATGTATGTATGTTTATGTTTTATATGTTTATCGATTTTGTATTTTTTAATTTTTGAATGAATTTGACCACAGATATATTCAAATATATCCATCTTATATAAACAAGACTTTAGGCGCATACTCCAAATTTTCAGAACGTAAATTTTATCTAAAATTTTATGTGCCAGAACATCTAGAATATATTCGTGGTATATTATATTCTACTTTTTTAGCATAAAAAATGTAATTAAAAAAAAAAACCGAACACAGATATGAACGCAAGATACAATAAATGTTTTGTTTGCTAATTGTCTATGTACTTTATATAGAATTTGTAAGGAGACAGAAAACTTAAAATAAAAGTATTAAATTTTTGATTTAATAGTTTACCCAGAAGACTAGCAAAAACCATAACGAAGCATGTTCCTAGATAAACGTCAATCGATTTTACGTAGGAAATTTTTGGTAATGCAGCATTTGTCGACGACATCAACGTTGTCATTGTTAGAACAGTGGTAACACCCAGCGCAACACGCGCAGGAGTCGCATTTCGGTTCAGCCAAAAGGATACCCATGATATAATAACAATCAATCCGGATGGTATATAAATCTGAATAAGATAATATCCCATTGATCTTACGAACTGAATCTCACAAGCAAGTCGAGAATAGTTTCCTGAAAAAAAATAAAATACAAAAGAAAACAGAAAATTCCACCAAACACGCATTTGGGAGAAGCGAAAATGAAGAAAGAAAATAAGAATATTTTTATTTTAAAATGTACAAGAAATTTCATGTTAATATATATATATTATATTCGAACAAAAAAATAATTTCAATTTTGTTAGTAAAAAAGCATTTGCACAAAATAAAATGCTACTGTGTATATTTGTTTGGCAATAAGAAATACAAATTATTAAGAAAAAATAAAGCAATTGTGATAGATCAATTAAAAAGAAATAAAAGTACATAAGTGATTTTGTATCCTTAAGGAATTGTCCGCCTAAATGATTAAGATTTTAATCTCCTAATAAATAAAAGCAAATGAAAAATATATTGAATCAGTTTAAAATTTGACATTATTTTTCTTAATTGTGTTGATTATTGTTAAAAAATATTTATTTTTATCTGGGAGGTATTTTCGGCTGAATATGGCTACATGATTCGTTTAATAAACCAAAAATATATGTGGGAAAAGTATGCAAGAATGCTTTCATAAGAATATTGACTGACTTGATTCCGGTAATAATTCAGCACTAAATATAATAAACCTGTATCTAATATGTAGTTCTAGTTAATAAAAAAAAATGCATGCTTGGGGAGGGCTTTTGTCATATATTTCATTAAGCTAATGTGTCACTTTTAAGCTTCATTTAATTTTAAAAACTCTGTGGTCTTCTTAGACAATTATAGTTAATATGTATTGTTGTTTTCAAGCTAAGGGTGTGGTTGTTTAAACTAGTAATACATTTTTGGTTGCCGGGTGATTTTCTTTTTGATTCATATATATATGACATATCAAATGATAATAAAATAGGAAACACAAATTTAATATTTAATTTGTTAATGCGAGCAAGTAGACCAGCAGAACATGCACGTCGGTGTGTTAATATATTTTTAAAGTTTCGAATATTTTTGAGCTTATGTTAAGTAAGTAAGATTATTTTTTATTTTAGTAAAAAAAAGTTTGAAAAAATAAATTGTAAATATTTGATATATTTATTTAAGTAACTATTAGCTTAAGCTTTAGTATCATGCTGAGTTTAAAACTATTGCATTTCTATGGCCATGATCAAAAATACATTTTAAATTAAATGCTAAAATACGGATTTTTAATACCTTTAGTTTATTTCTTTTTATTTTTAAAACATTAACAAAGTAAAAATGTTCTATGTTCATGCTGTTTAAACAATGATAAACTTAATCGTCGCTCACTTTTTGTTTTAGAGAAAAAGGTGGTTGCTAAACGGATATACCCATTGAAATGCAATCATTGAATCTTGCAGCTGTTTCTTATAAGAAATTCGATAAGGTACTTATTGTGAACTTGTTAGTATTGGAAGCACACAGATGACTTACAGATTTACTTGATCGCCTATAAGTGTGGTATTATAATATGATTATTATTACCTCGGAATTGGCGGGAAGTCTCTCACTCGGCCTTGCCAATAATCAACTTTAGTTTGGCAGTTTACGCAAAGACTCCACATTTTCCAAAATCCCTTTATCCCTGTACCATTTGATGTTTAATTTTGTATGTTCATAATAGATTTCAGAAAAAAAAAAAATATATAAAAAAAAATGTCGCTAACTGTAGGGTTAAATGTTAATGTGCTTTTCTCTGCATTATCTTGTGTAACCGCTAGTGCATGTAACGAATGCTTATAGTAAAAAATAATTTGAAATAAGTGTGGGATCTTTCCAAGACTTTCTTGAGAGTCTTTACAAAAAGAATAAAATATCTGGAGGAATAACAGGCATTATGTGCGAATTCAAGATATACAGAATTCTGTATTATTTGGTGTGAATTCATTAAGGAGTACACATGATAGGTTTCAGTTTTTAGAAAATAAAATTATATTTATTTTCACATTTCGATATATTTACTTCTGTAATTACTGTTGCTTATCAAATTATCAAGCTATATTTTAATGGGGTGGCTTGTATTGTTACATAGAAATTCGCATTCAGCAATGAAAAAATGTGGTATACCCGAACTCTAGCACATTTCCCCACGGTTGCCGAGTTTGGCAGCATTTATTTTTGTATTTTTTGTATGTTTTTGTATGTCACACGGATTCTAAATTGACATAACACCGATGGGAAAACAAAATGGCGAATTTGAAAATAAATTGAGGAGGCCAGCGGCAGGAGAATTGTGAGTTGGGGGTCTCAGTATGATTTGTCTCTGCCCATAAGCTTTGATTTGTGTCCGATCGAATGATAGGGCATTTCTGATTTGCATATGAATATGATTATTCATATTTGACAGATCAGCGGGTATTTTGTGCGTTTCCTATTTCGTGTTTTGTTTTTTTTTGCTTATAATAAGCTTCAAAAAACCTTTGAAAGATATCTGTTGGGGAAATTAATTTTAATTCTGCGATGACAAAATATGTAATAGATTCTTCGAAAGTTGTCGCACTAGGAAGTGTGGAGGTCTAATTGTTTATTGGGACCGTTTGACTAATGCTGTACATTTTTACTAAAGCTGGTAAACAGCTTCTCATCGACATTAGGCCGACTATGTTTATAAGCAAATTGCGACTACAGTTATAATATTAATATTCAAATTACCATCATTTTGATGGTTCACATTCCTTGAAAAAATGAAAAGACTAGGAGAAACATCGAACCCTGTGGTCCAATGTGAATGAAAATGTTTCGATAAATATATGACACTTTAGATAAAAGGGTCGTTTGTATTGGAAAAGAGTAGCGCCTGCAGGATATACGAGCAAAAAACAAATTATTTTTAAAATAGAACAGAAAAATATTTATTTCAAATTGATCACATGCAAGTATAAAATTGACTAAATGCATGCACATTTTTTTACGGATTTACACATTGCACTCATTATTTCTGTACCTTTTGTTTTTTTACCTAACAAATTTTGTCTGAAAACATATAAAACATCCCACTAAAGGTATTCAATCCGTATTGAGGCATTTGCATTCATTATGTTTTAACAACGTTAATTACTTCACAGCCAATATTTGTTATATAGCATATTTAGTTTTGTGAATCAAATACCAACAATATAAATTTACTAACGTATTAAAAGAAAGAAAGAAAAAAGAGTAGAAACAATTCTTAAAAAAAAGAAAAAATCAAAATCGGTAACCGTCTACAGGTACCTGTGGTAAGACTGATTTCCATAGCTCTCTGGCGATGACCCAAGACCTTAAATTGGGGAAGTGATACCTCACTGGAGACACCCACTGAGTTTGGGCCTTCATTCCATTTATAACGTATGTCTCTCATGGTATATCCAACTGTATTATATCATATTACAACATATTCATATTTAATTTTAAATTTTTTTAGTAGTACGTATTTGCGGTCGATTTATCAGTAGGAGGATGATTCGTTGTATCAGTAGTAGTGGTAGGTAGTAGTTCATTTTGCAATAAATAAAAAAATGCATAAACAAAATAATATTCGTGAGACTATTAACAGGATTTTGTTTTAGTTAAAATTTTTTTCGTGATACTTAATGAAATCTTATTAAATATATATATATATAATGAATATACCAAATATAGCGGCTTTCTTGATTAATAGTCTCATTTAGAACTTTATAGTTTAATTGTTAAATATTATTAAATAAATTTAATACGCAATACCCATAAAACGTACAGCTACTGTTTGTTCTTATGGGCAGTAGTGAATGGCAGGGGTGCTTTTATTCAGGATTACTTAGTTGACGGTAATAAATTAAGGGAAAACATATCATAAGCCTAAACTAATTTTGATTTTGTGTTAAGTGGTATTAAAAATATCATCAGACAGTATTATTTACCCTCCTCAAAAGCATAATACATGACCTAAGCGCTACCTAATGATTTAATATCCTTGTTGTAGAATCGGACTTGGCATTTTTTTCGGCACTTTAACTCTATTTTTGATAATTATTTGTGGATACCTATTTGACAATAGGGTTGTCGTTGGTAAGACATACTTTTGTATCTTGTGAAGATACGATTAAGTATATTGGAATTTATGTGCAAAATAGTCTAAAAATAAATAAATTCAAACAGAAAACGATAACGTAGTAAGGTAGCATAATAATAAATAATATGTGAAGAGTTAGTAAAGCTTTTTTTTTACCAAAAAAATGAAATTATAGCTTGAACAATAAAAAAAAAAAGTGTTTTATTGTTGAGTATTTTTTGTTTAGTTTTGTTTGCAAGTTTGGGTGGTACCTGTGGTTAGGTTAATTTCGGTCGCCCTCTGCCTGTGTCCCAAAACGCGGAATTGGGGTAGTTCAACTTCGCTGCTCATCCCAACACTACTCAGTCCATCTCTCCAGAAGTAGCGGATATCTCGCATAGTGTAACCGACTCCAGAGCCAAAACAATACATAAAATGGCATCATTCCCAATTTTTGTTTCAAAATTAAAACAATAACAGTCTCTTATTCATGATAAATTATTAATTTGTTTTATATCTTTTAGTTTTCGTTTTGTAAATAGCTTTCTATATAAGGTCTTTACTAATGTAAAGGCAAGACGTTTTATTATATTCCTTTTCTGGCAAAATTAAAAAAAACATCGTGCAATATATTTAAGGTGATGTGGCTTTCAGTAAGTATGTATAATAATAAATAAAATTGTAGATACAAAAAAACGCCTTTAGGGTCTTAAACCTTGCAGATAATACGTAAATGGTCATGTGTTCGGAACTCATACCAAAGCGATAATGACTTGAACTGAATTAGAGAGTTCATATTCCTGTGAACATGTAATTATGTAATAAGTATATTTCCGATGTTGTTTTCCATGTTTATAACATAACTTCATTTAAAAACATGCATCCTTTTATAAAGTAAAAAATACAAAGATATAAGATTGAAGGTTGAATTAGAGTTGATATTTGCTTTATGGCAAGTATTTCATTTAAATGTAATTTGGACAAAATGAGCGCACAGATATTAACAAAATAAGCGAATTGTTTTGAAAACATATCCCTCTCATTATTTTATTATTGAAATGTATGAAATTAAATTAAATTGATTCTATACATATAAAGTATCTACAAACATAATATATACTTAAAAAAAATAATAATCTTACAGCAAATATGTGTTCTAATTTGCACGTGAAAGGAAAATTGAAAATGTAATCTTGCATTTTCAAGGCATATAAATAAGTTAAAAGTATTTGCCGCGAGAAAAACAAGCCGTTCAATATTAAGCTACAGTTTGAAAGACCTCTGTTTAGGCGAAGGTAATTCCAAAATAATAATAAAATAATAATAGATCGTCGCGTGAAAAAAAAAATGAATGCACAATTTTTTAAAAGCATTCAAACATTCAGCGCACTAACAAATCTGTTCAAGAAAAGCTCGAAATATTCTCAGATCTACAAGAATTATGTGTAAGTAGCATAAAAGTAATACTATGTGCATCGAATAAGTAGAGCATTAAAAATCAGATGAAGATGAATTTACTTAATTTACATGTTCATGGTGTTGATATAATAATTGATTTGTTTTTTTTGGGGGCTTTTATAATATCTCAACCCCAAAATGAATCAATTATAATTTTAGAAAATTTGTTCTCTCAAAATATGATCAAAGAAAAGTATACATTAATCTGAATATGAATATTCATGCAGTAATTAAAAATGACTTTTAAGTCAAATTATTATTTAATAAAAGAGTAATAATTTCTTAAATCGCCTTCTTAACAATTCGCCCATACATACAATTTCTTGAAACGCCAAATTTATTAAATAGTTCTTTGCCCAAATACTAAATTAAAGGTGATTTATGTCCATTGAATAAAATTAGTAAATTCATATCCACGCTTTTCAAATGGTAATCTATAAGCTCCTCTATACACTTTGGGAAAACAACAACATAAATCTTGTCTGCACTAAATCATAGACAATGTTGTCTATATGACACGCATAACAATAAAACAATTTTTTATACTCAACCACAAATTAAATATAATAATTTATTGTTAACAAATAAGAGGAAATAAATATTAAAGTCAAATCAACTTATTTTGGTGTCTTAGAAATGAAACAGTTTTAATTATTTAGAGATATTTATTGGGATACCCACATACTACCCAAGTGCAAAATACCAAAACACAGTTTTTAAGAAATAAACAAATTGATAACCCCAAAGCACAAAATCCCAAAATCCACCAAATCCAAAATCCCCAAACGCTGGGCTCTGCTTGATTATGAAAATGATGTATATTTTTGCAGTACCAATTATCGCTTTGTATTAATGATTTTAGCAAACAGGTTTTACCGCTAATCGTACCATTTCTTCATTGGCATATGTCACAAATCAGTGGCAATGGAAAGGAAAACAGTTTATTGATAGCCACGACTACCATTTTAATTCTTAAAATAAACAATTTTAATGCATTTACACAGTCCTCAAACATAGTTTTTGATTTTGTATTTGTTGGAGATTTTGGTTTTGGGGTTAGGGAAAGGGTACACATGTTCTTGTTCATTGTCACAGGTAAGTTAGTTTCGACTAAAAAATTTGCAGATAATAGATAGCTCATTAAGAAGATACGATTTACTGATGTACGGTGCAATGGCATGGGCATTGGTTCGAATACTTGCATGTTAAGTATAAGGAATACTAAAGCGGTGCATATATTTAGTTCGTAAGTTTGAAAAACAATTGATGTAATAAAATAAAGAACATTTTTTGATATATTTTTTTGTTCAATTTACTCTTTTTGCGTCTTGTTGCATTTCATAGTAAACTTTACCACGTATAATTATTCCTCCGTTTCCAACCAATGAATGTAGATTGTTATTGAAAGTGTATACATAAAGTTAGAAGTCGATATTCGAAATCAACCTTCTGCGGTTGCTGTATTAGAGAAGGCGACCGAAAACCAACCAACAAAACAATAATTGTTATTATATTTGCATTTTTTGCAATGCCCATCTTTAGGTTAAACATAAATTTAAATTTAAAATTAAAGCTTTGTAGTAATAAACAATTCGCCGCCATATGTTAAAAAAAGAAAAAAATATTAATTTTCAATTTCTGTTGTAGAAAATGATAATAATAAAGGGACATTATTTACACTTATATGTGTAATCAAAACATTTGTTGTAGTCTTTGCTTAAATTGGTTTAGCAAAAGCAGTGAATATTTAGTGCCAGTATAAAATATAGAGATATAAGATTTAAGTATATCTGTTTGTGAGATAATTCTTATTAATATGTTGTTTTGCCGAGATAATAAAAATTGATAATATAACATTAATATACTTGGTATACGAATACATACATAATATAAACAGACTGATACATATATACAAATAAATTCAGAAAAGAAACAAACAGTACGATATAGGTTACAGAATTGATTTCAAATCTGAATGAGTTTCCAGTAAGTTTGTAATTATTTAGTTTTTTAAGACGTTTTCATAACTTATACAAGACTTTCACATTTATGTCATAACTTAAATATCTTTTTATTTTTTATAAAAACATTACTTACAACTCTCGATTTCTATGTGACATAGCTGCCTATCCATTGGGAAGTATTGTAGATTCATGGGACAAGATGCTGTTATAGTTAACCTGAAAGAATTTATATGGTGATAATAAAAAAACGGTTACTAATCATGGTTATGTATTTGATAAGGTATATGTATTTTTTTGTGTGCCGCAAATAGATTGAATCCAACTCAAATGCATAGAAATTTTGTTTGTTTTCGGTGATAAAAGAAAAATAATTTTAATTTTTTAATAGGCGTTTCTCATTTTACCTTCATGATCTATATGGATCACTGAACTTCACAGTTTACAACAATAGTACGAGATGATCATTGATCTATATACAAGGTGGGCCAAAAGAAGTCATCCGATGTTGTTTGGCTCTCATTTTTTTTCTAAATGAAAAACTTCGAATCTGTTTTTTGATTATGTTTATTTGAACCTTTAGAATCTAGTCGAGAAGATGATATCGGCCAATTGGGCGCCGTCACAATTGATTGTCATACGTAAACACGGGACTTCAAAAACCCCCACAAAAAAAAGTTTGGAGGGGTTAAATCGGGCGATCTTGTGGGCCAGTGTAAATCGCCAAAACGAGAGATGAGGCGACCCGGGAACGCCGCCTTCAGAATATCGATTGTGGCTCGTGCAGTGTGTGCCGTACCTCCGTCCTGTTGGAACCACATGTCCTCCAGTCCTAATTCGTCCAATTGCGGCAGAAAAAACTCGGTTAAAATGGCCCTATAGCGCGCACCGTCCACTGTTGTCGTTTAACCAGCGACGTTCTCAAAAAAATGGCCCGATTACTCCTCCAGTGTGAACAGCGCACCATGCAGTAACTTCGAGCGGGTGTAATGGCTCCTCGTGCATTACTTGTGGATTTTCGGTGCCCCAGTATAGTTTAGTTTTGCTTGTTCATGTATGATTTTCGTCGAAAAATCGTCTACTTCGACCTCGAGATTGAGGATGGCTTGGGCTTAGGTTACACGCGTTTGGCGGTCGACAGGCAGCAGCTGATGCACGGACTGGACTTTGTACGGGAACACGAGCAAGTCTTTGACCAAAATTCGCCTTAGGGACGAGCAGCTGATGACTAATTGTGAGGCACGGCATCTGGTCGATGTTTACGGCGACAGCTCGACATCCTCGACAACAGCGGCGATATTCTCGGCACAACGGGCGCCCCGGTGCCGGCCGCTCTTGGCAACGTCTCGTGTGGTCCCATACTCTTCAAGGTTGGTGGCCAAACGGCGCAGTATTTACGCAGTCGGCCTCGGAAGGCCGGCGACGGAATTCGCGCTGCGCCAACACTACAGACGAATTGTTACGCAAAAAAATAGACACGATTATTTCGCGTTCTTGGGGAGTTTATCGCACCGTGGCTTGCTCACTTGTATTCTACATCTGTCCACAAATGTCAAAACAGATTTGACATTGGCAGCCATTTGCAAAAATAAGAGCATCTTCCAATAGGGTGATTTCTTTTGGCCCACCTTGTAGATCATTTTTATGGTCTTTTCGAACTTATTAACTGGAAGATTCTGATGATTTGAACTTTCGCAGATGATCTACGACTTCTATATTGAATGCTTTAACCTCTTCAAATCATTTGTATTGGAAAATTAAAAGTATTTGGGTCAAGAAAATTACATTGCAATATATGGCGCAAAAGGTCCATTTAAAACTTGGGCTTAGCTTACCCCAATGTAAACTGTTATAATGCAATCAAATTATACTTTCTTTCATTCGATCCGTAACCTATTTGCCTAATTGATTAAGTTTTTTTTTTTTTTTTTAGAAAAATCCAAAAATCCACTTACCTTATACTTCTTGTAATTGATCCAGAATGATGTACGCGAATGAATTCATTACTGGTAGTTGCAATGTGAAAATATGATTGCTTTTCATTTACAAAAAAGGTGTCAGGTACCCATATATTTTTGATGAATTCTGATCCGACTGATAGTGTTTCTACCCCGGGTCGTTTTCTATATGCTAATCGTGGATCAGTCCAAAATTGACGAAAGTAAAAATCCAAAGTGAAATCCTATGTATTCACAGAAGAGTAAAAATTAGCGAAGAAGAAAATACCAATATTAGTACATGCTTAGTAGGATCATACCAACTTTTGCTTTATTCATATTGTTTAAGATTCACTATAAATAATAAATGACATTAGCCGAAATAGAAGGTTCCAAATAATGCGGTAGAAAAAGCGATCGTTAAATAAACGTTAGTAAAACTATAAAAGGATAATTCAACTAAAACTAAACTGCCTTTACGAAAGGAAATTACAAGGAGAAATAATAATTCGAATAGGGTAAAAAATACTAAAGGGAACCATATATTTAATTTCTTGCAAAGTTTATTTTAAAAATTAAAACCCATGCAACAAAATTAAATATTTCATTTCAACATTTTTTTTTTCATATTTAGTTTAAGACCTTTCCATTGATTATAAGGCGTATTGAAATCTATGCTTAAGCATTCATGCACCATGCAGAACAACATACACCAGCACAGAAAATAAAAGAAAAAAAAAACGATATAAGAGACAAAAACATATTGATATAGTTTCAGAATCAGTAAACTAAACAAAATAAAATGTAATAAAAATAAAAAAAAAAACATAAATGTGGAAAACATATTTGTTTACTGTTTTGTAGGCCTTTAAACACAAAATCACTGAAACTGTTCGAATGCTCAAGGTGATGTTATTCATAAATTCTATTTTAGATTATATGGGTAAATAGAAGCAGGGGCCAAATAAACTGCTAGCTTAGGGATTCAGTTTACTTTTATATACTTATATATTTATATACTATGTGTATATAATAATGATCTACTGAGCTATGTTCATTTGCTGAACAGATGGGGAGATAAGAGAGGATTTCAAGTTATTACTGCAGTTAAACGCACGAATAATAATAAAATCACGTCATTTTGTGACCATTACATTTTTTTTGTAGTGGCAGTATCAGCTATTCTTCCTATTTTATTATTTATTGATTAAAAAATATAAATGCTATTAGTTATGGTTTCAAAAAAATTGGCGTTTTGTCTTCATTGCACCAAATTTGGGAAAAATAAGGATATGTTTACCAGCATCTAGAATAATTCATACCAGAATTCATTAAAAAAAAACAATTGATTTGGTTTCCACTCGGGTTGTTCGCCAAAAAAATTCACAAAATGTTAACTTAATATTTTTTAAAATTATTTTATGGTTAAAATAAATTTAATTAAATAATTGAAGTGAACAAAGACAAGGAGAAACAAGATATAAATAAAAATAAACAAAAACTAGTTACCTTTCATTTATTTGTAAACGATTAAAGGCACACACACAGATAATAAGAAGCACAACAAAACCTATAACGAATTGTATGCATTTGCATGAGAAGGTATACATTGTTATGAGTGTTTTTCAAAGGCGTTTGTTTCTTGTGTTAATGGACACGAAAAGAATAATTCAATTAAAACATATAATGTGCTAAATCATTGAAGCTCGTATATATGTTGGAAAAATAAATAAATAAAATAAACAATCTTCGCAATGTTGCATTTAAAAGACGTTTTTTTATACAAGTTCAATAGCAAATGATGGGAATAACTTCCACTCAGTGCTTTGGCTTGTGCGGGATAAAAAGGAGAAAATAAAAAGAACATTAGCGCAAAGACAGGGACTGAAAGCCTACTACATTTTCAAACTTTTAAAATTTTAAGCACTTACTTTAGTGAGACTTTAGTTGCTACATTGATATTAATCGATCACCAAAGTAGCCTCACTCAATATTTTGCAAAAAGTTACAAATGAAGGATAAAGCGGCAATTTTCGAAATTGGCTGCCAAATATTTGGATTCCATTGCCGTTCAACCTTCTTAAAAATTATGTAATAAATCTTTAAATGATAGTACCAGTCCATTTATGTGAGTTAGGAAGAGAATTAAGAGTTTTGTCAGGATAAATGTACTCCTGGGTACTAATTCCGTAACTTTTCAGACAATTGTCGTCTACTAAACGATAGACCTCAAAATAATAAACAAAAATATCTTTGTTACCATTATTTAAAATAAAACTACAGATTTTAAATAAAGATAACAAATTTTAAAAGTAGGGAGGTATTAGGAAAAAAAGGGTTACTCTCTATAATTGTATATCCTGGACTTGGGTACTCAATTTAGAAAAGAAGGAACATCGATAAAAGTGCAAGTCACAGTGATGCTTATTTAGTGGAAGGTTTTGTATTTAAATCCAACACAGAAAACGATTGCTTTGAAGAAAGTAAGTACTAAATTTCCAGCGAAAGCTATAGGTGATATTGATAAGTAACGTTTGCGCTTAGGAACCCGGTATTAGAGAATAATCGATTGCTATAGTAGATAGCATTTTTCCCCGAGTAAGTCATAGCACCCTTGAGCTATGAGTATGAAAAATAAAATTTCACATTATCTATACTATCTAAATTATAAAAAAAAATGTAAGCCGTTTAAGCCTTAATAAAGGAAATCGCATTTGGTGGACACTATGTGCCGGTACAACGCGTATACCTACGAATCTTCAACATAAGTTGTCATTTATTTAATAGTATGGCTGTCAGTTGTAAATGAAAAAAAAACAATTCCTTCGTCACATTTGATATTCTTCTGGGATGATTTCGAAATGTTCAATGGTTCATTTAATGTTTCTTCCTGAAGCTATGCAAATAATAATAATAATAATAATAACAATAAATGTGTGTTTATAATTATTGGTAATGTAGCGTTAACTGCGTGTTTCCTATTTATTTCCATTTTGCATGAAGGCTTTAAGTATTGTATGTGTTTATAATTAATTTCAATGCATGCGCGCAGCCAAAGTATTTGGGACTGCTTTGTTTGCTTACACAACATTATGTATATTAACAAATGTGTATATATACATGCATTCATATTTGCACGTATATATTATAAATTACACACACAAATTTAAAAAAAAATATTTCCCAATGTGTTGCATTATTTTTCTATGAACTTGTTTACATTACATTACATATAAATTACTTTATGTTATATTTTTGTACACAGAGGATCTTAAAAGCATTCTATACCACATAATCAATGTTTACGCAAATTTAACATAATTAATCGAATTGCTTAATATTTGCACAAATATTTCATATTATGTACGAATATTTAAAGTATGCAGTAAGCCAATATTTCTTTTGAATTTATCTTTATTTTGAAATAATGAGTTCATTCGGTTAATGTAGATGAATTGATATAGAACAGGATGCAAACACAAAATAATTATTTGTACACAGTTGAAGAATTTAAACAATTTATAAAAAAAAAAATAATAATAAGGTAGAAACTTAGAATCAAATAAAAACATTACAGTGAAGTGTAAATTTTGGGAACAAATCATAAATAAATTAATATGTATTGTTGAAATAGAGATAGAGTTTTAGAGAGAGAGAGAGAGAATTTTTGATTGAACAACATCTATAAGAAAAGTCTGGTTTAATAAATTGCATTGCTGTTTGATGATGTTTACATATAAACTGTAAATATTTTTTATTTGGTTTAAATTTACGATGAAAAAAAAAAATAGAAATAAAATACATTTAAATTTTAAATGCGTAGCAACTTTAAAAAAAAGAATATATAAGTCCCATTTTATTTTGGAAAATTAAGTAATGTGGTGAAAATGCAATTTAGATTCTTTAAAATGTTTTTTTTTTGTTGTATTTGTTACGTATGTACCATAAGAACTTCCGAAACCGAACTGATACTGAGGACATACATAGTGACTCCAACTTCCACAGGGGGACCTGGAACATATACACACACGTTTTTTCTTCTAATTAATAACTTCAAAAAGTTTATTTTTTGTATAAAATTGTTGTTACTGTTTATAATGTTTCTTTACGACACAATAGTTATTATTGTCTATAATGTTTGCCAATCTATTTATATAATTATATATTTTGTTGATAAAGATTCCTGACTAGGGTCAAAAAATAATGTTAGTAAACAAAAATTAAAAATATGATGACGCGCGAATGAAAACCAAATCAATCTGCAGTACGATGTACCTTTCCGAACATACCAAAGTAAAACCATTTTAGTTATTTTTCCCTCTACACATCGTTGTTTGTGATGAAAGGACATATGTAAAATTTGGGGTGATTAGAATACGCCGAAAAAGTTGATTTGTTTTTGGACATGTATACTTTTACTCATAAGTGCATGTCGAAAAATTCATTGAATTCATGGAACTGTCAAGTAAACAAATATAGCACAGTGATAAACATTATTTTTTTCTAATATATGTGTAACGTAATAAAACAAAACAGAAAATAGCTTCAAAAGTACGGAAATGAAAGTCTATAGCTGATTATTTTACTTTTAGCAGATCGCTTCTTTTGTGGTTGCGCACATTATATAGATCGCAATGTGTTGAAATACTGTTGCTTACATACAACATTAACTATCAGTTTTTAATGAGCATTTACAAACTGCTATAAAAAAACTCGAGCTACAATATTGCAAATATATTTACTTAATCACATAATTTATAATTTCCTGACTTTATAATTCTATTAAATCTATAATCCAAAATGGTTTTGTATATTTTCACAATTTAATTACCCCCAAATGCTCTAGCAATGTCAAATATGGGACAATGTACATTTAACTGTTTATTAGCAACCTTATCTACGAAATTGAGTGACAGTTTGGTGTATGCATCTATGCATTTAGTTTATGAAGTTTTCCACAATATCCCTACTATTCCTCGTTACTTTTAAACTTTGATCATTGTATATCAATAATGTTTGTAAAATTAATACAAAAATAGTAGCCATTGTCAAGAATACAATCAGAATATAAGACTTGAAAATTAATAATAATAATAAAGATATTAATAAGAACGAAAACGAAAGAGAAACTTAAATAACAAAAATAACAAATAGGAGAACTTGAAACAACTTTCTAACAAAAATCAAAACAAAGTTCCAGTACAAATAATTAAGAACAAAAAATGTTTTGTGTATGAACAAGGTAAAAGGTAGGTACATGGTCTAATTTGTACCATTTTCACTTCAGACAGCGAGCTGATCGATAGCACATACATGGTGACTCCAACTTCAACCGGAGGTCCTGAAACACGAACAGAATTTAGCTATTCCTTCTTTTTTCATGTTAAGATTGTTATTATTTTATTCTGTTCTGTACAGATTTTGTTTTCTGTATATACAAGTTATTTCTGCTAGCTATTACCATTTTGATAAGTAATAACTCAAAATAAACTGATTGATGTTTTTTTTTTAAAGAAAATTTGTTAGAAACAAATTATTTAGGGTTAATTTAAAAAAAAAAATGAGAAATCCCAATACTGATATTAAGAAAAAATATCTATATCACTGATTAATTTGGTTATATTTTCATTCTGAATACATAAAAAAATTAATCGAAACATAAAAAAAACGGTATAATAATATTTTCCATAAATATCTGAATTGCGTATGCTTATTCCATATCAAATTATTTTTAAAAATGTTTTTTTTTTTTCATTTTCTTAACATAATAATAGTTTAAAATGTGAATACATACCTCCATAGTTTGGTCTTACTCTTTTGTCGTAGCTTACACTGAAGGAATCCAAAATAGCGGATATGTTGACGTCGCCCAACATACTTCCGCCACCCGTCCTAAAATGTAATTTAATTATAGTTTAGGGTATTTTTGTCTTAATTTTATTAAACAACGCATTTATAATACAAATTTGTAAGTAAGTATGTACGTAACTATGCATTTGTATCTACATTTTAAATAAGAAGTTCCATGTCAAAAAAAATGTATCATTATATACATGTAAAATGTAATACTAAACAACGTACCACAATTATTATTTTCGTTAATTATGTTTTTTTTTATTAACGAAAAGAGCGACATCTAGATATCGAAAAACTACGTAAATGAGCTGCTCCATTGAAAATAGGTACTACTCTAAGATGATTTATAATTGAATACGTTACTATGGTAATTTATGTCGGCGACAAATTGAATCTCGCCAAAATCCTTTCAATTACCTGTTTTGTATGGGGAATTCATAATGGCGACATATACAGACGATTTTTGGTTTGTGCACATCTATAGCACAGTACCTTTCGAATGATATAAGTTTTATTCTCCTCATTTCATAATAAATACTTAAAAAGTGTACCAAAACTTTTGAAGTTCACGTATTAATATAATGATAACCCGAAACGAAGCCTAAACCATAGACAAATTCTGAGACCCCCAACTAGCAATCCTCTTTGCGCTGACCCCCTCAATTTTTTTTTCAAATTCGCCATTTTGTTTTCCTATCGGTGTTATGTTAATTAATTAATCCGTGTGAAATGCAAAGCCATACAAAAAATACAAAAATAAATGCTGCCAATCTAGGCAACTATGGGGAAATGTGCTAGAGTTCGGGAATACCACATTTTTACATTACTGAATGCCATTGGTTAATAACTAACTAACTATATATTGTTAAAAGGCAATTAATTCGATTTGTTTGGTTAATAAAACTATCTTAAGGAGATGATGTTCTATATACTAAAAGCTTATTAGGACAAACATTGTTGCGTATTTTCTGCTTTTGAATATCTTTAACTTCGATTTCATATGCAATTTTTTCTTAGAACTGAAGAAAATCTGTTGAAAATGCTTTACATTTTCATTGTTAATTTTTCATTAATATTTTAAGCAAATGTACACTTATTCCACACGTAACGAATAATTTCAAATTTAATTGATAAAATTCTGTGAACGCTGTCAGCAACTTTGCCCACAGCGGAAGTGGAATGTGCAAGGTGCGAGTGTGTTGGTGAGCCGAAATTTTTGAATTTAAGTGACATTTATCAATACGAACTTCTACGTAGAAATAATAGCGCACTTAGCATTTACCACCCTATAAAAACGTAGCTTGTAGGCAAGCAACGGGAAATCGGCCGAAGTTGGTGGTCTCAGTGTGGTTTGTCTATGGCCTCTAAACAATTGAAGCAGATTTGCATAGGTACTGCAAGCCGTAATAGGCTATTTTAATTTTTCACAGCCAACTTTACGGGAATGCATCAGTTCTTTACACATATATTTATATATGCTATATATAAGAGGTCAACATTTACAATTTCACTAGGAGCTTAGGAGCCCCTAAATAAAATGTAGACCACCAAAATGAATACATAATTGTAGGAGATAACCGAATTGTTCATACCACACTACAAAACAAACAAAATTTTTAATTTGTCTGCATTATCTTAAATACTAGCATTAAGGTACGGTATTTGCATGAACCTTTGTCCGGATACAGAATGCAGATCTGAATGATGTCGAATTCGTCATCATTTTTCTTTGGACCAGTGAGTGATGCTACTCTCTGTAATCATAGCATAGTATAAAATAAAGTAATAAAATCATAAGCTTATGTGGACTAGGCGCCTAGCCGGTGAAAGCAGCTTGGTTGTAAAAAATATGTGTAAATTATTCTTGAATCCCCTGTTTTATGAGTAAAAATTGTTTTGAATGTGGGATATTTCCAGATAGTTTAAAAACAGTCATAATTGTTCCAATATTAAAAAAAGGACATTATAGACCCATATCACTGCTATCTACCTTCTCCAATGGCTAAAAACATATGCAGAATCCACTGCGCGGCAATATTAGAATACATACATATGTTTATATGAGTATAGCTACAAGTAAATTCTGCACTCACCGCAGCACTGCAACAAGTATATATTTCTCTTAATTCGCTGCAAAATTCAAACGTAAGACAACACAAAAGAAAATAAATTGCAATTTAAAGTATTTGGCATCATCGGTTTTGACATTTGCTGATCGTTTTATGTGTGTCAAGTTAAAGTTTAAGCGGGGAAATCGGGTAGTTCCGCTGGAGGTGACGGTCTATTTAATATTTAGTTTATGCTTTTGGATTTGGACGGACTATTGCATTATTGAGTGGTTTAAGTCTTTTCTACTATATACAAAACAAAGGGTTAGACTAAATGGGTTCATAAGCGATGAGAGATATGTCCAAATACTAATAATCGATCCTTGGGCCAAACCTTTTTTTGGTTTATATTAACTCAAATTTTAGTTTTCTTCTTAATGGTCACATAATAGGTTATGCGGATGACCTTGCACTCGTTTATGAAGACTATTCCCTGGAAGCTATCTACCACAAACGTAATGTCTTAGGAACATTGTTTTCATGGGTTGCACTGCTCGGTGGTGCTTTGTTTCAGAGTTTGTGCAAGAATTTAAGTAGGTACCTTGGTATTTTGATGGATAATAAATTGATCTGTTAGGCACATATAATGTTGTTAAAAAAATTAATGTATGTTGTAATGAATAGAATTGATCACCTACATAAACTGGTGCCTCATAACTTGCTTGTAACAATATATGATCACAAGGAAGACTAAACGTTCGTTTTAGAGAATAAGCCATTACGGATACACAGGGGCTTGGTCTGGATAACAGAAGGCTCACTGCCCGGTATCGCAGAGGATAGAACGTTGCAGAGTCTCAGGCAGACACTCTTCACGAGTCGGGAGCCCGTTAAGTAAAGTAAGTTGTTATTTTGCAGCACCCCGCCCGGAGCTTTTATCTGGATTGAATCCATTAATATTTTTCGTCATGCTTTTTAGTTTAATTTTTTAAGAGGGCAGTAATTTGTTTAACCTAGAGCCTTGAAAATTCGTTATTATTCTATTTGACCAGAATTATTAAATGCAGGTTAAAAATACTAACAAAATTGGTGACAGAAAAGAGACACACAACTTAAGAACGCGTTCTGATATTTTCACTGGAACTACAAAAGTTAGATTTGTTCATAAACGGCTCCAAGGATTTGGACAAAATTAGATACAAAATTATTCTCGCAAAAATATTTTCAATCGGTTCTATCTATTCCGTTAAAAAACAAAGCACACGACGTAAAGAAAACAAATTTCATATTCTTAATAAGGTATTTGAATAGCGTGTTTTTATATTAACCTTTAAAACTCTTCCCAGAATATGTTTGAAAGTTTAATTATAAAAAATGGTTTTATAAATTTGGAGACTATTAAAAATTATTTTAAAACAGTTTACATGATATAAAAAAAATGAAAGACAAACGAGTACAGTCCACCACGGATATAAGAGACACTCATATAAGAACAAATCGCTTATGACAAACGCATGTGGAAGCACCGTGTATTTGTATGTCCATATAAAAATTGTCTGATTAAAGAAACACACTTCAAGAAACATTCGGATATACGAAACGAACCTTAATTAACAAAATCTACTATTCAAAAGATAGTACATCTCGGATAACAAATTTCTTGTATTTTAGGTTTCTTACATGTTTTTTTATTGTGATTTCAATACAGTAACCGTCCTTGTACTCGAGGTCGTAAAATAACATTGTTATGAGTATAGTGAGCAGAAGTCCTTCACATAATAATATTATATACATGTGCTTATTTGTCAAATTTAGCTTTGGGGACAATTTAGCTCGTATGCACAAGGTATACGTTCCAAACAATCAATGTTACTCTTTTTAAAAATTATATCGAATGAATAATCCAAAAAAATATGCAATAGGTATTATTACTGAAAATGTAGGATCACTTCATTTTGAACTATTGGCAACTAAATCAAGTAAACAAATATGTTCAAACTAAAAATTAAATAAGAAGCGCATAATGAGTAACGAAGGAACTAAACAAAGGCATCATTGGAGTCACAACGACGTTTAATAACTATGTAATATTTTAACATTATTCTATACCTGAATTTTTAAATGAAGAGTAAATGGAGTCTCCAAAGAATAGAAAAGAATACTTATCAGAAGCAAGTAGATTACCTGCACTGCAAATAATGTTATATGTATTTATACGTATGCCATATGTTCGCTGTATCTGCGAAAGGTATTTGTTCAAGCAACATTATTTGACAAAAACCAAATTATCTTACGGAAAGTATTACGAAGCCATAAATCACAGTTAACAATAAATGCAAATAGATGCGGACATTATTAAAAAGGTAAAGAAACCAGTGAAAAACACTGGGTCAATTCAATACATGTTGGAGGTAGATTTAACAGAAGCACACTATACCTACATATTCACAAAAGAATGTAGAGATGTAGTGGAGTAAAAGCTTGCCTTCTAAAGCTTCAATGCTTTGCAGAAAAATTGCCACTTAAAATATTAATTTAAGGTTTGTACAATGCTTAAGATTGTTATAAACCCTTTTTTAAACTTGAAAAGTAGAAAAGAACAACAACTCTCTTCGTGTTAAAAATCCAGAATTTTTAAGCCTTATATTGCAAAATGAAATCAGAGACAAATGAATATGAGTTTTGCGGTGGGGTGTGCATTGCATCCTTAAGTTGCTTCCACTTAACGTCGTCTATCGATAAAATCCAAAAGGGTACACTCTAAAGATGCTACTTGAGATAATTCACTTAAAACTGAAGAAGAAAGCAGAAACGTTGTTTCCATTGCAAGCACAAAGCAGATCCTTCAGCTGGCTTCGAGTGATACTTTAGCAGTTTTAAGAGCCACAAAAGTGATCATTAGTAGCAAGGAAATTTAATGAGTTGATAATAAAATATGCATTATGGCTGTTAGCAGTTACTTGTCCAATAATAGAGATATGTACATGTAGATAAAAGGTGTCAAACACTTTACTTGAGTTACATCAATACGTACATACCTAATAAGTGTGTTATGTGCGATGTGGAAAAGTTGGTACTTACGCTGCATCGACTGAGGCCAATTTCTTCGAAGGTTCCTGCAGTATGAAAGCTAAGTTGAATGCTACCCATAGAGTAATTAATCGAGCTCTTGGCAGCGCTATGCTGAATTTTTCTACTATCGATTTACTCATTTTATGTTTCCTTGTATATCCTATTGATTGTTTGGAGTTGAAATCGAGTAAAATAAACGTAGGAAAATAATTGTTTGGAAAAGGGGATCTGCTTCGAAAGCCCTTTTGTGCTGATGAACTGATTTCTGTTCCCGGATAGGTATTCTACTTAGTACGTCGTCTTATTTGGTTATTCTGTCTCCAACTTCGTATCACTGTATCCCTTATACAGTACAACAACACTATGTCATCCAATTACGTATGCCCACAAGTTCATCTCACCGCCTGCAGGTTTCCAAGTTTATTTTAGTATTTGTGTTGGCTAGGTAGTACCTGGGATTTTTAATACACCCTATCATCATGTTGATGTATTCCATGTTTAACCATATCACTATTTTACTTTTGTTCTGTTACTTTTTAGTCACTTTTGTCTATTGCACACACTTTTATTGCATCACACCTTTGGGACATCATTATTATATATCACTCACTTGAATATTTATTCATTTATATGCACTTTGTTCAGTTTTTTTGCATTGCCTGTTTAGGCATTCGCTGTTGAAACGGTAAGTGTAAAAAAGACAAAATAGAACAGCAATGAAACCTGGGCGGGACACATGAACATACAAGAATGTAACGTACTCAGTCTCATTATACGAGTACACAAAGCTAAGAGTAGTACGTAGCTCAAGCAGTTCGAAGAGGATAGTGTATGTGTGTTTAAGGACGAAGCTTTGCAATAACACAGAAAACAGACGAATAAGGTCATTATTGTATTTATTTTGTGTGTTTTTGCATTTCTTCTCTTTTCTGTTAGGTGTTCTCTCTTTGTTATCATAATTTTCATCTATCCTTTAAAATCAGGATTACGGGAGGAAAGCTCGAAATGGAAAAAAATTATGTATATAAGTACCTATATATGAAAATGTTAAAAGCAAAAAAAAATATGTAATTTTTTGTTCTTTTGTTACAAATATTTGTTTTACAAATGTAGCTACTGGTTAAATAGTATTATAACTTAATATATGTACTAAAGACATTTTAAGGAAGTCATAAAGGCCACCGAAATTGAGGATTCTATTTTAAGTAATAACGTCGTGTTTTTAAAATTGATATCGTCCATATTTTATGTGAGTATTTAAATGGATACCATATTTGAAAGAACTCCCATCCATTTTATGATGTGAAATCGAATTTCAAACAAAAATTCAATCTTTCGGTAGGTGGATCAATTTTCATTTTAATTTTCTTTTTTTCAATTTTCCACTATACATTCACTTTATTTGTTGAAAACTAAATTTCCCAATTTCACTGCAAGACATTCAATTGAGTATTTTTTTTCCCAGTTGAATTAAAATGTTCTTCTTCATCACGGTTGAATCCTTCGCATTTTATATTCCCGATATTCAAAATACACACATTTTCTTACTGACTTTTCGGATTAATATGATACTTGCATTTGTTTATAGTGGCATTGAAACAATTAAAATTTTTTTTTTAACAAATTTTAACAATATTTTACACAGTATAAGAACAGAGATAAACCTCAAGTTAAAAACAAGCGAATTTGCAGAGCCCGACTGCCCCAGAACTTACATCACGAAGAAATTTCAGGGTGCGACCAGGCAAATTTTACTTTTGACTCCCGAACGAAAACCTATACAAAGGCAAGATGACATACAAATACAAAACTTCTACACAAAAAGCTGTCGTGATGCTGTTTCAATGTACACAATACGAAATGCGGCTAGGCCGCTATCACGCAAGCACAGTCTGAAACTCGATATGTACTCAACTTCATCATTTGAACCAAAACATCTTGTTTTTTCATCGTCGTCGTCATTATTATCATTATCATATTCATGATCCATTCTAATGCTGAACATTTGGGTTGAGTTAGAACACAGTCCCGTATTACGTTCGAAGTCAGCACAGTAGAGGTATCGTATAATCTGTTTCCCCATATAAATAAATTCTGGTAGGTATATCTTCTGAAGAGTAAAAGCTTATTTTGAAATTTGTTGTTTGAAAGCTTTGCATGAAAAAAGGCCTATACATCATATGCAATCCCTGGATCCAGGAATATATCCTACTTCCATAGGGATCATTTTTGCAACTTTACTGGCAATTTTATAAAACGATGACACACTTCTGAAAGGAGGCATATGAAATATCCTCTATTCTCAACGTGTGTACATAATACATAGTTTTCTATCATTCTTGAAGTTTGTATGCAACTGAATAATAAGAACATAGGTGTTTTTCTTTCGTAAGTTTTCCTGTGTGGTCAAGGAAGCTTCTTGGTGGTATTCCCTTTTTTATATACGTCACTTATGCCAGGCTTTACAACTCCTCATAAATGTTTAAAGAATAAGAACGCGCAAGCGTTTAACCCGGGAATTTCGTTACGGAGAGCATCTCTCTGTGAAAGTGCTATCGATTTCTTCGACTGCAAAACTGTGCTATGCATAAAATGTTTTTGACAATAACAACAATTTTGTTCGGCCCATCCTTTCTGTAAAAGAGAGTTAAGGATGGCATATACTCGTACATTGATGTTTACATACACTTCGATACATTCAAACCTTCCCTACTTCCCCTTTGAATGCTATAGTTGATCACAACGATGGATTTTCTTTATGGGGCTCCTGATGATTGCAAAACATGTGTGCTATCAAGTGACGTCATAAACAATTGTATAATATTCACTCATAAGCTATTGGAGAGTTTGACCTCATGTTGCTATGCTATATGAGAGCCCCAAGCTATATTAAAGCTTTAAGTGCTCTGACATATTAATTGAATGATTATCCGAAAGATTATAGATATTTTCACATACGTATTTATAATAACTAGTATTATATTTGGATTAATACTTTATGAACGATTAGTGTGATAACAAATTTAAATGCAGCTTTATTTTAGAGCTTTTCTTGAATCCGGTGTCCTACTATAACATAAGCTTTAATTATGGATAACTGATTTTGTTCACAAAATTTTCCGACAGATTGCGGGGCGACCACTAAAGGAGTAAATTACAAATTAACAAATGAATAAATAAAGCGCACGACTGGGCTGCACGAAACCATCTCGTTCATATCAATAGTTTGGTTGATTGCTTTTTGCTTTATTAGCTATTTAGGTAGAAATCTCAGAAGCGATTCTAGAATCTAGATAAACAAACAGTACAGAAAACATAATAATATACTTAAATAAAGCGCACTTTTGGCTTAATATTTATTTCGATTTGATGCACAAATAATAAGGTGAGGCTTAAGTTCTCAATAAAAAGCAAGTTCTGTTTATAGGCTCTTACACCTTACACGATATTTGAGGCAAGTTCTTGTTTTTGACTGGAATCGATTGGTCATCCTGGTTTTCGTGCCTATCGAAATCCTTACACCGACAACATAAAATTCTGTTTGTTTTTTCTTTAATTCTCATACAAACAGGCAAATTCAAGTCGAAGTGAAGAAGTTCTTGTGGTTGTTGATTATTTAATGGTGTGAGATTAGAAGAAGAGAAGAAGGGGAAGATAGTTGCTAAAATGAAAATGAGTCATTGAAATAAGCAAAAATTTACCGTATTTGGAAACAGATCGGGATTTGGGTAGCTAGTCATTTTAAAGAAATATTTTTGAACAATTTTTAAAAGAACCATTTTTGGTTATTCGAATTGCAGAACGCAATAATTTTGCATATATATGTGCGTTTTAAAGCAAACTAAAAAATTGAATACGCCTTTTTTTTTCAAAAAGTTGTTGGATGGTAAATTAGATTTAAACTGAGTTTGCTATCAAGTTACGACTGACCTTAAGAATGGATTTCTGATACAATCGTATGCATCGTTTTTGAGATAAGGCCAATTTCCAAAAGTACCGTTATTATTATTTTTTAGCGGAAAACTGAGAATGCAGTCTCCGAACTATAAGCCCACAAACTCCAAATCCGGAGTTTGAAGCAAATCCGTCCAGCCGCTTAGGCTGTAGACCTCAGGGCCGACGGATAGACAGAAAGAATTGCCAGACCAAATTTTTTGAGTTTCGCTATCATGGTAATGCCAAAATTGATTAAAATCTCGAGTCCAAAATTTTGTACGAAAACAATAACATTCTGTTACTACATAATCGGGAAATATAAAAATTGTTTTTAAACGTTTATATTGATAAAGAAAGAAAGGTAAATGTCTAGGTCATATGCACTGTGGACCTATTTTTATATTGTTGATTTATATTTGCATTGTTAAATCTCTGCATGCCGTATCCGAAAAATTCTAGGAAGGCATTGTTTAACTTAGAATATTAGTTTCTAAAAAGTTGGTAGGTAAATTAAGTTTAGAGATAGTTTGACATATAAGTTAATTTTTTTCGGCTGAGTCATTATAAAGAATTACTAAGTAGTTATAGTTTCCTTACTTAAAAATCAACTACAGTCTTATTAAATTCATCAAATCCAAAATATGAGTTCTATCAAAATCGTTAATTCTAATCACGAATATTTTTTGAAAATAGCATATCGTGAGACGACTCTACTAAACATCCTTACTTATATAAAAAGACCTAGCTACCTGCTCCATTACTTATTTTTTATTTATGTTGTTTGTTTTAGGGGATGAACCATAAACTGTGGAGCCATTACTAAGAGCTCGAATAGTTGCATTGGATTGAGTTATTGATCCAGGATTTAGTGCCCCGTTTAATAAAAAAAAGACACTTATCAAACCCATACAAGGATACAAGAGCTTATTTTAGTTTCTCTAACGACTTTACTAAGTTTTCAATTGCCACAATAGCTTTCCTAGAGGCCTCTTACCATTTGCTTTTCCTGTTACATGAATGACCCACTTAACACTTTTTTATGAACAGACTATTCCTGCGCCCCCTGTGTGCTGTGTATTTTTTCCAAACCTCGTGAACTAAATTATCTATAAATTACTTTGGGCAGCTGGGGGTCAATTCCCGTTCTGTGACACTGTGAAATGAAAAGACTTTTCACAAGTTCACACTGAATTCGATTCTCGGTCTATGAAAAAAATGAAAACAAATGTCAGAATTTTTTCATACGATAAGTTTTTTATCACAGTAATTTCATTTGTGAAGAAGTGTGAAAACGTGATGGATACAACAAATAAATGGGGACAAAGAAACCCAAAAAAAAAATGAACTTTTTTTTGAACTAATTATTAAATAGACCGTCAGCTCAGCCAACTTAAGAGAAATTGCCTACAAGCTGTTTTGAGTTTATGTTTCACAGTGTTATTGTTTTACGCTGCAAATGCACATGTGCATCTTTTGTCCCTTTTCTACAGCTTTTGTATTCGTCTACGACTTTAATGATCTTGGGATACTAAGCCGTTCTACTTTTTGTTGACACTGCGCCGCACTGATAACAAATTTTAGGTTCGACTTTTTATTTACGGAAGCTCACAATTGCCAAAATTTTATGGAAAATATAGCCACTGTGACTACTGAAATTTAGAGTCGGAACTAAAAATGTTTATTGGTAAAACCCACTGTCGGGAAGTGCATAGTGAGTATATTTTTCATACTGACCTTAGAAAGCACTCATGATTTAATGTAGCAAGTTTACCCGCCATTGGTATTCCTTCTTATTTGCAGTCATTTCCAATGGAAGCGTTAGTTTTATGGGAAATACAATTTCAACACTTATGCTTCTAAGTTGAGCATATCCGGATGAATGCGACCAGTGCAGTTACACTGAGCAACATAGACAAATCATAATGATACAGTGAGACCCCCAGCTCGCAATCCTTGCCGCTGGCCCCCTCAATTTTCCGCCATATTGTTTTCCTATCGGTGTAATGCCAAATAGAATCCGTGTGATATGCAAAAACATACAAAAAATAAAATGCTGGTAATCGCGGCAACCGTGCGGAAATGTAATACAGTTCGGGAATACCACAGTTTTACATTACTGAATGCCATTGGTTAGTTATTTTATATTGTTAAAAGGCGAATAATTCGATTTTCTTTGTCAATAAGACTATCTTCAGTAGATGTTTTACATATAAGAAACATATTAGCACAAACACGGTTATGTATTTACCTCTTTTCAATATCATTAAGATCGACTTCATGTGCACATTTTTCTTAAACACCTGATAAAGGTTAGGTCAAAAGGCTTTTATTTTCATGCAACCATTCTGCATTGACAATTTTTCATAAATATTCTAAACAAATGTACACATATTCCTTAGAAAAATACTATCCACACGTATATAAATAATTTCAAATTCTATGAACGCTGTCAGCAGCTTTGCCCATAACGGAAATTGCATAGGTGTGCAAGGTGCGAGTGTGTTGGTGAGTCGGAATTTTTGAAGTTACGTGACATTTGTCAATACGAATTTCTATGTAACAATACTAGAGAATAATATCCACACGTATATAAATAATTTCAAATTCTATGAACGCTGTCAGCAGTTTTGCGCACTTAGCATTTGCAACCCCATAAAAATATAGCTTATAGGCAAGTAACGGAAAATCGACCGAAGTTGGTGGTCTCAGTTTGGTTTGTCTATGCTCAGCAACTCGATATTATGAATATACTTATGGGTTGAATTTCTTTAATTAAGTATACAACCATGTTTAATTCAATTCAATTTATTTGCAATAATCTTAACACAGAAAGATACAGTATCTTCTAAAATTGTGCAAGCTTCAATAATGTATATATATATCCTCTCGCTATTAATTAGAATGTGGGGCTCCATTGTTCTTAAAGGGACTGTAAACGGCATAATTGGTTCAATTCAAACGACTATAGAAAGTTGTTGAGTACAATAAATCTGTCAAATATGTAGTTCTTTAAAATGTATCGAATTGATCGTAGAAAACTATTTGGGAGATTTAAGTAGAGATATTCACACATGGGTGACTTACAGCATTGCTCCAGAATTACTACTACTACTACTTTAGATAACATTTTTTGGTTATTCAACCCCAATTCGTAACTATTAAATGTGCTTGTTAATAAACAGAGATTGGTTAGTTGGTTGATTTGTTCAAAGGATTCAAGGATCAAAGGATCAATGATTTCAAAAGAACGTCTTTTGAATTATTATGAGCCGTTAACTTTACTTTATCCTAATAAAAATATATCTAATAGTAATAGTCGATAGAAGAATGTATCTATTCCGATTTAGGATAAATAAATAATAAAGCGAGCTAGAGCAAACATTCTTCACGCTGGACTTCAATTATTTAACAATTTACCTGTCAATATAAAAACAATTGACAATCTAACAAATTTTAAAACTGCTGTTTTTATATATGCTAAAAATAATGTAATTGATCTTGGAAATCGAATTAATTTAAGTAAACAAATTTTAATACATGTATTTTTAATATGTAATAATGGAAAGAAATGGCTATTAAGCCAAATAAAAGCTCACTAAACTAAACTAAACTAAATTCAAGAATATTTGATAAATAGGTAATAATTTTATGGAAGTTAAATTGATTCGTATAGTATTAGTCTACCTACAATATGCCAGATAATTTAAGAAACATTTTTTTAAAGAGCCTTTATAGCATTTGACTGCAGAAAAATTAATTAATCCTTCTAGTCTCGTGCAAATATTTTCACGTATCCTTGCAAAAGTCGAATTATACTATATTGTAATAAGTGTCTGCGTTTATTGAATAAAATCTTAACAATGTAGAAGCATATTTCCCAAATAAAATAACAAAAATCCAGCTCGGTGAGACGCTGAACCTACTTACATTCTAAAATTTTATTTTTCAGCAAACAAAGACGATGCGCACTTACTTGAATACTTACTTTCATCCTATACAACAACTACAAACTGTTTCAATAAAACGAGTAAATAAGGTCCAGCCGTACAATGGTCCCAGAATCTCAGTTCCTTTTAAGTACACCTTACACAAAATTATGTCATCAATGATCTGAAACATTGCCATAACGAATCACAAGTCGACTGGCATCACATTAAGGAGAATATTCAAAAACAATGCAGTTTTGCGATCTTGTTATATTTCATACTTATCTAGCAACACTAAAAAATCTAAAATAATCGAATAGGAGAAGATTTCAAAATCGTCAAAACAATAAATATCTACTTATGATAAATTTTGTTTTGAAATATGTACGAATAATTATTTTTTTTAAGACCAAAGTAACCGATTAATTTATACCGACGTACATACATAAAATCCCTTTTATAAATGAAAACAATCCCATCTGAAAAATGACAACACTTTTAAAAAAGTCAAAAAAATAGAACACTTTCTGTACATTTAAAATAACAGTGATATGGTCTAAGCATATTTTGTTTTTAAACAGACATTTTAGATATTCTTGCGAAGATTATTTTTATTGTAACATGAACACAATGCACAAAGTTTTTTATATATTTTGTTTTTGTTTTTCTTTTTGGTTTGTTTTTATTAAAAGTAGTGTCTTAGTGGATTATTTTTATAATTTGTATATAACAATTTGCTTAAAACTACTTTAATATTAAATACAAAAAAGGAGCGTACTTTTTTGTATGTGTGTTTTGTAGTTTCTAAATGTTTAACCCTGGATATGACGTTAATGACAGTTTATATGTTTAATTTATTTATTTTACTTGTATTTTTAAGTTATTTGTTTAATTACAATGGTAATGTTTTAGATGTAATACGTTTCTTTACCAATTCTAAATTATTATGTCTAATGTCTTAAAAAAACATTTTGATTTGAATAAGAAAACGTTTTGATTTAATGTTTAATTTATTTTTTACCTACGTATTTATTATCTTGAGAGTAGTTTTTATGGTGTTGGCACAAAAAAGTTTGGATTGTTATTTCTTAACAGTGTGGTTGTAATTTGGTGAAATCAAATTTCTGTTGCAAATTTAACAAGTTTTAATAGAATGTAAAAAATATCTTTTTGATTTACAAATTTTATCTAATTATTTTTAACAAATCACTCAATTAAAATTCTCAGTCACTTTTAATTAAAGATACATTGGAGAATGCTCCCGATTTTTTTGTTTTTGTCTAGCGAACATTTAACATACAGAATAACAGTGATAAAATAAAAAATATTTTAATAAAGTTAAAGTAGATATTGAGTCAACTTTTCATATCTTAGTAGGCATAACAAATAAATTATATATACGGTAGGTACACACCACTATTGACAAACGAAAAAAACCTGGTATTTACATTGCAAATATGTATACCTACAGGAATACAACACATGATGATATTTTTAAGAAAAATAATGGATATCAAAAAAACATAACGACCTATAAAATTTTGTGTTATGTACAAAAACTATTGCATATATTGTTAAATATAAAGGGCATTAGGATTTTCTAAAAACATATTGGGGTACTCACGATTCGGTGTAACTAAAAAATAAATTAATAATTGGCGCAACAGGTCCGTAGGAACCCTAGGCCCAGTTTCTCACAACCATTCGTTTTTAATTTTTGGAACGAATGGAAGCGATCTTCAATTTTATGCCGAGTCCAAACTGCCGACCGAAAAGTTTTTCAGTATATTTTGTTGTTGTCGAGCGAACAAATTTTGCACTTTCGCAGTGATGCTAGACCAGTTGCATCGGATCGAAAATACCCCTACTTTTTGACTTAATTTAGCTTTTGTTTATCAATTTATGGATTATAACAATCATAGAGGGGTACTAATGCTGTGGAAGCTTCAAAAAGAAATAATATATCAAAACTTTAAAAACAAATTAAATATGCACGTTATTTTACAATAGATTATCTTACATTTTTATGTTATGTACTTTGGACGCATTAAAATGACTTTGATTTTTACGTCGAATTTTTGATTAGGTTTCTGTCACTCAAAAAAATAATTGTATAGTTAATATTTTGCAAATTAATATCTTCACACATTCATTGTTCTGCAATTACACGGTTTATACATAATGTTTGTTTGTTTGGCACAGTATACATTTAAAACAGATAACAAATAATGTTCTGTGTTGTTTTTCCCACTTCTTTAAAGTTCATTATTCAGTATAGATTATATCTACAATATTATTGTAAAATGATGTTTGTTTATTTTTATTTCATTTACGACTCTCTCTCTATTTTTTTATTAGTTTAAATAACTTATGTGTTTCCATAACAATAGTCAGTTCTTCTTAATCTATATATATAGCAAAATAACGTCCAGTTCACACTTATGATGTGTATGTACCTTACTATATCTTTATGTTTTAATGAAGTGATGTTTATTAGTGTATGAATCTTTGTTTGACGCATACGTTTAGTATTAGTTTACTTAGCATAGGGATTACTTATGTCTGGGTTACGAATTAGGGTATTATTCTGGCTTCCAACTGGCAGACCATCGTGGTTGCTAAGCATTTTCTCAGTCTCCTGTCTACTGTTAGCCATAATCCGTCGAATTGTGGGTGCGCAAGGAGTGCGTCAAAGCCGCGACTCCTGCGCATGTTCTCGTCAAACTTGGCCATGAGCGTTCATGTGCATTGATTCTGTTTCGGAGGTGGCATTGATTTGAGCTGGTGGATAGTACTGAAAATTAATGCAATTTGAAATAACCTGTTATTAATTAGATGATGCTCTACTAATGACTTAGAAATAGCTAACTCAAATTGTTTAGCCGAGAAAAAGGTACAAAAATTAAAAAATTTCAAAAAATTACAAAGAAAGCCATAAGTCTGTTTGTAAGTCAAAAGAGCAGTACCTTGCGCACACGGATTGAACACATTAAGGAATAAGATACTTAATAAACACTTACCCCTACTCTGCCGTTATCATAGTCTCTACTCGCTTGAATTGTCAATTTGGCTTTTGAGTGCATTGCATCTGATAGGGAATTTCTTTGATGGCGACCTCCTCCAGCTGCCGATGATGACGAAGAGGACTTACTTTTAAAGCAGAACTCAATTATTGCAACAAAGACTGCCACTAGAAGACCGCCAATTAGGATATAAAATATACCGGCAACATTACTCAGTGAAAGCTCATTATGCGACGTCTCTTGATTGTCTTTGTTAAGATTGCATTCAGTCTTGTCGTACCACCATTTGTTTCGCAATTTAATAAGTTCACCATTCTCCTTCAATGATAGTACAGCTAAATTAATTGGATCTCTGAAAAAACAATGAAAAATCAGATGCAGCACTAAAAGAGTACATATTATGTGCTTATATTTTTACTCACTTTAACGGTGATCCAATGGGGGTTGCTATACCGAATCCTTTGGTATCTAAATTCCTTCCGACTTTCATCGTATCGCATGGCTCCCTAGCATTAACGTATTCATTCTTTGGAGATTCAACTAGCAGAGCGTATTTGCCTTTTGATGTTCTTACGCGACGTATTCCCTCATCGTAAGAAGTAACAAAAACATGTTTTCTGGAGTTCATATATTCCCACATCTTATTATGCAACCCGATTTGGGATCTCTGTTATTAGAAAAGAAAAGAAAATAGAAAAAAAAAGTGTTGTAAATTAAATTTTATTTAAGGAAATGTGAGAATTCTAAGCCACGAATTGGTAAATCGCCCCTCTTATGGTCCCTTGTCATTGAAGATTTACTTCAGTCCTCAGCAAATCAAGGCATATATGCCGCAGGATATGACGACGATTGAGCAATCGATGTTAGTGGCAAATTCGAAAGCACGGTTTCAGAAATATTGAAATACACACTATCTGTTGTTCAGAGATGGTGCATTATGAAGGCCTTGCAGCATCTACCCCTATCCCTATCAAGAAGGTCATTTATCCTTGCTCAACACTATGGAGCAACGTAATTTTAGAGGACGTTATCTAACTTGCAATTATTGAGACTCAATTTGGACTGTCAAACAAAAAGCAACACTCAAATCAACGGTAACTAAAGAAATAACAATATTAAAAGAAGTACGCATATTTTCAATAATTACGCTGCACCAAGAAACTTTTAAAGCACGGTGGGTGATATTGCAAGAATCTTTCTATTATTCCGAATTAACTCAATGGCAAATGTAAATAAATGAGATGAGTAAATAGTTTAAAACTAAATCTAAAACAGAATGATTCGAAATCGGAAACGCCTAGGTTTATCGATCTTATTACGGAAATCATTGTTTTACTTTCGTGCCCAAATTTCATTCCGCGAATATTCAAAAGGAGTTGACCAGGTTTTAACTTACTCTGAAAAAGTCCCAAGTTGATCCATGCAGTAGGGTTCCGTATTGCACTTCAGTTTGTGCAGCAAGGTCTTCAGGTGAATTAATTGGTGTGACCATCCGTTCGACTGTAAGAAATGCTGCCAAATTTGCTGTATACGATGAAATTAGAATGAGAGTAAAAAACCACCAAACGGAACCGACAATTCGTCCCGATATTGATCGTGGAGATATGTCACACCCTTGTTGCATAAACGCCGCTAATGAAAACCAAAATGAATTTAATATACTGAACTCGTTTACCACCACACCGGGCATGGTAAATGTGGCTCCAACTCCACCAGATTGTTGTTGTTGATTTTGCATCTGGTCTTGATGGGGGTTTACCGAATCTGTAAATGCGTAACTTATTAATGCTTTATTTTTTAAACAATTTAAATGGTAGGTATACAAAACTAAAAAAAGGATAAATGATCTTACCAGAATATTGAATGATTCGCCACTCGTAAGGTGAAAAACGTGAAACGAAGAATAGAACAATACTGACTCCGATGTAGCTAAAGATGACACTCACCTGCAAAACGAAGCATTTTTTTATTTGTTTGACATGCAATCGGGATACAATTATTAAGTATGTTTTTTAATCTATAGAATACGAAAAGTGGGCCAGGGGTGTATGATACGAATATACATATTATATATAATAAATACTAGTTTCGCTTTACCTTTACTAATAAGTATGTATGAAAAAAGGCGTTCTTTTGAAAAAAAGTTTTAATCACGATTTTCTTACATTTTAATACATTACTCTTACAAACATTTAGAGCAAAATATAGTTACATCAAAAGTGGTTGTCAACACCTCGGAGATTGTGCCTGAATTAAAATTATACGTACTTATACGTACTGTTGCTTACTTTTAGGGGAAGGCAAATTGCATTCCTTCTAAAAAAAGGTTCTAATCTAAGGTGATTATATTTGAATACGTTATTATGGTAATATGGCGGCGACAAATTGAATGTCACCAAAATGCTTTCATTTCACTGATAAGCATTTTGTATGGGGAATTTTTAACTTAATTTTAGCAGCCTAAACGGCGACATATACCCACAATTTATTGTTTATGCACATCTATGGCACAATACCTTTCGAATGATATAAGTTTCATTCTACTCATTTCATAATAAACACTAAAATAGTATTTATGATGTATGATGTCCACGTATTAATATAATGATCTTCTGGCTATTGGAGAATCATCTCTAAATCTTTGAAATTAAATCATTATTTATATCAGTAAAAAAGTTGTTGATTTTGCAGTGCGTATATATGTGTGTATTGCCTTGCTCACCGATTTTTAACACTTTTGACGAAAACCGAACCCTTAACATTTAATTTAAATATAGAGTTCACAATTGAGCTTTTGCATAAGTTGTATTATATATAAACAATTTTACTTAGGTTGTAACTTTTTAGAAAGGAAGAGAGTAGAGGGTCCTTATGTAACTAGTAAAGTATGAATTGCGGTTTGCAAGTCATTGCGGTACTTTCGTGTTTATGTGCATATGAAAACTATGGTTGTTTTAAAAATTTTGGGGAAGGTGTACGATAACTTAAACAAAATAATAACGGTTGTTTGTTAAATACAAGTATTTTGTACTCGGTTTGGGTGGGAGGGGTAACTTAAAGAAAGTATTTAATGAATTCTTTATTTCACTTGTCAAATAGGTACATTATAAGAACTTTTTTCTTAAGACCAAGTTTAAACAAGTGCAAGTTAGCATTATTATTTCATAATGTTTAAATTATTGTTTTTTTTTTTTAAGATTTTAATTTAAATACGGAACAAATAATGAACAACATTTAAAAAAAGAAAACATTTATATGTTTTCGTTTACAAAAAAATTCATTGTTAACATCGTCTGCAAATACAGAACTGTTTATTATTATATTATGAATGGATGGCCACCGCAATTATCCTACATGTATCCTACACATCAGAACTACTCAAATTTGTATTGTATAACAAAATGTTTAACCAATAGGTTTTATGCTTTGATACGAGTATAATCAAAGTAAACTTGCGCAAACAATAAGTTAAGATATATGTGAGTTACCTCTTTTTTACTTACCCATATTTCTTGAGATAATGGATTCATAAAGCTAAACACACCCGGAGTTTGTTTAATTGGTTTTTTGATCATAATCGATATTCCCAATGACATAAAGGGTTTGCTAAAATCAATTACACGCTCACGCTCTGCTGTGATGGTCATAGCAGCTATAGCAATATCCGCTTCCTTGTAACGATCAAAAACAAAATATTTTCATGAATAAAGTTTGTGCTTTGTAAGAACTTTTAACGCTTTTATATCATACCCGTCGCACCAGCTCACCAACCATGCCATCCCATCCTCCTCGCACATTTGGATTCTCAGCACCGTACCCACCGTCCTTTACCAAACGCATTTCATCTTGAACAAAGTGCACATTACACATACATATAGGGGTATATAAAAACATAACAACTTACAATTTATACCCAATTTCTTAGCGAGTAAATCGGCTAAGTCCTTACAATAACCCTCGAAGCGGTCATTACCTTCAAATTGTTCTCCGAGGCCAGTTTTATTCATTATGTAGGGTTCCTCCAGAAGTGTTGTAACGATGTATGTGCGATTCTTCTCGAACTCATATGGGGACCGGAGGCGCACGTATTTTGCTGACAATGGCATTAGACCAGCCTCATCAGACCATTCAGCAACTTTTACCATAGCACTGTTTACAGTCATCTCGACAATGTGAAGAGTGTAATTCTGCCGTCGGCCATCATCATTGAATTTGATGTCTCCAGTTAATCCTTCTATCTCCACCTGCAGGCGACAGTTTTACACGTTTTGAGTTTTCTCGTATACTTGTATAAAGTCCGATGTTGAACAACGAAACCCAGCGAATACACACTAACACATATACACCTATATACTTAATCCATCGGGCATTTTCTTACCTTTCGTAAATATCGTGAAATTTTATCACCATGTTCCCAGGGGTTTACCCATCCTTTGGAGGTGTTACAGTCCAAAGCACGTGTGCTCGTTCCCACATTAGTACCGCCTGATGATGTTGTTCCGTTCGCCGAATTTGGCAGGAGTGTCTGACTCCGTCGTTGGACATTGTTTCTGAATTGATCTGGTTTCTTGCGAAGGATTTTATTAAACGCTTCAACGAGAACAAATACTGCATCGTACATCAAAGCTGCTTGAGCCTATAAATACAATTTTGTTGTTGCATCATAGATCCAATTTATTTCAAATAAGTACAAATACCGAAATTGAATCTCTTCCAGCACCGACTGAAGTTGTGGGGTCTAATCGCTTCCAACTTTCATAAAATTCACGTACCAATCTCCGATTTGTGTCAACAATCCTAAATCCAGTTATATTTATAGCACCGAATTCAATAATTTCACTTTCCCATCGATCGTCCATCACCTAGGTATTTTTTTGATTTTGTTGTACTACACATACTCTATTCAAGAAAATATTGTTGACGTTAAAAAAAACTTACCAATCCACTGAGCAAGTAGTGATATGTTCGCCTGCCTAGCGAAATATCCCTGACATGTGTTATAAGGATCTCTTTCGCCATTTCCGTTGGACAATCTAACACAATGTATTTGTTTGTCCACCGACTTAAGTCCTCTAGGGTGCGGAGAAAGTCTAACGCCATTGTTACATTTGCTATTCGTTTGACCATTTCCACTTGAAATGACTCATTTCCGGGCTTAAGTCCTTGGTAGATTTGTTGCAATCTTAGGAGACCTGTTCCGGTTTAACAAAAATTATATAACATTTATTAAATTATCGAAAATACAAAACAGCCTTGGATTTTATTTTCCATTCGAGACTTGAATTTCCATACAAATGTACAAATTTACTCTTAACAACCACAAAAACCAGAAAATATGGGTATATGTTAAGGTACCTAGCGCAAAAGCTCTCAGGGGATACATGATAATATCCAAAGATAATAATATAGGTGAATGTTTAGGTATTGCAATTTTAACCCAACGAAAGGACATTAGAGAGGAGGCAAAAGAAGGGTTAATTCAAAAGTATTAAAATCCAATACTTAGCGCAATTGCAGTAAAACGAAGTGAACCGATGCAATAGGCATTTTTCTTTTTTAGTTCAGAGCACAACCTGAACTGTTATACGAAAAGTTCGTGTTTCTTTTTTAACTTAGATACATCAGAGCTCCGAATTTGTGTTTCTTATTTCGATCTGAGCATAATCAGAGCGCGCTCGATGAGCTCAGAATAAATTGACTGAGCAGGCTGAGTAAAAAGCTGAATACACACTCACAATCACATTTGACAGAAAAAAAAACAGGATAAACAAAATAATTGAAATGGTGGACGACCTTTGTTGTTCTGGAACTGAATGTTAACCAATTTAATAAATAAAAATTAATAAATATTCAATATTTACATACATTTTTTAAAAATGTCAGCTACGTGCTCAAGTGTGTTTCATAAATACATCAGAACAATCTGAGCACGCTCGGCTCAGAGCGCGCTCATAATGCTCGAGCTCGGTTCAGAGCTCAGCTCTGAACTAAAAAAGAAAAACGCCTAATGTATGCTTGTCAATGTTGAGCAGAACTCCATGTTATGGTATTATTATCAGTGTTGCCACTACAAAAAAGTGAATCCCGTCAAATTTGACCGAAAAATCGATTTTTATTATTTTAAATTCGTTCAAAAAATCTGATCAAAAAAAATTTAATTTAACACACCTACACAGCCTAACAAATATATATGAGTATTCAGTACCCTCCGACTGTCAAATAGTAAGATATAGGTAGGTACTTGAATGTGTCTGGTTGATATCTTTTTATTTCCTTTTTTTACAGTCAGTCGGTTTTTTTTTTTTTTTTTAAATTAACTTTTTTTTTAATTTTTTTAGCCTATGACACTCCGGGAAGAACACGAATCTAATGACACCTCACTCTTCAAAATCGGACAAGCCGTTTCGGCTACACGGCGTCACGTAGGAACCTACATAGGATACGCGCGAAACACATAACCCTCCCTGTGTCCAGTGGGGTAATAATAGGTCTATTCGCGTACTTTCCCGATCAAAACACTATAAATATAGCAACTTTCATCTTTGACATCTAATCCATATCACAAATAAATATATGACTTACCTTTTTGCAACATATGAAACGTTCTAGGACAACATTCGACCACCACCGAATTTTTTCTTTATTTTTACAAATTTTATTGTTCTGTGCAATTAATTTTTAAGCCGGATTTTGAATTTGTTTCTTGACAATTTTGTGCATTTGATATATTTATCAGTACTTGCCGGTTGAAATTCTCTGAGCTGTTTTGAGCCAAGAGAGGAACCACTCGTTACTCGTTATTTTTTCTTATTTTCTCTTTTTCTGTTATTTTTGATGTGTATTTAGACTATATAAACTTGAACCTAACAATCAACATAATATTCGTTTGATGGTAACACTATCCACTAAAAATAAATGATGAGATTTTTGGCTGTCAGTTGCGTTGTTGAGTTGAAATGTAGATGCCGCTATGTGTGAGTTGCGATGCTTTTGTGAATTTCGTTTTTCTTTAAATTTAGATTTATATCGTTTTTGTTTAGCCTATGACACTCCGAGGAAGAATACGAATCTTATGACACCTCAAAATATTGCTAAATGTATATTATAGCTAGGGTTGACAGACGTCCCGGATTTAAGACATTGTTTCGAATGTCCCGGATGCAACACAAATTCACAAGAAAAGAACTAGTCCAAATTAAAAATAGATCGTATCTAACTTACATATCTATGTATATGTCCACAGACATACCATTTCCTCGTTTAAGGAATTAAAAAAAAAAAAAAAAAACAATATTTGAATATGTATCTTAAATTATGCGTTTTTATTTTGTCCCGGGAGAAAATTGCAAATCCCGAGTCGAGTTGCGAGTAAAATCTGGCAGCCCTAATTATGACATATCCACTTCGATGCATTTTTCTAGGATTTTTCAAAATAAGTGGAGTTGTTTGAATTGGTTAGACCGGATTTCAGAATTTTCTCCAATCAGTGCAAAACAATTTTGGTCAAATATGACCGGAATCCGGTAACAATGCCAACACTGATGTAATGTATTATACATTATATATAATAAATAAATATATACATTATTTATTATTTATATATAGTGTAGTCATTTTAAGAAAATGTCTAGCATATTAATGATGGAGTAAGAGAGATAGATAATACAAATGTAATGTTTTATCAGAACTGTAAGACGACTTATTCAACGATATTTGCATGTGCCTGCCAGCTGCAATAAGAGAAGATCAAGCTGTGGGCTACTAGGAACTAGTTCAGATTCTTTTTAGACAAAAAATATCAAAAAATTCTTCTTATACAATGTTAGTAATTTTATATAGGAGCCCAGATATTTCTGCCAATAAATAGGCCCAATAGGTACGTAGGGAGAGACCCTAGGTCTAGCTTCTCACAACCATTCGTTTTTTTTTAGTTTTTCATTTTTGGAACGACTGGAATGGATCTACAATTTTATGCCGAGTCCAAACGGCTTATTGAGACGCTCTTCATAACAGTTATACTATCGGATGTTTGTCAGACGTTTGCGAAAGGTGGCGCAGTGGAAAACACTTTAATTATTATTAGAAATGGAAAAAGAGCAAACAGAAATGATACGGAAGAAAAAACCGGGAATAAATATCTGGCCGTTTTGCGTTTTATGTGGGTACGAAAAGAATGAAAATTGTTTTGTTATGAAATTTTTGGCAAATTTTAGTTTGGTAGGTAGGTAGAAATGGGATTCTGTATACTAAACGCAGTTTTATTCAGATCATAAGTTGTTCCTTGGTGATACAAAGAGTGGTAATGCTACTCAACACCTTGACCAATTAGGACTATTTATGAATTCTTAAATTGAGCGTGAACTTTATTTATATGTTTCTTACTTATATTATTGAACTTCTGTATCGCCTGCTGAATGCATTTTGCACCTCCATTACAAAAAAAAATTCCAAACGTTAATTCCCGGAGGTAAAGTTGTAAAATAGATTAGATTATTAATGCGGTATTTAATACGAAAGGCAAGGGAAACATTTTAAAAGTTGGAAAATAATTTTACAAATATTTTTGCAATAAAAATTGTGATGTTCACTCCTCGGAGCTTCGATATCAAATTCATTCCAAATACATTTAAGTTTTCGGACTCAAACAAAAAGCATTTCGTGAGCATAAACTCTTGCTTTGCTTCACAGTTGTAGCTGGAATACCTTCATGGAAATACACAGAAAAGTTAATGCAAGTCACTGGTTAAAGAGAAGAGGGTTTCCTTTCGAAAAAGAACAACTTTCTTTCTAAGTTCCAAGTAAAATTTTGGGGAAAAATAGATCCATGTGAATAATAGAGAGAATTTATATATATGTGTGACGAACTGTTCTTAAATAAAATGTTAAGAGGACTGAAAACTTGCCTTAACTTGTAAATTGAAATGTCAGACATAGTTTTTAATAACATCACAACTGCAAATGCTTTAAGTTTCTTAACCAATTACAATTCAAAAACTGATGTACAAAAAATCATCATAATTATAGGAGCAATATTAACAATTTTTAAGTAGAGTACTTACCATCGTGCGAATCGTAGAGGTATATTATTCTTTGCCATCCATAAAACTGTATTGTATCGATAATTGCTTGATGGTAGTCTGGCCTCATACTTATTGCAAAATCAATAAATCCAGATGAGGGGGTTAAGACCTAAAACAACAAGCAATAATTTAACTATTACCCGAGACTTAGTGTAAATGTTGCGTACTTTCTCCGGAAACCAAGGCGTAACAAATGGCATCTGAAATGTGTTGCTGTACGAATGGAGTGTATCAAACGAGTCCGGGGAAACTGCGCCTAGCATTGAGTACACTCCTCTCGAAAATTGGTTACATACTATAATATGTACGTCGTTGGATTAAAATATCTAATCAAATGATATGTGTATGTGGTTTTTATAGTGATATTGACTGTTTAAGAATATGATTTTTTTTTAGCTGATTTCGAAAAGTGCAGTTTTGCTATAGGTGGGTTTATCAATCATAGTTATTGGAATGTATAACAACAGGAATACCTATCTGGCTGTTAGTTTAAAAGAAGTTAAGTTAAAATGTATACCAATATTCAACTTAACCACTGAGTCTTCATTAAAAGACTATGCCATTTATGTTTATTAACCTAACTTGGTATCTAGGTATATGATTTACACAAATAAAGGTGCATCAGGTATTTTAATGTATTACAGAAGAGCAGGTTAAATATTTAACCACTTAACGACTCGGTTTGCGCTAATATCTTGGAAGAAGGCACGTAGAGAATTTTATTTCGTCAGTGGCAACTACCTGGATAGACCGACTGTAAATTAACAAATTTCGATGTGCAGCTCTTTATAAAGAAATCTAAAATGTTCGTAAAATCTAGCCTGGACACTTAATATAGTTAATAATATCGCGCAATGTATTTTCTTTATATATAAATGCCACTTCTTCGTTTGCCTTAATAACATTCACATACATATAACAGAATGCCAAAACATCCCAATGTATGCGTCTAGATATGTAGATATATATTTCAAATTATACAAAGGGAGTAGTACACACTAAAAAAAAATTAGCGCAACCAAAAGAATGTAAACGAAATGGGAATCTCAAAACCTCAGTTTTAATCAGTATCAGAAATTCGGAACGGCCAAATGTATATCTATTTCTAATTTCGGTCGAAATTAAGTGCCACATAAACTCTTATGTGACAGTTTATGTCCTGAAAAAAGTAGCCTATAAGTATTAAAGTAGAAGATTCGTGTGAGGCAACGGCCCTTACATATTTTGTTTTTAATATTTTTGGTTTATACTTTTTTTATTCTTTTTCAACGCACTGCTATTACATATATGTGATGGATAATGACGATGGACAGTGGCTTGACTTTGAGCAATTGCATAAACTAGAGTTTTGCATCTCTGCACAATCTTCCCAACAAAAAAATATGAAGCTGTTTGGCTTAAGTCATTGAAAGTAGTTCTTAATTATATTTGTCTCCGCCTAGTTATAAAATGATTTACCACCTCTATGTACAACATACAAGTTGCTAAAAACTCGACTTAGTCGTAGTTCCATTAAAAGGTTGTACGGTTTTCGTTTTTGTTTTCCAAACCATTCGCTTTTGTTGACATTGTCGTCAACACTTTAGGTAACACACTATGAAAAACGAAAAACGCCGATGAAAAGTAAGTAAGATTCAGAGATGAGTTTTATCAAAAACAAAACTTCAACTTTAAAACTTCGATTAGCGTCACCCGTCTTTTTATTTGCCACTAGGAAATTATAATTATCTTACAAAAGAAGAATTTGATAGTCTCTATGCTAAATACATAAATGAACTCTTCAGGTCCTTTACGGACCCCTCTCACCACTGTTCATTTGTGTGTTTTTATTTTAGGGACAAGCGAAATCGAAACACATATAATATTATACTGGTTTATAATTTTCGTTAAATCGCAGGCCCCTCCACTCCAGTATATTTATCACGGACCAACAAATCATCGATTTAAACATTGTTAAGATTTGGGTGATTTACCGGAGGGAGTAGGCCAGGCTGCACCTACTACGTTTTTGTCAAGCATTTTAATAAGAAGATGTAATTTGTCAATTTTGTTAAACAATTTTTTATGAGTACCTAGATTGTACATTATACATACCTAATTAGCCGATAATAGCACAATTTAAAGGCAAACATTTTTATTAAAAACGTGGGAAAAAAACGTTTGACCGAATTACAAAATTCGGAATAAGCCTGAAAAGTAAAGTATCGAAAAACCTATATCCCGAATCTTAAAATCCCGAAAAATGATTTTGAAAAACAAACCTCGAAAGATTCGGGATTTTCTTAATCAGCAATTGTTTTTGGTCCAAATTAAATTTTTAATAAATTGAAATATTCAATAAAATCTCTCAAAATAAATAATTTTTCATTTTAGGAAAAGCGGTTTAATTAATATGGTTAACTAAAAAGCCAAATGAAAATTTGACTTCACTACACCAGAACATTCACTTACCTTTAAGTCAATGTCTCAATACAGCGATTATTGTTACTAAATTGCTACCTACTTAAGTACTTTTAACTAGCTTTAGTATTTTTAGTTAGAAACCCGTCGGGTAAATGTAGGTACCAAAGCAAACATTGTTCGTTCTTTGTGATTCTCATACACGCGAATGACAGACAGACAGCTCGTCAGATTAAAGTATGAACTTAAAATAAAAAAAACTATTACCTAAGTAAAGTGTGGACTTCCTTCAGAACCTATTTAGTTTAACGTGTGAGTTCGTTTTACGTAATTTTTTAATTGTTTTTAAAGAAGCTTAGACCATTCTTTTTGGTAAAGTTCCTTCTTTTTGATTCTCATCCGGAAGTGCTCCCTTAATCGCATTCAGTTTCAAAACAAGCGTCCAATTTTATTTTGAAGTGAAGACTTTTGCCAGGGTTAAATCAAAATCCCGAAAATCAGTGCGATTTTAAACACCAATCATATTCACTGATTTTCGGGATTTTATAGATATATATATTTATATATATCTAGTTTGGATTTTGTAAATTGGTTTTGTGCTTCAGGATTTCATGGATTTACTCTGTATAAACCTCTTATTTGATGTTTTTGACAATTGATCAACTATAAATATCACGTGAAAAGGATTTAGTTTAGTGTTTATTTCTTCCATTCCTTATTGTTATCTAAGGCAAAGCTTTCGTCAAGCACACTTGACGTTTAGATTATTTTTGAAAGCAAGTCACGTCGAAAAAAGGAAGCGTTTTCTTATAACTCAGAAATGAATTTCTCATATATCAATTCTTTAAAATAACTACATTATATGCACATTTTCATGCCTTGAGGGAGTTGTAGACAGTTGTGTTGATGTGTATTGTTTAATGTGAAAATATATAACGAAGAGGAAGTATACGAGGCCATTTTAAAAAAGATCGATCGCACGTCTCGTGCGTCGTCAAGTTTTGCCGCTCGAAATATTTCGTTCAAAATTTAGGTAATAATAATTGGCGGAACAGGTCCTTATGGACCCAAGCCTAGCTTCTCACAACCATTCGTCTTGTGTGAGTTTTTATTTTTTTGGGACGAATGGAAGGGATCTACAATTTTATGCCGTGTCCAAACGGCCAATTGAGAAGCTCTTTCATGACAGTTATACTCTCGGATGTTTGTCAGACGTTCGCGAGAGGTGGCGCAGTGAAAAAAACCTTAAGTTGGAATATGGGTTTTTCTCGGGATTCGAACCTGGGACCCTCGCTTAGTAGTCCAACACACTAACCACTAAGCCACTGCGCCGACTTAGGTACGTATCTATAATCTTCTATCAAAAGTATTGGATATATGCTATTTCAGTTGATTTCAATATCTTTTATTTGTCTTCGAAGAAATATAATTATAGATGTATTACTTTGACGGACAAAAAAAATTAAAAATATTGGTTACATGGAAATATACGTATGCCCCATTTAAGGATGCGATAACATAGCTCTCTTTTGTTGTTATTATCAATGGTGCACTAACAACTGAATGACCATTGCTTCACCACCTTGCCTCGCTTACACTCTTCGAAAAACTACACAAAAAAAAATTATTGTAAGTGTATAAAATTGCTTATACACTATCAGCAAACAGTCAGTCACACTTACAACAACCACTTCTGATAAGTCTTACTTAACCGAGACAGCTTAAATGCATCTGCAGTATTTATAACGTCAACATATGCCTGCAGTTCAAAACGCCGCGAAGATACATTTAGATTATGATTTAGCATTGCATACTTAAAAGCAGACTGAACTTCATCTGTCCCTTGTTCGAATATGGCACCTATACGATAAAATGAACAATAGTCTTCATAAATATCCGACAGTACGATGGCACTCCTCCGACAATAATCATTTTGTCTAGTAGAATAATTAATGATACACTTACCAAGTGGTATTTTTTCTGTCAACGATTGTTGTGCAACTGTGCAATGTATCCAAAAAGTTGCATATAATATCCATAGTGAAAGAAAGGTAATCCCATAAAACATTTTTGGAGCTGTGTATGAACTGATGAATAAAAATTCGTTAAGCCGTTCAAATGTACTGGAACGTAGAGTTGGTAAAATCGTAAGCACTTACACTTTAACCTATGTATGAGAGATTTAAAGCTGGGGACTTAGAAACATAATGGAAAAACGTGTGATAACTATTTAACACAGAACTTTGCATTCATTTGGTATCATTTTAGGTAGTCATTTATTTTATTAATGAAAGCACAATTATTTGCTTTTCATAAAAATTAAAAATATAACCGAAAAGGGAAAAAATCATGGCCGACGATCTACTAATTTGCGTTAGACACTCTCTCCTATATACACATTATTTTTTCATATCTCTTAACATTTTAACACTGATAACAAAACATATGATTACAGCATCGAGGAGTAAACATTTCGGGGTAATATCCTTGGAAACTCGTGTCCCTGATTTATTCACTCACAGCACTATAAAAATTCTAATCTACATAAAAGCACGGGATAATTTGTTTCTTTTTGTCGGTAGGACTTTTTCCATTTTTTGGCATGAAACTTATTACAAGATTTGTTTTTGTATTCTTATTTTAAGCATATAAAATCAGTTGTGATTTTTTTGACTGATACAGTTCGCGTTCTAATATGTACTAAAAGTGCCACAGCGCCACGGTTTGAATTTTACCCTAACAAGTGACTCCGCTCGGCATACACAATCTCAAGAACTTTCTCTAAAGTTTGTAAAAGATGCTTTTGCTCCCAGTGATGAAAATGTGATGCTTATTTCAGAGGATATTGCTGCGTTTAGCTTTTTTTTACTATTCTTTTACTTGTGTTCGTGGTACCATTCCCCATTACATCGTAACAAGTGACGACAATATGGGTGCGAATATTGCCTATGACATTCGGAAAACTAGGACATTTAAGAGATTATTTCTGTAAGAACTTGCGCAATAGTATGTTCCTGACCTACCTATTGAAGCAGAATCTCTGTATCTGTATCGGTTTTCGAATGCTTGCTCAATTTAGAGTTAAGGGCTCTTCTTTTTGTGCTTGGACTCTCTTTGATTTGAGCTTTTAAGAGCATTGAAATGACTGCTCCTTTATTCCTTTGCGTTAAATATTTCCTACCGAGGTACTATTGACATGGCTTAAGATCTTATTTTAATGAAATATATATTTAGTATGTATTAATAGATGATATATATTTGAAATGGCTCTAATTTTAAAATGCCTGTGATGTGGATTAGTTACCATTAGCCATTATTGAAATCTCTCTCTCTTTTTAATTAATTTTTTTCTTGTTGAAAGTAATAGTCCTTGCAGGGTATAAATAACTGGAGGAAAGAAAAGCGACTGCAATGAAATACATCACAAGAAGGGTTGATGATGAAAAGAGGATAATCGTTGGTCTACCACGATGAAATCCGGCGATGATGATTGTGTTCCTCATCCATCGCTGTACTCATATTAAATTCATAAGAATTTTGTATATAAGAAAATTAAAGAAGATGTAATTTCTCATCAGCGCTTAGGATTTTGGTTTGAATGTTATTCCACTGCAGATATTTTTATTTTATAACTATAATGTTGCGCAGAAGGAAAAAGTTGGGTCATTGGGTGATATCCAAAACTTAAAAAAAAACAACAACTTAAAGCCCTTACCCTTAGCGATGTGAGATACCAATTCGAAAATATCACAATTCCGATATTAAGTTTACTCGGCTTTCATTGAGAAACAAAAATAAGTATCGGGTGCAACAGACCTTTATAGAACCAAAGGCCAAGCTTCTCAGAAACATACGTTTGTGGTGGGCTTTTACTTGTTTTTGCTATCCCAAAAGCTAAACTAATGAACGCACGCCAATTATCGCTTACAAAGCAGAACATTTCAGCTATTTGTCCAATTTTCGGATCATAAAAAATTGCACAAAACCTCACACATATTTGTATAAATATTTATAATTATTTTATTTATCATATTTTTCTAAAATGGAAAGAAAGCATTGACCACTCGTGATTGTAAATAAACAATACAACAACTTTAAAAAAGAAATTCCAATTTCCACTTAAAATATGTGTGGTGATGTGACATCAAGTTGTTATTGTTTTTATTGAGGACATCATCCTGTGAATAAGGGAGTCGGACCTACTGACTCCCTTTTTTACTCGTCATCAAGCATTTTTTCCCTAGTTTTGTAGGTCAATGCGCCATGAAATGCTCTCGTATATTATTTCTTCATCGGAAATGGCATATACGAGTAAATATACAATCTCAGTCGTATATGAAGAGCATTATTCATGCTCCAGTTTTCAGGTGAATGATTTAATGCAGTCGCCAAAACTATAGAAATTTGTTGTGCCTGAAATGGAGCGGTTGTCCCGTTTAACTGACAATAAATGTGTTTCTGTCAGTTCCTATTGCTTGAGAGATTACATTTCTAGAATCAAGAATTTAATGAGAACTGTAGTGTGTGGAAAATTGCTTCTTCAAGGGTGCTTTCAGTTTGCGGCCATTTTCTATTTCTTATTTGTAATAAGGTAAGCTTATGTCAAGAATTGAACAGAACGGTGGCAATTTGATCGGTTATTATTTATATTAAAAAATTAATGCATTTAGGACTCCTTTTGTTCAATTCTTTATATAACCTAAGGACACCTTACCATATTAAAATAATAAGAAATAGAAAATAGCCGCAAACTGAAACCACCCTTGAAGAAGCAATTTTTCAAAAAGAATTGCGTGCTCAATAACAATTGGAGTCATTAGGTGCCCCAGTGTTAACAAAACCTTTATGAACATTTAAGCGAAATCTTGTTTTGCATAGCAGCATTGTCAGCCATTGTTTTGTTTAAAATTTTTGTTTGAAGGACCATTTAGTTCATGGCGATGGCCAACAAAACACAAATCATTTTTTTTATAATTTCCTTCACGTTAATCTTGATGTAACTTTTTGACTTAATGGTCCCTTCATATCACCCAGAGCTTCTATACGTGTTGCAGAATTGTTGCAGAATTCAGTGTAATACTTCAATATCTGCATTGCCGACTGTCATAGCTTTGTATGTGCAAATGCGATTTCACTCCTGTAGATTGTATTTAAGTGTCTAAAATGAAAGTTTTTTCATTACTTCTCATGGTAGCATAGTATACACGAACGTAAATTTCATCAACATTTATATGCTTTTCAATTCGAATTTAATTTAGAACATTAGAATCCAACAACTTGATTTTTCTGGTCCATCAATTTCCCAGTGAACTCAATTTTATTAACTAATTATTATTCCTTGTAATATATTCTAAGATCCTTTTTACCTTAATAAAAGCAGGTATCCGTTATCCGCCAACTGATTTGGATTATCCCTATTATAGTTGAACAAGGTAACGCCGAGGTGATTATTTCCAAAGTTTCAAGATTATTTTCGTTTCGATTATCTGTAAAACCAATATCTATGTGTAAATATTCTCCATCGTAAAATTTAAATGGGCTCAGGTAAGATATAATAATCCATGTATACCCAGCAGGGTTTATAGTGGAGAATGACCATATTTTACCAACGCCGTTAAGAGGCACACGTAACCCATTCAACAGAAAATGTTTTCCATGTGACATATTACTAGTTGTTCGCAGCTCCACTGTCCCTCAGTATCTATATGGGCAATTTTAGGACATAGGTACGTAATTATATATGAATCTTTTCCTGAAATCTCGAACGTGGCGAAAAGGGTTTCATAAAACAATTTTCATACGTACATGTATATTTTTATACAATTTGTCTAGGTGGGGATGTACTTTTTTTTAACTTCGAGCCGGTGACTATAAAATTTATTCACATTCAGTGTATTTTACCTCAAAACAGATTTCCAGAATCACCATAATCCAGCTACGATCTAATAGATTTGTTTGCGCAAAAGGACCTTAAAAATACAGTTGGTACTATGTTCGACCATAGATTAAATTAAAATTTCCAAATAAATGTTTCGATAATAGAGTTTGCTGTCTCGACAATATAAATTCGTAGGACTTAACGTAAGGTAAATGTTTTTAAGAAGCACATTTAATATGTTGTTATACATAGAAATACGAGGACCCCTTTTTGAATGTCTGTACAAAAGTAGGTAACGCAAATAATATATATGTAATATTAGAATTTTGATTCTCGTATCTTATAGGTTAAAAAAAATAGCAAAAGGAAAATTTATTGCTTTTATATGTGTAATTTGGAATTGACTGCGATTGTTATTTTAAGATACTAGAAGGATGTAATTAGCCCAAAGAAAAAAAAAGTGTCTCATTTTAGTTATTTATTTAATAAATAAATAAAGATGAACAGCCATATTTGATGTAGGACCTTAAAAAAATATACAATAATGTTGATCTCTATTCGTGGCGAACGTTCGAGTGAAAGATCTTATGATTATGATACAAAAAAAATATTGTGCAAGGTGGGCCAAATACAAGTTTCTTTTTAAAAATTAACATAATTAAATTTTTTCATGCCATAATAGGCTTTATTAGTAAGAGCAAACATTCCCATTAGTTATAGAACACAACATCGTTCAAGTGGCTGCCTCGGCTGGCGTCGCAGTAGCCCATTCTGTCACTCCAATTTTCCAAGACCTTTATGATGGTTTCGGGCTGTAGCTCACGGATTGCTTGGATGATATTGGCCTTAAGTGCTTGAATCGTTTCCGGATTATTGGTATAAAATAGTTCCTTTCCAGTTTCCCACAAAAAAATCCAAAGGGGTCAAATCGCAGCTACGAGGCTGCCAATTGATATCGCCAAAACGGCTGATAAAACGATTTAGTTCGCAAGTTCCGTTCGCAAAAATCGTTTGTTGCATGGGCTGTGTGGCATGGCGCGCCATCCTGTATGAACCAGAGGTCGTCCAAATCCATATCTACAATTTCAGGAAAAAAAGTCGATTCACATGGCTCTGAAACGTCCACCGTTGACCGAAACGTTGTTCCCCAGACTCATTTTCGAAGAAAAATGGTCCAATGATACCACCACTGCAACAAACTGTCACTCTCTGTGGATGCGCACCGCACGACTACCTAAGTGTTGTCCACTATTATACCAGTCTCACGAACTTTTTACACACGCTTGCGGTGGGTGCTTCATTTCGGCCAAAACTTCTTTTCAAAAACGCGCTGTTTGGGCTACACAGTACACACTTTGGAAAAAAGTTTTCAATATTTGCCAACGTTGTTCAAGCGTAAAGCGACTCATTTCGTTCCGCGAAGGTGTGATACTGAATTTGTGTCAAGATTTCGAGCGGGAAACGGCTCTCAGTGTCAAAATAACCTATGTGATTTAAAAAGAAACCATTATTTAGGGAAGCGAAGATAGACTTTTTTAAAGTTTGGTTAGACTATCAGTCCCATTACCGATTACATCATCAAAAGTGTAACATTTAAAAATATGTTCACACCATACACCATCACAGTATACGTACATTATTACAGGTACTCAAAACAATAGCATTAGAGTAGCATGTTTTCTATGGAATCACTTTTCATCAAGAATTATTTTGTCAAAAGTGCTCGAAAGACCCATTTATATTTTTTTTGAAGATGTTGATTTTATAAATGATAAACGATTCCAACTGTATCAGAGTGAGTTAATGATTTATGCAAGTTTAAAGCCGAATAACATTATAGTTTGCCACTACAATACTCACCCCTACAGAACGACCCCTTACCCCTTGATTTAGAGGGGCACATTAAAGTATGTGCCTTATCAAAATATTAAATCTTCTAAATCACTATACTATGAGTTATTTTGATAAAAGCACTACACGCCAGTGTTACAGAATTTCAACCACCACACATAATCAATCATTGTGGTATTGTGTCCAATGATCATAAATTACTCTTGTTTGAAAAGCCAGTTTAAATTAATGAAGTTATTTTCGCCGTCCAACCCTTAGTGTAGTTGTCGGCAGTACATACATTTGTGCTTTTGATGCATATAAAAGGTCCACACGTTATATCAAGCGGATTAGGAAACCACTAATGACTTCAGATGCAAATAAGAAAATTATGATCTGCGAACTTATACAATTTTGATGAACTACTGGGCATATCAACAGGTGAACACCCCTCGCTTCATTTTACTAGGTATATTGTGGATAAGAACCACACAAGTATTGTTTTAACCGTAAAGGTGTAAATCACCTCGTTTTTGTTTATATCAGTTAACTTTTTATGTACAAAAATAGCAACTTAATACATCTAATATAAGTTGGTTCGCTTATGTAATGTCGACTTCAGCGGAGCTCTGGTAGGCGAAGATTATCTCTATTTATGTATTTTGTTTGCGAATAAAAAATGTGTTCGTTGGGCTTAAACAAATTTTCCTTCGATGACGAGTTCGTTTTGTAAAGAAAATATTTGTCCAATTGAATGTATACTAGAGTTTAAAACATATAACATCCTGAAGCTTAAATACGGTTTCGAGAATGTTTAATTTAAACATTTGTTTTGTTGAACCACCAATGGTGGCAATTAATTATTATTTAAATGGGTTGGCTCACAAACGGGGACCCAATACAATGTTTTATTTTCTTAAATATGTGTTATATAAATTGTATCTGTCTCTAGGTTCATACTGGTAGTATGCATCATTGTTTAGGTTGATCTGAGTGTGTTCATGACCGATGCTCTGGCATTTGTGGCTGGTCCGCAATCCTTCGGACTAGTGGGTTTGGATGGCTGGAGGTAGGCCTGAGGTATGACTTTGGCTTCCTTGTAGAGTCTTGTACTTCAGGAAAACTTAAATTCTAATTTGTGAACAAGTCCTTCAATCCGTACTAAGGCGAATGCCTTCTCCACGTCTAGGAAGCATGCTTTTCGTGGAATCCAAATTGATTGTCCGATATAATGTTGAATTGGCTGCATACTTCTTTTACTCGCCATAGAATGAGTTCTTCTGTATCCAGTTACGTTGCTACGTCGCTTTTCTTCTTTATGGCTATTATCTTAGCGGTCTTCAATATTCTTTAGGATGAAATTTAATATGTTGTCAGATCCGGTAGATTTCTTGGAATGACTTCCATGAATTACTTCAACGATTTCTTCAGGTGTTGACAAGCTGTTTCCTTCTTGGTGATCGTCTGATGGATTCTTTTCGCTGAATAAGGTGTTTGCGGTCCTCAGTTCTTCGATACCTATCGCTTTCTGTGAGGAATATTTGGTCGTCGGGTGGGGACTGGGGACTGGGGGAGCTTTGAAGTTGCCTTCGAAATAGTCCGCTAATGCTTCTGTCTTTTTCATCGGCTGTGTTGTGTTATGCACGTCCGGCAGTTTTGGGCCTTTACCAATAATTTTATTGATTTTCTTGAAGGTGTTGGGACTAGGTCTGTTGTCTTGTCTCTTTTATTCTTGAACTTCATTGAAGTGCTTTACTGCGTTCCTGAATATGATGTTGGTGCAGTTTAGTTCCCTTGACATGGGCTGATAATCGCTATTGTCCGTACTCCATCACCGGTTGCTTCTTTGCAGTCGTTTCCTGAAGTGTTGTGTATGGTGGTACAGATTCTAGATGTACACTGAAAGATGGATATATCTGCCTCGTGATGTCCTTGGCTTCTTTTGCATATCGAGTGCGTTTATCTGCATTTATATCATCATTGGTGAGATTTCTTGTCGGGAGATGGGATGCTTAAGCTTGATGATTTGTTGAACCGCTTCATGATCAGAGTCGCTGGTGATAGTCATGCATTCGCTGTTCTGAATCTCCTGAAGAATGTTCACCATGCTCGAGGTAACCAAGAAGAAATCCAGAAATGATAGTGTCTTAGGGAAGGTCGGTCTTGGCTCGGATATTACCACGAGCAAGTGAACGTTGTTGTTGTCTTCCATCCAGTTGACTATTGCCGAACCTTCAGTATCAACGGTGCTCCCCATGCCTGGCGTTAAAATCTCCGTCTATCATGCTGAATGTCAGAAATATGTATTTTTTAAGACAAACACAATCCATATTACCATGCGCACAGCAATTATAGTAGGTATGAGTAGAATAATCCTTGCAAAATAGATCATTTCCAATTGCGCACTGGTAGGAAGGCTGTTTAGTATGCGTGAATCAATGCATATGAATTCAGCCAAATGTTGTTATGGCTAGCTGGGTGGCTATGGGTAGCCATGCATAGATGAAAAAGAAAACAAATTGTATAAATCTGCGTGGGTGGGTGATGAACACAAATTAAGTTACCGTAGCTGGTAGATATTATGTTTGCCTGGTATAATAATATCTATTGATATAGCATCTCAATGAAGATCGAAATTGTAGCGCAAAATCTGGTGCACATTATTAAGCTACGATTACATATCAATCTCCTCACTATTATTTTATTTAAAACGAAAACAAGTGGTGACAAAAAGTTGCGATATCAGGTTTTTGTTTTCATGAACAATTTAATAGTATATCCAATTTAACGAATTCTTGTCTGATTTGAAATATAATAAGGCCAGCAGTTATTCAAACCGTCAATAGTGCTTGTCAAAAAACTGCAGCATCCATATTTGCAGAACTTTTTCACTGAACTTTCTGGAGATTCAAAGGACTGTTCATTATGATTGCCAACAGCGAGGAAATTAATTTACATTTATTATAATTATAATTGTATTTATTTTACCGCCAATTAAAAACAAATGGGTATAAATCACGTTTACTCATGTATTTACTGTTTAAAACTTTTTGATATCCATAACTTACAATTTAATGCCAGAATGTACATGTATATTTTCTCGTCCAAAGTTCTCAATTCGTTGCAAATGAAGAGTCCTTTGCTCTCTATGTGTGCAATTTTTGAAGTGATAACTTCTTTATGCGCGTTGGGAATTTTTGATATGGGGTAAAATCATTGAACTCGCGACACCAAAAATAATTTTTTTGTATTTTATTATTTTATTGAAAAAGGTATCCTTTTTTTTAGGTTATTCATTTTTTCGTTAAATAATAAATAATATGGCTTGGATTGGTTGGCTTGAAAGATAGAATAGTTTTCACCCGATACTAATTCTACGCAGACGAAGTCGCGGGTACCAACTAGTATGCATTATTTTTCATGTAGAATAGCGCATTAAAGGAAATTGAAGATTATAGTATAATTTTTGTAGTACATATTGTATTCAAAATAATGAATAAGAAAACACTTCATTTAACAGAATTTCCTGCACATTTAAATATTTCCTGACGATTCAAAAAATACACACGTAATTGTTTAAGTTTTCACTTCTGTCGGCGCTCCCGGAGTGCCATTGTTTTTTTTTTTTAAAGAGAAGCGCGTAAGCTGCAAATGATTACAAATATTAAAAGTGGCGTATTTTTATACCTATTGTATTAAATCTAATTATGCCACGCAAGTTTGCCATCACCGGTGAAAAATACCTTTTTTCTTAATTAAAAAGTCTCTGTATCAAAAATGTCATTGGCATACATCGGACATGGATGGATCGCCTGCAAGTGTCAGTCATTTGGTTTTATCATTAAGCACTGTCACGGATTTTGGGATAAAATGTCACGCGCGTGATCGTACAAGTGACACTGTGTGATCGGATATCATGCGCAAGTGACACTCTTGAGGCCATAAACTCTTGAGGTTTTTTTTCCGCTTCACACGCATTCACAGATAGGCAATTTAAGAGCGAATTTTATTTTCAAAATCTGCGGGGGGAATCGGGTAGGTGCGCGCTAGCTGACAGTCTATTTAATACTTAGTTTATGCTTGATGCGTTCCCAGTGCATCCACTGATTTAACAAGTGTCTTCCTGTATACCTCAGTAACGTCAAATGCCTTGCTTATCTCTACTACGTAACAATTAAATGTTTTGTACATTTTAAAATACCTATCTATACAGCCATACTCCAATGCTTAGTATTGTGATATATAAAACGCATTATCTTTAAGAAGAAAAAAAAAAATAAGAAATGCTGCAAAATAAAAATCTGAATCGGAGACAATACTGAGACCACCAAGTTCGGCCGATTTCCCGTTACTTGCCTACAAGCTATATTTTTATAGGGTGGCAAATGCTAAGTGCGCTTGTATTGTTACATAGAAGTTCGTATTGACAAATGTCACGTAACTTCAAAAATTCCGACTCACCAATACACACGCACCTTGCATATGCCACTTCCGCTGTGGGCAAAGTTGCTGACAGCGTTCACAGAACTTTATCCGTTAAATTTGAATTTATTCGTTACGTATGGATAATACTTTTTTTTAGGAATAAGTGAACATTTGCTTAAAATATTAAAGAAAAATTAGCAACGTAGATTGGTTGAAGGAAAATAACAACATTATGAGCAAATTCTCTTCAGTTCTCAAAAAAAAATGTACACATGAAATCGAAATTAAAGATATCGAAAAACAGAAAATACGCAACCATGGTTGTCCTAATAAGTTTCTAGTATATAGAACAACTCCATTAGATAGTTTTATTGACCAAAAAAATCGAATTATTCGCCTTTTAACAATTTTTAATAACTAACCAATGACATTCAGTAATGAAAAAATGTGGTATTCCCGAACTCTAGCACATTTCCCCACGTTTTCTGAGGTTGGCAGCATTTATTTTTGTATGTTTTGTATTTTTTTGCATGTCACACGGATTCTGAATTGACATAACACCGATGGGAAAAAAAATGGCGAATTTGAAAATAAATTGAGGGGGCCAGCGGCAAGAGGATTGTGAGTTGGGGGTCTCAGTATGATTTGTCTATGATTTTAGGAGTAGCATCCTAGAGAACAGTTTGTTCCCTGTGTCCAGTCGGGTAAAAAGAAACACTAATTTACCAATATATATGTAGGGTTTGCGCAATTAGGTCAAAATAAATTACATTGACATTATGTATGACGCTCTATATATTTTGGTAGCCCTAATTCGCATTTATTTCAGTCTTTAGAAAATGTTTCATGATGTGCCTTTTCATTTAAGTCCAAATTCGCAGTTTCACAAAACACATATCCGAACAATTTTCATTGTTCCGCGAAATAAATCATCCGCAAATCGCGTATAATCTCCTTTTGTGAACAATTTATTCAAATTTCATTTCCTAATGAAAGGGTTTTACATTTCATATTCATATAATCGCCTCGGAAATAAACTATGAATTTAATTTCCTCATTTATGAAGCAGCGTTAGAAAGACATATTAGTCATTTTCCGCGAACAGAAGTTATTTCCTCAATTTCTCTATTATGCTTATATAACTACACATTTATGTAGGTACTCAATTTCGATAGACCCGTACTCCTGATTCCTGATTGTCAGTGCCTATGTATATTTTATGCTGTAAAGCTAACATTTAAAATTCTAATTCAAATTCTCAAGCTGACGGAAGAGTTGCCTGAGGGTCACAACCTTGAAATGCTTATATAATTATGGAATGAGTAAAATATTCGTAGAAGTAGATTATACCCGAATACAGCATTTATTTGAAAGTTGTAAAGGGAAAGCTTACAGTGGCACCAGTTGCAGATAAAGCATTAGAAGCACAAGCAGGCGGTTGGACTTATTTCTCCGTAACATATTAAAAAGGAAGTTGTTGTCGGTTAACGGATAAAGAGTTTGAAATAGAATAACTATCATCAGCTCGTATAAGAATATCCAGGGGTTGTGCCATTTTAACTGTAGGTCATTTGTTCTACTGTGAGATGATCGAACATAGTACCTATGTTCGCGACTTGGTTGGCATTTTCAATGTATATCGGGTATTTCTGTGGCAGGAATAAGGAATTTCTGTTTAATTTGGAAATTAAATTCCAAACTAAATGTTTAAGACTGACCATCTTTTGCAAGGGAAAGCACCCGGCAAATTATAACGGCTGTGAAGTAGCTAAAGAGTTGCAAAAACGGAGAGATGAGCTACTCAAGCCCCAAATTGCTAAATCAAAACCGCTAACTAAGATTAAGCGTAAGACCGCTCAGGAGATAGTAGGCAATCCAAAACCTTCGGTTCCTGAACGTAAAAATATCAAAGAGAGACAGCAGAAAGGCCCTCGACCTCTGTTGTCAAACGCAAAACTACTCAAAAATTACCAAAAGGCGTTGGTTTTCGGTAAAATAGTGGTCACCCAGAGTGCAGACCTACGCTCAGGACGCCGCATTCGAAGAACCAAAAAACGTTGAAACTTCTCCAGACCCTGTTTCTCAAGTTTTCTCAGTTATTCGTGAGAAGCTTGAAGAACAAAGCAAAATAAATAAAAATATATTCTCGATCGGATGGTTAAGCTCGACAAAAAATTCAAGAAAAACGCGTAATTCAAATATAATATGAATGAAAAACCAAAATTAAAAATATGTACTTGGAATGCAAACGGACTTTTGCAAAAGGTCGATGAATTGGAAGTATTCATGCGCGAAAAGGATATTGATATTTGCTTGATTTCTGAAAACCACGCGAGAGGATGATCATCATTGTTTATTAAAGACTGCATTGAACAATACGAAGACCTGAAGATAGAACTTGAAACTATGCAACTATGCACAATTCGAGTAAAAAACAGTCAGGATACTCTTAGAATTTATTCTATCTACTGTCCACCACGATCCGTGATCGTCCGTGATTTTACTAACTTGCTTAAATCGCTCAAACCAAATTTCATTATTGGCGGCGATTTAAATGCGAAACAAACGTTCTGGGATTCTTGATACATCTCGCGAAAAAGTAGAATGCTCTATGAGGCAGGTATGGAGTACAGCTGTGATTTCCACTTGACGGGAAAACCGACCTACTGGCCAACTGATACTTCAAAAATACCTGATCTGATAGATTTTTTCGTCGTGAAAGGAATATCTACCAACCACATTAAAGTTGCACAGAGCTTTGATCTGTCATCTGATCATTCACCGGTTATTTTAAAATTGAGCGTAAAACTAGTCAATAACCGAGAGCCAGCGAAATTAATTGGTAAAACAACTAATTGGGAAGACTTTACGACCGAAATTGAGGAGAATGTTGAACTGAGCGTTCCACTTACGACACCTTATGAGCTTGAGGTTGAAGTTGATCGCTTCGTCAAGGTCGTTCAACTCGCCTCCTGGAATAATACGCCTAACCCAAGAAAAACGCCGGCCAAATACGGTTTACGATATCCTTCCGAAATAAAAGAATGGGTCAACGAAAAAAGGGAGGCGCGTAAAAATTGGCAACAGAGTCGTGCTCCGCAACATAAAGCACATTTGAATTATTTGTGCAATTTGTTGAAGACAGCAATTAAGGATTTTAAAAATCGTGCGATAGGTTCTTACCTTGAAAGTTTAACAGCGAAAAAAGATTCCAACTTTGGAAAGCTGTAAAAGGCACCAAAAGGCCCAAAATCACCGCGCCGCCAATAAAAATAAATCACGATGAATGGCTAAGGGAAGATAAAAAAAAGCGGACGTTTCTGCCGCAAATCTAGAAGAAACCTTTAAACCGTACGATGATCAAGCGGCTCACGACAGCACCAATAGTGAGACGGAATTACTATCTGACGATTTTACACTCCAAATGCAACACTAAGGGAACTAAAACCTTAAATCGAATCTCTAAAACCTAAGAAAGCTCAGGGTTATGATTTGATCACCGGAGAAGTTCTCAAAGTTCTACCTAGAAAAGCATTAATTAAGCTTCTACATATTATAAATGCTGCGCTCAGATTAAAACACGTGCCGAGCACATGGAAAGTTGCGGAAGTCATTATGGTTTTAAAACTAGGAAAACCAACAAATGAAGTAAAATCGTATAGACCAATTTCGCTTCTTCCAGTCATATCCAAAGTTTTCGAGAGGATATTACTAAGGCGTCTACAACCGGTTATAGAAGATAATAATCTTATCCCTGACCACCAGTTAGGGTTCAGAACCAAGCATTCGACGATTGACCAAGTGCATAGAATTGCTGACGTAATCAAGAAAGCATTTGAAGAAATAAAGATATGCTCAAGCGTATTCCTTGACGTCTTACAACCCTTTGATAAGGTGTGGCACGACGGCTTAAAATTTAAATTACGACAAGTTCTCCCCGTCAGCCTATATGATATTTTAGAATCATATCTGGGGAATATATTCTTCCGTGTTAGGCATGGAAACGAATACTCGGAGCTTCTCTATCTGTTATATACTCGCGATATACCAAGAGAAGATGGCACTACCCTTGCTACGTTTGCCGACGAAACCGCTATCCTTGCAGTAGGTAATACAATCGAAGAAACGACGACTTGATTCAAGCGAAATAACAAACATTGATGCACGTCTACAAAACTGAAGTTAATATTATAAAATCTGCCCTTAGCACATTATTTAGGAATTAAGACAGCTCTCAATTTTGAAATTTTTGTCGATATTCTCAATATAACAATGCACGAGACGAATGAGATGACAACTTGCAATCCAGAGATGTGTATGCGCCTTTAATCTAAGCTATGTGTATGCTTGGATTCAAATCCCGATAAAAACGCTGCAGCAAAAAAACTATACCTACCTTTACAAAAAATGCAATACCTATGTGTACGCCTTGCTTTTAAAAGAAAATAACCTTTTTCCTGCGATTATCTCTGTGTGAATCGCATGAGTGAACATTTTAATTTACAGCCATTTGGATATGAGTGTGTGTGCTTTTCAATGCACCCATGTTATAACTCCAATCTCACTTGTGTTACCCATTAATACAAAACCCACTGAAAAGTCTTGAGTTGCGTAGTTGAAATAGAGTTCGTTTAATTACAATTCCAGCTACAGGCCCTTCCTTTGCCTCACATGTATTTCGACTTATATAAAAGGTGAACGAACGAAAATGAGGGAAAACATTAGGTACGGTATACCTTATTATGAGTCCAACAAATTCGCACATTCATTTTTTTAATCGTCGAAGATGCTTAATTTAAAACAAAAACGTCTTAGGGGGAATTAGATTTCCAAAATTCCACAAAATTCGATTTGACATATAACTCAAAATTAAAAGTAGTTAGTTAAAGCTTTAGCATTTTATTCACTTAGGAAAGTTCGCAGCACCTCTGCGTAATTAAAGGCGAAGGGCCTTTACTTTCCATTATCTCAGCGGTTGAAGATGTCAAACGAAGTCATAGAAAGTAAGGAAGCATGCTGTCGACATAATGTACTTAAGTTCCCCTTGTTAGGACCATCCGTATTCAAGACTAATTTTGTTGACACATTTAAGGTTACTCACATGTAATTACAACCTAAGCGCATAAAGTACCTATATTGTTCTGGCAATGTTTTATTGCTTTTCAATAAATCAAAATCCCCCAATCGCAAAAAGTCTAACACCGCCTGGAATATTTACAACATGTATTTCAGTTGAAGGAATATTAAAAAAGTTTTTCCTCAACATGCAAATGCATGCAAAGGAATTGCACAAAAGTAATATAATTTTTCTTTAGAGTTTTTGGTTTCTTTAGTTTTCTGAAAATTTTCTCCAAGAGGAAAGCACTGGAATTGGAGAAAGGCGTAAAAGTTGAGAGTTTTACGTTCATATTACATTTTTCACAAAAGCCTTTTATAGAGGTGGAACGTTGGATACCCGCTAGAATATAAAATAAATGAAAAGTTACACTATTTAATGGCAGTTTTCTTTTGCTTGGAATGGTAGTTTTGATGAATTTATTTGTCGGCATTCTCATTGAAGTACACTAAAATAAGATTTACCTAATACACCAAAACCTCGCTTTGCGTCATTTAAAAATTGTAGGATGTTTGTTATTCCTTTTTTTTCTATTAATTTGTTTGTAAAAAGGAGATTAAGGCTTACGAGTTTACACTTTAAATGAAGGTAATTTCGGAGAAATGCATATTATTAATATAATCAAGGTAAGGAATCGTTATTTCGATTTGCGTCGTATTTTTCTGGTCCCAATTAACGACAAAAATCGGGGTTTGGGGTATATATATAGGTATGAATGTATCACAATGTATAGTGTCTACATAAAGCATAGGAGAAATATTCGATTTTTAATGTGGTGTCCAAATCAATCAACCATTGCGCTAACAGAAATCAGCATATTTAAAGGTCATACATTATAACCAAAGAAAAGATCTCCTGGGCTATTCAAAGTTTTGCTTCGTATGAATCACCGGGGCAGGACGGCATTTTCCCCATCATGTTGCAAAAACATGAAGGCATAGTGTTGCTCTTACTTGTTAAAGTTTACAGAAGCAGGATCATACTAAATCACATGCCTCAGTCTTGAAGGTATGTCCGAGTAGTTTTCATTCCGAATAACGGCAAAAGAGGTCATGAATCCGCGAAGGACTTCCGATCTAATAGTTTAACCTCCTTCATACTAAAAACTTTAGAACGTATACTTGACCGACCGCATAAGAACAGGCCTTGAAAGAAGAAAAAGAAGAAGTAGTGCGTACAGTTGAAACGTCTCTGTCCCATCACCAAAACACCTTAGCTACCTTCTTAGATATAGAGGGCGCTTTCAACATCGTCCACACTGAATCGATCCAGGAATCTCTCTTAGAACTAGGGACAGAGGATTTCGTCACTTCATGGATCGTTTCCATGTTCAAAACAAGGATCATTCCAAAAAAAACTTGGTAACACCCTTTTAACCAAATCAGTAAGCATGTTCCCCTGCTTGAGCAGGGTTGATCTTGCCACTCTTATGGATTATGGTACTCAACAAAATCCTGTCAAGACTCGATAAGGAAGACATTAAAGTCGTTGCGTATTCGGATGACGTGGTTGTTCTAGTATCAGGAATGTTTCCGAACGTGATAACTGAAATCATGGAAAGAGCACTGGGTAAGATTAGCGGTTGGGCAACAAGTTGTGGTCTTAGTGTTAACCCAAGCAAATCTGAACTCATGCTCTTCACCACCAAAACCAAAATACCAACCTTCTCACTTCCCCGCTTGAATAACCAAAATCTTACTCCATTCACCAGTGCTTAATACCTAGGAGTCATTATCGACCCTAAAATCAACTGGAAGTCCAATATCGAACACCGAGTGCCAAGCATAGCTTACTACGCCTGTAACATAATGAAATTGAGCAGAGTCCAGCTGGAAATGGAATAACAGCAGCCATACGATCAAGTCCGACCGAGGCGCTCAACGTGGTTCTTAATTTTCCTCAGTGGATCTGCACATAAAAATCATTGTAGCGTGTTGCGCTGTTGGACTGAAGGAATCCAAATGTTGGTCCGAAAGTACTTATGGCAATACCAACATCCTACTTTCCCTTCGCGGTGGAATAGGACGCATATCTATGGACTAGACAGTACCCAAACTTAACTAAATTAAAAACTTCTCTGTTAGATCAGAATAGGAGAGAAAAAAACGCGGTCGTTAACGATTTCGACATACCCATCTTCACAGATGGTTCAAAAATGAGCTGAGGAGTGGGAGCGTGCATTTTCTTAGCAGAGTTAGACATTTCCAAATCTTTCCGCCTCCCCAACGCAGCCAGCGTCTTTCAAGCAGAAGTACTTGCAAACAACATCATCCAGAAAAAAAATAGGCATCTTCCTCGACAGTCAGGCCGCGATTAAGGCTGTCGGTTCAACTAAATCAACGTCCAAGCTTATTGTGGATTGCAGGAAGACAGACGTACTCCTCTGTGCGTGTCTCGGGCAAGGAAGTCTTCCCTCCGCTGGGATACGTTAAAAGAGAAATCCTCCTCTTGTACTGCACCTCAAGGGCGGAGACTATAGGTGGTGGAACCTGACGAACTGTATCATGTCAAGGAAGATCTGTCCAACATAAGATGATGCCAGAACAAACAACCTCTTAGCCAGAACGCGTGTAGATGTCGCCAGACTAACGGTAATTAGTACTGGCCATTGACCTTTAGGAACTCAAGCAGCCAAACTTGGCATCCTCCATAACACCCACTGCCGTAGCTGCGCTGACATAAACAAGATTGAAACAGTGCTTCATCTTCGCTGTGAGTGTATGGCTCTAGCCAAAACCAGACACAGTGTACTAGGCCATCCCTTTTATGATGACCTTTCGGCCATCCAAAGTACCCATTTCAACAAGATCATCAAATTTCTCAACTCCTCAGGCTGGTTGTCTTAACGCCCTACTCCCCCTTTATCTTCAGGTTCCGTGAGTTGTGGTCTCAAAACGGCACTCAATGCGTTATTTGTGTTTTTCCAAGCTTTAATTAGATTGTACTGTTCCTTATAAAGATGCTACTTATAAGGACCATTCGTGGTCACAGTGATTGAAAATGTCCGCCGCCCTTTTTGAAATGGATATTCACTTTACATCATCTTTATTTTCTGTCTTTCTCTAATTCGATAGTTTCCTTTTGACAAAAAAAAGATAATCTTTTTAAGTTACCTAAATTAAGCAGAAAACCCAAAAAATCAAATATATAAGTTCTACAGGGCAAAAAATCTGCAAGTCTTCGTGCCGATGACGTCACAATAAAATAAGTATATAACCCTGGATGGTGTCACCGTTGAATACTGCTGAATTGATTTTTGACAGATAATGACATGAGATCTAAGCGATATTTTACAGCTAATTAATGGATTTTTGGCGCTAATAAAGATTAATTGTTATAACCAAAGATGATCCAAACTAGATGATCAACTGAAAGCAGACACGGTTCATTTGCCTAAGAGCTGTTTGACGGCATTCGCGCCTGTATAAATCAAAGGAGCGCCATTGCTGCCGCACGCATAATTAGAGTATCCTCTGTTGGGACTTGATGTCAATCGGGAGGCCATTTATTAGTGGGATTTCAAGGGGCAACTGCATTCGGCATATTTCGTGCCCATTAGTTAAACAGGTTTCATATCATATTTCAGTTTAAGGGTTTTCTTTAAATTTATGAAATTATTGGCATCAAATGAAATTCCTGATATGATTTAGTCGCAATTCCAAATACTAATATACCTTATGATCATTTGTAAATATCAAGCAGAAATCCCTATCATGATATTAATCAGAGAAAAATTAAATAATAGTTTTTTGCTTTTTGGTAAAAGAGATTATCAACTTCAAGCTCCAACAAACAAAAAGAAGATACGTTTCTTTTTTTCTTTGATTTTATTGCTTTTAATTTTGAAGTCATATTGAATCAAAATATTTTAACACAGTTTAGGGAAAACTTTGTTTTTTTGATGTCGTGGGGAAAAATATATTTCAGTTTCAACATAATTTATAAGCTGCAATTGGTACATAGAATGCATACATGTACAGTAAAATATGGGGGCATTTGTTAAATTCAAAAATGTATTCGATGTTTTTCCGTTATTGCTTTTCTGGTAAAGGCATACTACAAAAATTCCTTTATTTATGTGAAATACTCGGAATTGTAAAAAAATGTGTTGATCACTTGTTGTTATCCAAAAACATACAAAGTTCACCTCTTTTTGTAACTTAATAATTTAAAGAGATTTATAAAAAAAACAGTGGACTTTGAGCACATATCCAATTTTGCAAGTAAGTGTATTTTTTTTTGTTAATTCCACAAAACATCAAATATGTCACTAGGGCTGTTGACTACGCAGTTTACAAACATGACAAATAATTTTGATAGGCAAGAAAAAATCTCATTTTGTCTCATTGGAGACAGTGATGACATTAGACACCTTAAATTACGAGCAGATATTGGATGAAATCGGGGAACCAGATAAAAAATTGGAGAATATTGAAGTGACCTTCGAGAAAATTCTAGATGTTAACTGCGATTATCGGTGTTGCTTGTTGGATGCGATAAAGTGGAAAAACCTGAACAATGCGGTGCACCCGCGACATTAATCTCCCAGTGGTAAAGCTGCCTATTTTTTCCGGGCAGTATGATACTTGGCGATCATAACTTTGTAGCACTAATCCACACCAACGAGGTGCTGCCAAATATAAAATAATTAAATATTTCATATTGCTACCTTATCTGAGTATAGACAATGGTAACTACTCAAAGGCGTGGGGAATTCTTACTGATTGGTATGATCATCAGCGTTTCTTAGTCAACACGCATCTTAAGCGTTTGTTCAATCAACCTTCGATACATCAGAAACGGGGTGATTCTGCTGCTTAAGGAGCAGCTGGGCACATCGGCGGAAGTTATCTACATCTTAGGTAAATTAAAAATGCCTGTAAAGCATTGGGACGCTGTTTTAATTTTGTTCTGTTCCAAAAACTCCCCAATAAAGCAACTCTAGAAGGAACGCCCAGTTAGCAAAAGAGATTCAAAAACGTTACCAATTTTTTTTTTTGGAATATATTTTGCATTCTACGATGGCATACCATGATAATGAACTCTTAAAAAAAATGTATTTTCTTCTCCTTGAAAGAAGATGAATGTCTAGTACCTAAACCTTCTTATGTTTTACTCCTTTGGCACATCCCATAAGCCTTCATTAGTTCAAATAAAAAAAATGATTGCACTTCGTTTGTCTCTTTTTATTATAGTGGATGATAATCTTGTATTCTGCCTTACTAATCGGAAGCCACACGACCTGGCACTCGTCCCATTTTTTGTGTTTTTTTTTCTATCGGCTCACCATTCATTTTTATATAAATAAGTCGACGAACTTTCCATAGGGTTTGATATTCTTTTCATTCCATATCTTATGAGGTAGATGTTACAATAAACTATCCTACTCACTAGAGCGAAGTTTTGGCATAGTTTTGTGGGAAGATACAACATTTAATGTTTTTGGCAAATGTCCAAATATTTTTTATTATGATAAATATTTGGGTAATGCTTATGCCCAGTCAAATTTTTGGGTCTTTGAATGCTTTTTAACTTCTTTAGAGTCGATTGTTGACAAGAGTTTCCCATACAGACATGCGACATTAAGCAAATACTAAAGGATGACAACTGGACCATATTTTGATGCACTCAAGAAATAGGAGCACAGTTCAATTGGGCCCTACTTTTAACAGTTGATGATTGTTATGTAGTCGATAAATAATTTTGAAGTTGTGATTTTAAGTTGCTAAAGTTATGGAAAAATCGAATATGAATCAGTCAAAATATATCTGTAAAGAATAAAATGATAGCTATTCAAGGGAACAAGTAAGTTCAATCTGTATTTGAGCACTATCGGTAAACTAACAAAAAGGCTAGGTATAATTACTTTACTTCGAAGTTGGGTCACTTTGCATTTTACAACCAAGTTAGCTCCAAAAAAAATCAACAAAGAATGTTTAATTTTAGGTGAGCATGGTTTTGGAGTATATTTATAATATATTTGCCTTTTTTTATTTTTGATACGAAAGTAAAGGATCTAAACTATTATGCCGAATACAAATTTTGGCTTTTTTTATCATGTTTCACCGATATTTTCCAGACGACAGCGATTGGTGAATCAATGAAAAGAAAAAGTGTTATGTGGTTTTATTTGTGTTCTTCTGAATGCTAAATCTATTTCCAGTCGTTTAACAACCCAGTACCAACACACCGCACCACTAACCACTGAGCCATCGTTAGTTTAGAACGTTGTAATTCTTATTATAATTTTTTTGTTCATGAAAATCCATTAATGAGTAGTGAAACATTCCATATATTTTATATAGATCTGTTAACGATTTAATTTCCTATTACAGAAATGAAAATGTTATGTTCAGTCGACCTTTACTTCTTAAGCCGATTTTAATTCTTATTTGTACTGTTTCAAAACAAAATTCAAACAGGAACCTATCGCGATAAGGTCTTTTTGCATTTGATGAACCCAAACCCGAGAGGAATACCACTATCCTTTGATTTTACAGCTCGTTACCGTTGTTACTTTATACCAATTTAGGAAAAATCCGATAGAGAAACAATTGGATAAAGCTTGGTCGTATAATGTCGATGTAGAAGCACCTTAAAAGTAATAAATACCCTGCACTATTCTCTATCTAGATATAAAGTAGGATGTTTAAAGAAAATCCTTTTCAAGCGTAATTATCAAATTTTCTTTTACTGTTTTCTACCGTAAAGAGGAAAATTTTGTGGGGATAAAAGCTTAGTTGATATGAACATCGTAAAAGAGAGGGAGCCTGGTAGATGCCACCCATATAAATCAGATAAGGATATTCCACCTTTTCTCTTCTCTTTTCTTTCATTTTCTTGTGGGATTGTATTAATTTCGCTTTTTTTGTTGTGATTTTTTCCCGGTAAATCTTTACTTTAAGATCTCTTAAGTCCCCCCATAAAATATGGGACCTAGCAATTATAGCACAAGTTACGAGGCATTATCTCTTTCTGGATTCCTTTATGGACGAATCAAGAGGAAAAGCCTATGACCTCGTGGTGAAAGGACCGCCCGTATTTTATTAAAAAAAAAAAACTAATGTCTTCATTGAACTTGTGAAGCACTGATGGGTATCAGAGCTTAGGGCTTTAATTGAAACGTATGAACTGTCGTCAATAAATATATGCTATCCTTATTCTGAAGCTTTCATACAAGTAATTGAAACCAATTTTATTTTGAACATAATTGCATATTTTGTCTTAATTACTTTTTTTATATGTATTTATATTTTTTGAGGTGGGTCGCCCAGCAAATATATAAATATAACAAATAGCTAGAGTATTCGTGCAGAATCCTGTATGGTTTTATTTAAAAAATATTTAAAATGCGATTTGGATGAGAATTAATGTACTGATCATTTTTTTAGTCTGATAAAAACGATATAATAGTGAAACACGCATCCAAACCTAATGTTTTGTTGACATTTTTTTTCTAAAGTATTATCTTCTTCTTCTTCACGTGACTGTCAAAAATGGTCCAACAAATTACAATTTTATTCGAAATAAGAATGACAATACAATGAAATCGTGAATTGCGCTCTTTTTTTTAATGTAATATAGGTATAGAATACATACGTTAATTAGATACGTTTCACTAGTTTAATGTAGTTGGTTAGAAATATAGAAATGAACATAAACCAATAAACATACTACATGTAGTACAATATATATCTTGCATAAGACGACTTAATATAAGGTCAAGTTTCTCAGACACTATTTGCTGCAATGTTACTCTGCAATGAAAGTAACAGCCGCAAGAATCATTAAATTAATACGTGAACATCAAAAGTTTCGGTACACTTTTCAAGTATTTATTATAAAATGAGGAGAATGAGAATTATATCATTCGAAAAGTACTGTCCCATAGATGCGCACAAGCAAAAAATTGTGGGTAGGTATAATTATAATCAATTAATTATAAGTTCACAATTCCCCATTCAAAATGCTAATTAGTTAAATGAAATAATTTTGGTGACATTTAATTGGTCGCCGCCATATGACCATATTAACGTATTCGAATATAAATCAGCAGCTTAGATTAGAACCTGTTTTCTAAGAATACAATTTACTTACCCCTAAAAGTAAGCACCTGTATTATTTTCTTTAAATCATGATACTGTGGATAATATTTTTCATAGTGATAAATTAAGAGTAAAACTTATTTTCAAACGGGCGTATTTTTTTTTTATATAAATGTCGCTTTTTCGTTTATATTAAAAAAAAACATAAATATCGAATATTGCGTTACGTTTTTTAGTACCACATATTTGTAAAAGGTATGGTCGATTTTTGACCACAAGCGAGATCAGTTTAGATTATTTGTTAACATTTTTCAAATGCGATAAATTATTCGTAGAAAATAACTCATTGCCGATAGAAAGCCAGGTCCGCTATCAGAATAAAAGCTACGAGGTCTCCGTCTCTTTTCGATAACGAAATGACACTTATCGCGTATTGCACACAAAAAATGTGTTTTCCTATCTAAGCACTTTTCTACTTAGATTTGTCCTGCCTCCGCAATTAGGTCAACTCTGTCACAAGCCACCTAACCTCTGAGTCACATCTAACAAAACCACACAACTAAATTAAATTAAATCACTATTCTTCTTCTTGCATAGTAAAAATTAATTATTAAGAGGGACCCAACATAATTCAACGCAAAGTCAAACTTTATATAGACTATCGCTGATATTTTTTTAGCAAAACCGATTTCCTAAACCTTTAAATCGTATAATATAACTAAAGCCTAAAACAAAAATGGAAAAATATAAATAAAGGGACGGTAAAACAATTGACATAAAATGTTCTGATAGCGCTATCTATAGGTACTTATATTGATGTCATATTCCTGTATATGAATCTTCATTCAAAATACAAAAAGCATGGCAATAAAGACATACTATATTTTATATAGATACTATACTATATGTATATAACTTCTAGTACATTTATGGTACATCGACATGAAAATTTATGAAAAATATTTCCGATATTTCCTTACTTAATACTTCTACAAAATTAGGTTTTAGATTTCAATTGCTGGTCGCTTATTTGTGCTCAAGAATGGGTATGTTATAATCCATGCCTTAAGAGTACTTATGCATACATATGCCCTCCAGTGGAGAAACCCATATCATAATGAAATACTATGTAAGAGATTTCATAGATCACTTTCGATAGGATATGCATTACAAGAGGAGGAAGGATGACGGCTTTGTTTTTTTTTAAATTGTAGTTATCCCTGACTTAATATACGGTGAGGGTGTTACTAAATAATATGTATATTTTTATTTTCAATGGTTCAAAAACATTAGAAGAAACGTATTCATAATTACTCTGCACAGATCCAATTGGTGATGTCTTTAAAACTACCGGATTCTTTTTGTACTCAATGCGGCAGGAATAACGCAAATGTTTGTATCAATAAATTGTGAAAGATTGGTTGCCCTGAGATGAAAATTTCGTATACTAAATTTTCTTTTGTTTATTTTCCTATAAGACTTTTGAAGCCGCATTTAGTGTTCAATATTGGTTAGGCAGGCAAACCAAATAGGTCATTTCCCTGAACGCACTGAAGTTTTTGGCGCCATAACAGGGTGTTAATGGTCACATTGATTTCGCATTTCTAGCAACAAACTTAATAATTAAACGAAACTTTCTGTGTTGATAAGTCTTGAATTAGATGTTGACAGCTGTCTTATCGTTTACACTATTATGTGTACAATGTCCAGCAACTCGTTATTGATTGGAAAATCAGCTTGGTATCAGGATATATAACTAATCAATTTGTATCAAACAAATGGATTATCTATACATGCTTGTACGAGTATTAAAAAGTAAATGCCTTATACCATTTTTTATTTAAGACCAAATTAAATTTAAAATGTTTTCAATTGATCAACTTCTGCCACTCTTGTGATACTTTTTAGATTATTCAATTTACTAAGCTTCGAATATTCATACGGTCAAATTTGGCTTTATTTCGCTTGGCATTTTATCACAAATTTTTGTTTTCACAAGGAAATACAAAAAACACCCTGATATTGAACCAATTATGATGTAGTTGAACAAACTGATGATGACAGTATGAAAATTCATTTCTATTTTCACGTAGGATGAATCGAACAAAGTTTTGCTCTAAACTTTTTTCTACGAATAAACATTTTTTTTTTCCAAAGATTTGCGAAAGCTAACGCGTGCAGCAAGGAAAAGTTCTTATATAGGATATCCATTCAATAGAAAGACGAGAAAGTCATTTACGTTTACTCTGCTTTTATAATCGTGTTCTTGGACTGCAAAGTCAAGTGGTTGAATTGAAAATGGATAAAGCCCTCTGTAAAGAAACACTTCTCTATTAAAAAAAAAAAAATGCCTTACGATGCCGATGAATAGAAAACAAAGTCCCGGAAACTTGACTTGATAGCCTCTTATAAATGAAGTATGTTCCTTAATGCGAAGCCACCTATATTGCAAGCTCTCGCCTTTTGTGTTCCTTTTTGATAGCACGTAGTTATTTTTATTAAATAAATTTAGAGCTTACTGAATGCTTTTATTAATAAAGATTTGTTTATACTTGTGGTCTAAAAGAAAGCAAACATACTGAAATTAAAAAAAAGTGCATGATATGATAATATGAGAATGCGTTACAGCCGATTTTAATCGAGATATTTTGAGCCTATACAATATGTATCATACATTCATATATCATTTATAATATATAATTTATTAATAAGGAACCTTATGGCACACAGTGATATTTGCATGATTAGGGTCTTATATAGAATCTCCTTAGTTCTTTGAAAGAGGGCTTTACTTCTTTGAAGCCTTCTTAGCCCGAAGGAACAGCGATTCGCAAAATTTGAAATTCGTTTGATTTCTGCGCTGATGTCAGTTTGCGATGTAATAGTAGAGCCTAGGTGGACAATGTCTTTAACTACTTCGAAGTTGTATCTGTCCATCGTGACGTTTTGCCGTCGTCGTCGTTGATGCTGAGAGTCCTTTCTCGTTAACAGTATTTACTACGTTTTGTCCTTTTTAACAGCCAGGCTTATCTTCGCCGCCTCTGTTTCAATACTTTAAAATTTTCCACTGACAGCTCGCTGATATCGTCCGATAATGTCAATATGGTCAGCATATGCAAGCAGTTGAACAGGCGTCTGAAAAATTGTACCTCTTATGTTGCTTCCAAGATGATGCTTAATAAGTTACACGATAGCGCATCGCCTTCTCTCAAACTTCTTTCGACATCAAAGGGCTCGGTGATGTTTTTGCCGATTTTGACGGAGCAGAGAGATTTCTCCATTGCTATCCGGCAAAAACGAACGAGTTTGGAAGGAATGCTGAAACATGACATGGCTTCTTATAGCTCGTCCCTATTTACGCTATCACAGTCGACTTTAAAGGGTGGTGTGTATCGGTCTGAAATTCCTGAGTTTTTTCTAAGATCTGCCTAAAACCACACTGATATGAGCTGATAAAGTTGTTGGCGAGGGGTTTTAGACGTTCACACAATACAACCGACAAGATGCGGCATTCAGGAGACTTATTCCTCTGTGTTGACTTATTCCATTTTCATTTCTGCAGGCTTCTGTTTGGGCCGTGTATCTTTTTGGGTAGTCTTACCCTCTGGTAGAACTTTCGAACTTTTGCCCTGCAGTATAGCACCCCTCAATTGATTCGACTGCCTACTTCTCGTGCTCTTTCTTTTTCCTTCTGAGAAGTCGGTGTTCCTCCCGTCTTCTTCGCCCGTAGAGCTCGCGAGCCACTCTCTCCGCCGCTTTGCTCCTCTTCTGCAGCATTGCTTGGTAGGCCTCGTTCTTAACTGTATGTGCTTGTCGGCACTCTTCGTCGAACCAGTAGTTTCGTAGTGGTATAGTCTTGTGAAACCTAGTACATCGGTAGCTCATTTATAGGATGTATAAGAGTTAAACAAACAAAATCATATTGTATTGGCAATTGGTATTTTTATAATTATGCCTGAACTTGTTAAAGGTCAATTTGCAAACTCTAAGTAGTGTGAACTGGCTATACGAGTATATAACTTTCCTTGTAAAACCTTTCTTTGTACAGGCCACATAGAAACCCACCGGATATTTTGTTAATTTCATGAATAGAATTGAGAGGTTTTTATAAACCTTATACCGATAATAAAAAGCATAAGGACAATGTCGATGTTTTATGTAAACTTCTAATTCAAAGATCATATAATAACTTTCAAGTTTCAAACATTTAAATATGAACATAAGAGCTCTTTGCGAAGACATGAATGATTTCACTATCTATATGGAAGCGTAACATTCAAAAATGTTAAAGGTACTTGATGCTAAAAGCCTCTTACCATGAAAGTATTTTCGCCTATGAAACTTCATGGTTGATGTCATAATACTTTAGACTTTCAGCCTGAATGTAGACACTTGAAATTGTTGATGGAACTGGGTTCTTACAGATGGTCGTACTTTGGTATTCATATGATATAAGTCTTCCCAAATTAAGGAAGAAAATAGTGCAGTTCAGAAAAGCGCTTTTGAGATATTAATCATTCTTCTATTTGTATAGATGCATATTTAGATCTAAATGGCAGGGGTTGAAACAAAAATCAATGCAGGAGTAAACACTTGCAAGTTTGGATGGAAAACGTGTTTTAAGAATTTACATAAATAAAGAGGCATTGAGTGAAAGATTTTAGTATTTTTCTGTATTGTTTAATAACTACCTCAATTGGCATTTGAAATCCAGTATGTTCAGCTTGTACACCCTTTGCATACGCATATAAAAATATTCACCCTATACAACCCATTTTCAGAGTCTCCTTAAGGACTAAATATATGCTTTAACCCATAACATATAATATGATATATTTGCTCACCAAGTACAATTCATTGATTTATACGGCAAGCTAAGTTGATTGTTGTCGTGCCATGGTCACTCGTTGAACTTTAGGGAATTTATATTAGGGCGATGCTACCTAAATTAATGCCCCTAAAGCAATTTCGAAAAGTTGTCAATGTATTTCTAACAACACTCCAGTGTATCGTAAAATATAATTAAATTCTTGTGGACAAGCAAGATGTTTTCAATTAGAATCTCTGTTCCTTAACGTTTCTGGCATTGTCACTAGATGCGTTGACACAAAACAAGGACGTAAATGTTTTTATTTGCCAAATCAAGACAAACAGCAGAATAAAATAAATAAATATATGAAGCATTAACTTTGCGACAGCCAACAACCCCAATTTAAATTTGGGTTTAAAATTGACATGCCTTCCCTGTCGTACAAGGCGGTTGAAGTAGTCTTTATACCCATATAAATGGCAGCGATTAAAAGCTGTCATCATGAGTGGTAATTTGTTGAGCCTCAGGACTAGGAGACATATATACATATATTTATAGAGCAGGCATTGTCACGGACATATTATTAGAATTTAATGAAATTTTATCAGAGAAATATAATTTTTGGCGTAATTTTATTTTATTTAGACGAAAGTCTTTTTAAAATGGTATAAAACAAGGTTTAACGAGATAAGAGGTCAAACAAATTTACTACCTATTTGTTTATGTGTTTATGGAATTGGTGATGTCTTTATCTCTTTAATAGAAACGACATATTTATTTAAAGTGGATTTGGTGTAAGCGTTACAATTGCTTTTTGATTGATAATATAGGCTATCTCACATGACCGCCCTTATAGTTCAGTGGTGACAAAGTGTATGCTTGTGATGAAAGTAGCTATTATGTTATCAAATACGAAATGTCAGCCACATCATTTTGTAGTACTTCATGTCGCTCATTTTGGGCTGCGTGTATAACGAAATTTGAGCCTTAAACATAATATTATATTGTATGCGCAGTGGCTTAGGGGTTAGTGTGTTGGACTACTAAACTAAGCGAGTGGTATCAGTCTCGAATCCGAAAAAAAAAATCCAACTTAAGGTTTTTTTTCCACTACGCCTCGCGAACACCTGACAAAAGTCTGTGAATTAGCCGTTTTGACTCGGCATAAAATTGAAGATCTATTGCATTCCCTCAAATGAAGAACTCACACAAAAGGAATGGTTGTGAGAACCTAGGCCTCGGGTCGAAACGGACCTGTTGCACCAACTATTTTTATTTTTTATAGGTAATGCATATACAATACAATGCCTCTGTCAAATCAATTATTGCAAATTATCGACCGTACACAGAGCCCGGGAATATTTTACTACTTCTTTCGACATTGAATTGAATAAAGTTATCAATTTGTCATATGCTACGAAAAAATCGATAAAGTGTTATTCTCGTCGTTGGTAAGTATACAAATAGGGGAAGAGTGAAGTGCATTGGTTGATTTTTGCCTGTGTAGTTACACTTTCATACGTAGCGTTTCTCCGAAATATATTACGTAGTACATCTATATAGAATTGGAATAGGCTAGCTAGACCGCTAGTCTTTAGCTGCTCCTTTCTTTATGCTGCTAAGTAGGTCAAGTAAATGTCTTGGGACCAAGCTCCTTATATGGGCGAAATTTAATTATAATAAAAATAAATAGTTGGCGCAACAGCCCCGTAGGTACCAAGTTTGTGGCTGCTCCTGCTTGGACGCAAGTTTGTGCAAAGAGCTCGTGAGACTGGTATGCTAGTGTTTTTTTTTTTTACTGAAATTGAAGACATGGATTTGGATGACCTCTGGTGGTTCATGCAGGATGGCGCGCCATGCCACACAGCCTATGCCACAATTGATCTTTTGCGCACCAATCGTGTTATCAGCCGTCTTGGCAATGTCAATTGGCCGCCTCGGAGCGGACTTTTCGGACTTTTCACGGTGAACCGTGAAGGATAGATTTTATGACAACAATCTAGAAACGATTCAAGTACTCAAGGCCATTATCATCCAAGCAATCCGTGAGCTACAGCCCGAAACCGTCAGCCAAATGTTGCAATCACAGCAGAATTGGGCGGAATTATGTAATTTTATAACCATCCTACAAAAGCTACGGAGAATTGAAAGGCAAAGAAAAGCCACAGGCCTTAGAGGCCGCAGAAACACCAGAAACAGGTGACATAACACGAATAGCTTGAATGCTAACCAGCCCCGCGAAGTAATACCTAACGGCATTCCCGCGGGGATAGTGGTTGAAGTTTGTTAGGTGTGGATTAGTACGTAGGCTTATTCCTGGCATCGATTATTGGGGCTTGCGAATCGTGCATGTTGGGCACGGGCTACCGCATCTTTAAAGATTACCACATCCATTGGCGGAAACAAAAAAAAAAAGCCCGAAACCATCAAAAACGTCTTGGAAAATTAGAGTGGCAGAATGCGCTACTGCGAAACCAGCCGAGGCAGCAACATGAACGACTTTGTGTTCCACAATTAATGGAAATGTTTGCTCTTACTAATAAAGCCATAATACAGGGAAAAAAAATATTTTGTTAATTTTATTGCATTTTTAAAAACAAACATGTATTTGGCCACCCTGTATATTGCTGGATTTAAGAAAGAAAAGTTGTAGTAGAGCAAGACTTTCATAGGAAGGACTCATGACACAACATTCACTCAAGGATATATACCTACAAAAATGTACCAAAACAACTTTTGTCTCTATTGGGAGCGATATATCAATTTCAACTTTACAAAGCTAAGCTCCTTTCAATCTATGTTCATACCAATTCATGGTGCTGTATTGTATTATGTTTCCAAAAAGCAATCACACAAGCTCGTATGTCAAGCATATTGAAACAGCTACAACAATAGAGTATGATCACTGCTATTTGATTGTTGCCTATGTCTGCAAACTGCAACTCATAATTAACAGATATTCCCTCATGGGAATGATACAAATCAATGCCATTGCTTGCAGAGTGTAAAACTTCCTCTTGTGGTGGGAAAGCTATAATATTGCAAAGGAGGATACTCCCCGCACCTTTCATTTGTTCGCATTTCCTTAGCATCTCACAATCTCTCCCAATCCACTGAAATACTTGTATTTACGACATTTGTGTAAAGATTCATTTGCGTCAATACAATCCGTCACCTTAGTTTTCTGGTTCCATTCCCGATGTAGGAGGTAATAATATGATTCTATTGTGTTCAAATTAATGAAATCGTATTGCAGACAAACATTTCCATTCGGTGAGATTTCTTATGAATTAAATACCTACGGTTGTATGTGTTTAGAATCCATATACCCTTAATGTCGATATATTGATGTTGCGTGCGTTGTTATACAAGTAATCTTGAGCATTCTGTGTATATCTAACATATATTTAGATATACATTATGATTCCGTGCGTTAATCAAATTCCAAGTTTTCACCTTTGCCGCTAGGGTCTACATAAATGGGAATGTGCTACTTTTTTACAACTGTCACACATAAAGAATAGGCGTATGAAGGAAAGCTGAAAATTTTAATATTATCTACCTGACCTAGCTGTGAGCAATGGTTCTGAACTTGACCGGTCTGATGCAGCTATATAATATCATTATCCGATGCATAAGTAGTATGACTTTTAGTTGTATAGTATGGCCTATAATATATATTCTCCGATAAGAATGTCGCTCCGATATATTCCGAGTGGGATTGCCTTACACTTGTACCTATCGTCTGCTTTAATGTAGGCTAGCGTTGAGGCTTGAGTTGAGGGCATTGTCATTATCCCTCTTGCTTCCATTGCAATGATTCTTTGAGTCACAATGCCGACTCTGTTCACTAGCAAAAATATCCAATTGGAGAGTATATAGCGCAATTTCCGGTGCAACGGTTAAAGTAGTCCGAGTACTCCGAATAGTACAAAACCACATGACACTGTTTTTTTTAATTTTGAGAGGTTGCAACGACTCCGAAGTCCGTACATGGGTATTTGCATTAGGCCTTTTTTTATTATGCTCACATGGTCTGTATAGATCATTGATTTTCACAGTTTACAACACGGTACAAGATCCAACTTTTGTTGTATACCGTGAAAATCAATGATCTATACAGATTATGTGAGCAAAATAAAAAAGCCCTATTGACTCAATAAAAATTTCAAAACACTCCCTCATCAGAGACGTGCCGTGGTGGTTCACTATATTTTCTGCCGTTGTAAGTTGGTGTATTTTTTTGTCTATTCTAGGACACTACGAGGACGTGATAGACAGCGATCCCATTACAGTCCACGACGAATATAAGAAACACTAGTGGAAACACCGTAGACTTTGTTTCTTGTACACGTTTTCGCATCTAAGAACACTTCGGTTATAAGAAACAATTTTTTTTAGATTTTAAAGGTTTCTTATAGATATCCGTCGTGGACTGCACTAAGTATTTTTAATATTTTTTAGTTTTCTATTGGGAAACAATTTACTTATTTTCAGCAATTCAATAATGATCAAATAATTTAAAAACATTAGGCAAGGTCAACAGAAAACATTGCTCATAGAATGGCAACCATACAACCAAAGATTGGATTCATCAATTTTTTTATGAAAGTGCCCAATAAAATATATAATTAAATTTGGAAAGGGTAGTAGTTGTAGTAGTAGTCGGCCTATTTAATCAGTCGAACACAGCTGTGAAAATGGTTTCGAAAGTAGCTTTTCAATTAAAGCAGTTGCAATTTCAAATGTTCGAATATTCATATTTTTTGTCAGTTGTTGTCACTGTGCAATCGACCTCTATAGTCTATTCCATATTAATAAACTGGAATAGAATGGGAATGAATTATTATATAAAATTTCTTATTAAAGCTTGTGCTTTAAGGTTCTGTAAATAATAGCGCATCAGAATGTTGCATTAGAATGGGAATGGGAGTAGTGATACCAAACTTTTCGGAATGAATTACCCACGAAGGTTATCAAAAATACCAAAAATGTCCTTTTGCCGTCGGTAAAAACAACAACTATATTTTTTTGTTGTTTTTTAAAAAATGAAAAATTTCGTTTTCTTTTGCTTATGTTGAAATGCAAAATGCCCACGAAATGGGTAATTCCCCACGATCTGGTAGCACTGATGGGACTCTGGCTCTGGCTCTTGTAAGTTGTAGTTGTATGTTGTTTCTTGCATGACTTGTGTTGTGCTTATTCTTGTTCCTGCACACAGTAGGCCTAGGCACTAGGCAGGGCACTCATTTCGTAATTTTTCAGACGATTATCGACGAAACGATAGACGTCCAAAAGTAGCCACTAACTGCCAAAATTACGAGTTTGACACCTTAATCCAATTCATTATCCACAAATGTAATGAAAGCTGACGATAGTGAAACAAATTCGGGCAGAATAGAGCTTCTTAAGGTCATCAAAATTTCAAAAACGATTTTGTCCCAACGATTATTGTTGGAATCTGCCCCCAGGCAGTACGCATACGCAGTAGCAACGACGCACAAGTACAACAACAACACTGTTTGCCATGGTGGAGTTAAAACGAAAATTAATCTACAAGAAGTGCAAAGCGAACTGCAAAGAGGTGGGCTTGATGTTGGAGAACACCAATCCAGGTAGATAGATTTATGAGGGAAAAGGGATTTTTTAATTTACCTTTTTTTTTGTATGTAAAACGAGATGAACAGTCCCGATGGGTGAGTTTCGTTAGGTACCACCAAATAACTTTGGTTCGATAAAATTCTTTCAACATCTTATGTTGATTTCAACTATTCATTTACAAATACTGATTATCTAAATTATATATATTATTGCAAATATACAGATATGTGTTTCATAATTGGACTTACTAATAATGAACATTAGTCTGGTACTGTATGCAAAGACTCCACGCTTTTCAAAATCACTTTACCAATAAACAAATATAGTTGCCAGGATATTTATTTAGTGCATTTCCTATTTTATGTATTGGTTTTGCTTTATAATAAGCATCAAAAGGCATTTGAAAGATATCTGTCGAGCAAATTTAATTGCAATTTATAAATTTGAATACTGCGATGACAACAAGTGTATTAGATTCTAAGAAAGTGATCGCACTGGCAAGTGTGGAGATTTAATTGTTTATTGGTACCGTTTCACAAATGCTATACATTTTTACAAAAGCTGGCAGCTAACTACTCGTCAACATTAGTGTTTGATTATTAGTACGAGCGAATAAACTTAAGTTCAGTGCATTATAATAATATATTTGGATAGGGTGTGCAGAGAACACCTGTGCACCTTTGAATAAACGTCACTGTCCCTCATTAACTATACTTTGTTACGTACCAATATGAAAATACTTCCCTCAGCCACATTTATGTATTTGCTTTAGGTATATATAACAAGATAAGACCATTTAGGTAATAAAAAATGAAAACTGCCATAATCCTTTGTTACGGTGAGTTTCCTTTTTTTTATGCGGCTGATGCTCAAAAGCAGTCACGTACGTTTCCATATGATGGCACTTTTATTATAAAGACATTTTTGGCCTAGACTTGTCGTTGGTTGCAAATGAACTGTGAAATAAAGATAATAACTTGATATAAGGGTTCATACCTACACTCGACCTTCGTTATAAAAAAGGAAAATGTTGATTCACATGTTCCCTTCATTTTGTATCAATACGAATTGATTCATTTAGTACGTATTGTGCGTATGTATTAGTACTTTAAGTTTGACCGCGAATGGTTAAAGATGAGTGAATACTTGGGAACGCATTTGGGTGGGAACGAGGAAGGTTAAAGGCTACAGTGCTTTAATGGGCGTTTTTCCAACTTTTAAAAGATCTACCTCTGAGTGAAACATTGTCAATTAAAAATATATATCTGACTGATTAATTATTTTTAAGAGCTACCTACCATTACTTTTAAGAAAACTTAGTCAAGCTATTAAAGGTCTGCAGCTTTTCTTATTTTTATAACATTGTAATTTGGAACACCTCTGGAATTCATTTTTCTTTGTCTGTGTTTATGAGTTTAAGACCTTAAATTACACTTCCAACTATATAACTATTATTTTGTCCCCATATAATTGCAATAGATTCACTTTGCTTTTAATAGTTGAATAACTAAAATATTAAATGCTTTCAAGAGTGTTTATGTTATTGGCATGAGTGTGTTAACGTAGGCACCGAATAATGATATCGGTTTTTTGTAAAGGACAAGCACTTTTTACTTTTTACTATGGAAGGGGGGTTCTATCTCGCTCCATATAAGCGGAACAGGTAATTTAAACAAAAATACTAAAAAAAAAAATAACATTAAAAAAACATATATATTCCATTCATGGACAGAAATGTGCATTTATTTAAAGTCTTAGTTCTCGAAGCTCACTTACAATAATAAAACTGTTACTTTTTTCCGGCTGTCTGGTATTATCCCGGAATGGATTAAAAAAGTACTGCACCAAATTGATTCCGGTTTCCACAGTTGCATTTAAAATTGTCAAGATTACAAGATAGGATATGTTTTACCATTATCCGCTATCCGAAACCGAATCCCTCTTAACTCCTAGCTTTGGAATGACTCATCCAAATGAAATATTTTATTTTTTTTTAATTTAAAGTTCAATTATGTATACGGTGCCCATATTTTTTAGATTTTAAGAGAAACCCGGGACAAAAATGTGAAAATACATAACAGCACACCAATGGTCAAAAATAACACAAAATTTCGTATTGGAATGTCCAGTATTTATAAAAAAAAAAACCGGGACAGTCTATTGAAATACGGGACGTATGGTCACCGTAATTATGTACAAAGATTTAAGATATAAATCTTTTTTGTACATTATCCTGAAGTTGAACAATAAGTATTAAACTATAAATTTTACACAATTCAAAACAGTAAAATGTTTGATTGAAGCTAGATTTTCCCAGCGGGGGAAATTTTGTGTGTGTGTTCGTGCGGCCCGGCAGTATTATGTTCCACTATCTGTACCTTTTGTGCTGTGACCTGTCACCGGTGAGCTTTTTCTTTCTTTTTTTATGCACCTTTGTGCTTTGTGGTGTTTTTTTGTTTGCTTTCATTGTTTCCTTTGTTTCTGGCTACACTACATTTATAGCAGCTGAACTGATATTAATGGTTCTTTTACTATCAAACAATTTCACGGAGTGGGTTTGTATAACGCTAATTATTTTTTTTTTTAAATTTGAGAAGTGTAACTCTGGCGAAACAAGGCGAGCACGGTTTTTATATATATTATTCAAAAAGTGTCACAACCACAGCCATACGTCTAAACGAAAAAAATATTTTGATATCATTGGGAAAAAGGAACTGTAAAATCGATCGTTGTTTCATATTTAATATTACACATGAGTACAAAAGACAGTACCTACTAATTTAAATACAAACGATATCATAACCAATTCGAACATTGATTGCATTTGAGGAGTTATAATTTTACAATGATTGTATGTAGGAAATATTTATCTAGATCGACCATCTTTTTAGTTTTAACATTTATAATCTTACATACATATTTCAAAATTGTTAAGTTAAAGTGATTCAAAAACAAAGAGGTAATTTTATTGTCGTTGAAAAACCCCTGCGTTCAAATAGGTCACAATATGTAAACAACACCCTTCACGAGTTTTATATTTAATGGATGTTGTTCAGCACAACATAAGTACACCCATTGCAAGCACCCGTTTCCATTCATTGTCACTCATTCGCCGCTAAATAATCTGCACAATTCCAGAACTTTTTGCTGAAAGTCAACGATTTGAATGTCTGTTGTTATCCTGTCATTTTCTTGTTGCATATTCCTCTCTCCCTCATTAGTATCATTATCGTTGGTATGTTCGTATCGCTTTAGATGTTCATATCCTGCCTCTATCTCATCCACCAGCAAGCACTTCATGTAAACATTTTACGATTGTTTCCAATTCTCATCTTCTGTTTCACACTTAATGCAGCCATTTAACTGTAGTTATGAGTCATTAAATTGTTTGCCAAAATGACGAAATAATTGCCACATTAAAGACAAAATCGATTTTGTTAAAAGGGCCGCAGAGTACGAGCTATACCTATAGTCGTAAATTATTGCGAAATGCTGTTTGAACGTGGTCAGCAGCAAGGCCAGACAGTAATCCTGTACTTACAAGCTGGAGATATGGACGCTTAGCGAATTTACAACTCCAGTATCTGGGTGACGGATTACTTGCTAATTAACTAAGTGATTAAGAAAAATAGGTATGTATATATCTAATATATAAAAATCTCGTGTCACGGCGTAACCGTACTCCTCCGAAATGGCTGAACCTATTTTAATGAAATTTGTTGTGTATATTTGGTAGCTTTGAGAATCGGTCGAAAAGTACAATTCATACCGCTAGGTGATTAGGGTGTCCACAACATTTTTGTTTTTTTATTTTGATAGACATTTTTTTGTTGTATTTGCATCCTTGACATCACTTTGACATTTCAGTCTGCATTTTTTACCCAAAAAATCTAAAATGTGAAAATCAGAAATTGCATTCATTCAGAGGTGAAAATTAAATTTAGTTTGGGATGGAGAAAATTTGAATCTATGACAATACGATAATTTTGTCCATCACGAATATTGGATCGCGGTTAATGTTTGTATTATTATTTTATTTTATAAACCTAAACATGACTTTAACTTTCATTTTCATTGTTTTGGGGTTTGTTTAATTACCTATGTGATGGGAATCAAAATTACGATGTCCTCCTTCCCTAACTTAACCTTATTTCATTCAGAAATTATATTTTTGTTTTGGGTAGGTAATGGTTGGGATGTCTAAAAGTTAAATTTTGTATGGAATAGAGAAAATATCAATTCAAATGACAAACGCTTCAGAATTGACAATTGTATAATATTGCCCTCCTCTAAAAACGCGTTTCGCAAAAAGAAAGAGCCGATCATATGGAGGCAAATCGTGTAGTGGGAGCCATTCTTCGTGCAAATGAGGATTAAGATTAACGGAACCTTATTTTGACGTCAAGACCGAAGGACACGTACACCGCATTTCATTTGAAATCAAGCTACACTCAAATACAATTTTCTTCGGTTCGTTAACATTGTTCTATTGAATGACGTCTGTCAATATTGCAATGGATTTTCCGCAATATGAAAGGTATCCTTTTCGTTGAATTGAACGGACTTGCTATTGCGTTCGTTCAGACATCTAGACTGTCAGAATGGTTTGTCAAGACTGTCAGAATGGTTGTGTTGGCGAAAAATTCTCTTTCATAGAGGGACACTTATGGTAAAGTTAGAACGCTTTTGTAGTAATATATTTGAAGTGTTAGTAGATACTTGTAGCTGCTCGGTGACCGTTAAATCTTTCTTGTGTTTGAGGTTTGCCAATCTGAATGTTAAAAACATTTTCTTTTTGCGTCACGGGTTTGCTCTGCCAAATCTGTCCTTTTTTTTATTACGTTTTCTTTATGATCACAGGGAAGGAAAACAAACGTGCACTATATTTTCTTTTGAAAAAGCAAAATAAACCCAAAAAAGACCTTTTTTTTCCGCTGTACATATTAATTATTGTGTCTAGATATGTAATTACAAAAACAATTTTTTAAACCAAACGAGATTGTCATATTCCTACTCCACGAGTATTGACAAGTGTTACTGCTAACCACATGATATTAGCACCCTTAAAACTACTTGCACTCAATTTAAATCTTAACAAGTTCTTTCATTGAATTCAATGTATTTATAAAAAGAGTGCAAACAAAAAATTAGGATAAATTCCTATACGTAATACATAGTTCATTATGAGAGAGATACTACTTCTTAAATAAATACTTAGTTCAGTGTTATCGATGGCTCAAAAGGTAGGCAATAGGATCTGTTCAAAAGCTTTTAATATTTTTGTATGGAAGACTAGCGGGAAATGTTTAAAAAAACGAAAACATAGCTATCGAATTAAGCAGCAATTTTTTGTAATTTTTGAAATTTATTTAAAGCTAGGAGTGTATTTGTTTATTAACATTTTCTTTAACATTTAAGCTTAATAAAACCTAACTGGATTTTGTGAATGTTGAAAATATTATAACGTTTTCATTGTTCAGTATTTGCTGAGATTATCGCAGACCAAGGATACCAATTACTAATACAGCCATGAATCTTATCAAAATGCTTGTATCCAGGCAACATATGCACATATGCCACAGAACGTTTGCTTTTACTTTAAATACATTTTTTTTCAAATTCATTGAATGGTTGTGGGAAGCTAGGCTTAGGGTTCGTTTCTACGGATCTGTTGCGCCAACCAATTTTTTATTTATTTATTTGCTTGAAAAATTAGTGAAAGGAGATCTTATCAAGTACCTAATGGCAAAATTTGATGCATAAAATTATCTTCAATATTTCCCATAATCTTACAACTAGACAAACTACGCGACATCTGTTTTATACTTAAGTAACACTTTAAAAATTGTAACATGCCCGTGATCCCGAAATGAAATCATTTTCCTTTAATTAATTATATTACGCTAAAAATGTACCTTATCTAATGCCGTTATTGGAGGTAAGTAGACCGCCGAGATAGCAGCACTCTAAAGATATAAAATTATCGGCTTATTCCAGAATGTTAAAACACTTTATTCCGAGGCTGTTTATAATATCTGCATGCTTGTTTCTAATTGAATATTATTTTCATTGTTTAGTGCTTTAATTATGCTATATATGTACTATATATATATATAGCATATGTAGTGGATATTTTAGAAGATATCAGAATTCCAAACTGTCCGCAACAATAAAGTGTAAATATTAAAATAAATCATATTTTACGATAGGTACGCATATACAGTAACATTGAGTAATCCGCAATAAACATAAATCAAAATTGATAATTGCTGGTTGCTCTTATAAAAAAAAATATCTTTCAGGAAAAATGTTACACGTATACCGGCTAAACGGCTGTCAACAGCCTGGCCTATAAATTTCAGCTTGTCATAAAATTCCATTGAAACTATACAATATCTCCACCCGATTGCTCTCAAACACGCATTCTGATTGCCTATGTGTATGTAGCTCACGTCCATTCAATTTTAATTTGGCATTGTTTTAATAGATTTCAATATATAAATGTTCTTTTTTGGTAGACGATTCTACCGCCGACTCAAAACATACGATAATTAAATAAAAAATGTATACCCATTTCGATCTTATGTAAAAGCCCTACTACCTAACTCTACACGTTAAGGCATAGGTACTATTATATAACTCGTATAGGTACTCATTGTTCATAAAGCACATCATTGGCACACAGTGGAAATGTTTCTTTCCATGTTTTATTGACCCTCCTACTTTTGTTTGATTTTATGTTTTTAAGAAAATTTGACATGTAAGTCGTAAGGCTGGTTTAAGAAGAGTACATACAAAATTCGTGTATGGTTACATAGATTATTAGTAAAATCATCATTATATTAATACGTGAACATCAAAAATTTCGGTACACTAAGTATTTATTATGAAATGAGAAGAATAAAACTTATATCATTTGAAAGGTACTGTGACAGCGTTGGTTCCAACATAAGCGCTAGCTCTCTTGGTTCGGAGGGGAATAAATTGGAAACTCACATCTGACGTTTCCATTTCGTTGCAGATAGTTTTGCATATGACTGTGTTATTTCGATTAATTGAACAAAGATTTAAAATAAAAGAAATGAAGTGTTGTATAATTGGTTGCAATTTGCAATATGATTCAAGTTTCACTGAGATGATGAATTAAATTCTCATGTATTTGAATGTGATATTCTTGAAAATTATAAGTATTTATTGATCAGATATGTGATTGAAATACACGCTTAAATGTTATTACATCATATTTCTAAAATTAATAATGAAAAACAACATAAAGGACTAATTCGCAATAAATATACGAAAATTGTGCAATTGGACAATAAAAAACGATGTCTTATTAAAATTTTGTTGGTTCCATCTTTTATTAATTATTTAAACCAGCACAATTTCGAGACGACATTTATTGTAAACAATGCCGCAACAAGTTGAATTTCAACCGTTTCACTTGAGAAATCCAAGATGGTTGTCATTTTGTTTCACTTATTTTTCGCATAGAACCACGAGCGCTAGTTATGTTGGCTGGTAAAATTAAGTTATGAATTCCCCATACAAAACAGTTATTTGAAAGGATTTTTGCGAGATTCAATTTGCCACCGAAATTATTACCATAGTAGGTAATGTATTCAAATATAAATCATCTTAGATTAGAACCTGTTTCCAATGGAGCAATTCATTTACGTATTTTTTCGATATCTAGATGTCGCTCTTTTCGTTAATAAACAAAAAAAATACAAATACGGAAATAATTGTGGTACGTTTTTTAGTATTACATTTTACATACTTATAAAATTGTTGAATCGTCAAACAAAACTCTTACCTAAAATTCAACCAATCTAATGTCGTTTTCGATTTGGCAAACAGATCAATCTTTTGTGAGAAAAAAAAAACAAACAGCTACGTAACAGCTGGCGGTTACGAATTGTTTATCGTTGGAAGGATTGCTTTTTTAACTGAATTATTCATTTGTCGAGAATGGAAACGAATAGTAAACTATTTCCAAATGAGTTATTATAAATGTGTAAAAATCAATAGCAATTTCCAGTGCAAGAGAAAAAAAATGTTTTTTTGCGGCCAACTCAATACACACAAGAACCACTAAAATTCGGATTTTATGTTCGATTTGGCAGCAGAAATCTGAGATCAAAATCTGAAAAGCCAACTCGAAAACGACATAATATTTAAATCAAAATAGGCGTTCCGAGTAGCAAGTATATCTTCTTCACAAAGTCCTGGCTGGAGATTTATAGTTATATGAATAAAATACGTATCAATCAATAGTACATACCTACACAATATATAATAATTTACTTGTCGGTGGCTGCAAAAGTTTAAAAAACAAATCAACAAAACCTTTTCTATCATTATATTAATACGTAAACACCCAAGTTTTAGTATTTATTATTATTTCCAAAAGCACAGTGCCATAGATGTGCACAAACAAAAAATCGTTGATGTGTCGCCATTAAGATTGGTGAAATTAAGTTTAGAATTCTCCATACAAAAGGTTATCAGTAAATTAAAAGCAGTTTGGTGACATCCAATTTGTCGCCACCATATTGCCATAGTAACGTATTAAAGTATATATTATCTTATATTAGAACCTATTTTCGAAGTGATAAAATTTAGAATTCACCTACCCCTGAAAGTAAACAACTGCATATCTAATTTTAATTTAGGGGCATATTTTCTGCGAGCTGTTGACGGTTTTCATTATCGAAAATTGTGGAACCTACGTTTTTTAGTAATTATAAAAGGTTGGTCTATTTTCGACCACAAGCGAAACTAGTTTTAATTAATATATATCATATCTCGCACGCATGTTCACTCAAATAAATGTGAACAAAATAAAAACAAAATCATGGCAAAGCAATACCAATAAAATTGATTGGAATTACTGAGATATAAGAAGCTTTACCTTTCGACCTACATGTGGATGGATTCATCATTGATACAGGATACACTTTTGCACCCTTTTGTTATACGGTGAAAATGATTGAAAGCGGTGATGGGTTACGGACATCGGTGGTTAGTAGATCTTTTTTTTTCTTTTTTTTTTATTAATATAAACATACATATATGTACATATATTTTTTTTTAATTTGGAGTGAACTCGGTTTATGTAACTTTTGTTTTTCTGTATACATTTTTGTTGACCTCATTAATTAAAAGGGAAAAGAAGCAACGATAGTATACAACAATATCAGTAGGTAAGCCAATATCATGAAAAAACACAGTTCGTCAAATAAAGTTCCTAAAGGAGTTATTTAAAGAGGAAAAGGTACATGTAAATATTACTAACATAGATTGTCATAACAAAAAAGGAATTCGAAAAATAAACGTAATATTATACATGTAACAATTTCGTGGTATAAAAAAAATATGACAAGGACTAGAAAATAAAAGGAGGAATTTCTATTCACATCTCTATGTAGTCACCACACCATCCTATTAAAAATCTGTCGACCTTTCATGCTGCCAGTACGTGACTGCCATCATAAGGACTATGATATCTGATATATACAAGGTGGAACAATATTGTGTGTACGTATTACGGTTACATTGCACTATTTCCAGGAAATTAGCAACCACAACCACATTAGCAAGACACATTTCATTGCTATATACAGAATATACTCAAATGAATGAGTATGACTTCAACAATGGATCTTATACTATTGTTTTAGTGAATTATAATTTATGTACGATTTTTCTACTTCATATAATTTAGATTATAGAACCCATTGTATTTGATAGTTCGGCCTAACTGGAACTGTTGACGGTACCGTTGATTCCATCTTGGGAATTGTTCCGCTACCTCCTGGAGTAAGAGTAAGTTCTTTAGTGAGAAGACACTACTTTCCACTCTCTCGTCTGCTGTCGCCAACGACCATTCATAAGGGTTGGTTACCCAATCTCCAGTCGAGGAACTAGGACCCCACCAGTCACCAACGGGGAGGTGAGACTAGGAGTTTAAAGCGAGAGGCTTAAGTGAGAAAGCTTGTGCTCTCATATAATCCTATCACTATTCACAATCCTTAAACCAGCAATTTGGAAGCATACCTACTCTAATTACATTTCGTATCGGCTTTCTATATATCGGTTGTTATTGTATTGGACTTCTAAGCGAGGGGTTCCAGGTTCGAATCCCGAAAAAACACAAATTCCAACTAATGATTTTTTCCACTACGCAACCTCTCGCGAACGTCTGACAAACATCCGAGAGTATAACTGTCACTAAAATTGTAGATGCCTTCCATTCGTCCCAAAAACTCACACAAAAAGCGAATGGTTGTGAGAAGCTGGTCCTAGTCCTTGTTATTGCCTGACCAGCCGCATTTTCGAAGAAGATAATGCATCCAGCCCAAAAACCGCATATACTATCCGCCGATTTACCGTTACTTGCGTGCACGCTATATTTTTTACGGATTGGAAAAGACAAACGCGTAATGCAAAATAAATAAAACTTATATTAAATGTAAATGGTAGCGAAAAGTGGAAAATTGTTTTTCGTATGACCGGCAATTATTTATTGGTATTAGCTGGTAAACATCGTATTATTGTCTTCTTATTAGTACACATTTAAACACCAGAAATACTAGTTCACAAGGTGAATCTAATACTAAAATTGCGATTTTTTTTTTTATCAGATCGTGAACACAGTTGACAGGTCCAGTTTCATAATTGACATTTTTTTCTAAAAAAAAAATTTATTTCTTATAATGCCGAAAAAAGGCGAAAAAGAAAAGATATTTTAGATAATGGAAATAGTACCTAAAGACGAAGAAAATATCATGAAATCTTATTTTTCTGTCCATTTTTGACTGGATTTTCCTTCGGAGGCGCTTACGTTTTTTTGCATTCTCTTTAATTTTTTTCCGATAGCTACATAGAGGAATTAACAATTTAGCCAATTGTTAACTTGACAGGGCTACACTTTACTCTGTTATATTTTTCGTTTACAATAGGGTCAAGGTATAGATAAAGTGCAAAAGTGTAGCGAAATTTTAGTCAGTATATTTTGTTGTTGTATTGCGAAAAAGAGTTGCACTTTCGCACTTTCGCAATGATACAAGGCCAGTTGCATTGGATCGTGAATACCCCATATTTTTCATTGTCTAAAAAAAAATAAAATTATTTGACAAAACAATATCTATGGAAATTAAAGTCTTACGTTTTAAATAAAACAAGGCTATAATTAGTTTCCAGTAATCCTATTTAAAGCGTTACACAACAGCGCATATTAAAATTTCGTGGTACTATGTAGATCATTACTAGGTAGATATCGTAGTATTTTGAAAATAAAATAAACGACTCATGCAAAGTCAAAGGCTTGCAATAAAGTTTCAAACAGAATTAAACTGGAATAATATACGTATTAGGATAAACGAGTAAAGGGATATATGAAATAATGTAGGATTATGTCCGGATGTCTCTCAAACGTTTACAATGGACAGATTTATTTATACAGTGCTTAGCACAATATCATACGAATGGAAACCTACAAAACAGCTACTACGTATTATTGTCTTCTTAATTCCACACACATCCATTGGCCGTACAAATGACATTATGAGGATTCTGTGCCACAATTCATATAAATGGAAAATAAATTGAAAATTGCTCAGTGATATTTGTTGACAGGAGTCGTTTGCAGAATGCTTTGCAAACGCTTAATTGGATTTGTTCGTGAAGAAATTTCAACACAAGAATTTCATAATGTGTCATCAGCATGAACACCGACCGGTCATGTGTTGTACGTACTTATTTGCCCAAGGATAGGAAAGGGATCCGTTTATTCAGTTCAGCTGCATTTGTGCGAATGAATTTAACGCAATATCTACTACAGAAATGACATTATTTACAGCTGTCCACAGATATACTTATATTTTATTTGGGAAGGAACAAACTAAAGAAACAAACAAAAGTAAAGGAAAAATCCCACTGTCACTTTAGTTTATTCCAGTTTCAATGTGCTTATCGTTAATTTATTTGTAGTGTTTGCCCTGCAAGCATATGGTTAAGTAAGGTAAGGTAGACGGGTAGATAGAGCATGGTGAACCCTACAATACCACACTTAGATCCTCGTGGACCCATTGTGATGCCCTTTTTGAGGTAAACCGTTGGTGTTGCATCGGTGGACTTCATCCACTCTCCTTTTGTGGTTACCATCCCGATGTTGCCATAAACCTGTAAAGATCAGACAGTATTCTTGTCAGTCATGGATAATAGCTTCCAAATGTTCTGTTCCTCTAGCGACGAGACTAGGGCAAAGTCAAAGAAAGTGAGGTGTGTCTTTGTCTCCGCAGCGCAGGTTTTCATACGTACTTTGTTCTCTGCTCGCTCTCTGAGATTGCAAAGTGGTGGTGACTGAATTAAAAATAGATGTTTACGCAATTTGAGAATTTAATATTAATTCCAGCTCTAAAAAGCCATAAGGTACTTTTTGTCCCAGTCAAAGATTGTACATTCCTTTACCATGAAAAGAATCTAAATAATCAAAGTTTTGGCGACAAAGAGTCAAGCTTTTAAATTAATGAGCACACTGAATTCGGCTGCGTCACCGTTGAATCATAATTGACTTTTGCAGTCACCAACAATTTGTATTCCAAAGATAACTGTTCGGGAAAGTATAGAACTCTTCAACATCATATAATTTAAATAAATGCATTAAATTTTCTAAGTGACAACCTAAATTTGTCGCTATATTCATGTAAAACTTTTAAGGGTGACCTCCTTCCCTTCAAAGTTTCACCATGAATAAAACTCGTGTACATTCATTGGTGTATTGAGCATTTTGCTCTATATAGGTACCTGATCACTACAACAAAACTTTGGTGAGATGCTTTGAAATTTATATTTAAACTTGTTCCTTAAATTGATAATTAATTCATTAGCCAAACATGATAGTATAGCAGAAATTCACAGTGAGGAGTATAGAAAATGCATATACCACACATAGATATTTAGGGGATGCACAAACAACGTAAAAGAACAAGCAACAACAAACATGCATCCAACGGGTTCCAAAACTGGCAGTTATTTAAATTTAAAAGAACAGTGTAGATATAAGACGCAATTTATGGAAATAGGTTCTGAATTATTAAGAACCATATATGGATTTAATTCATATCCATTATTTTAAGACTTACACTTTTTGGTAATGACTTCGTTGTGCGCATACAAGTCGAACGATAGGAAGTATATATTATATGTACCTATTTAAATTACAACAAGGATTATTTCTCTGGTAGGGTATATTTCCTTTAGCCATAAGTTCACGATTAGATCTTTGATTGTGCATTGGCGACCTAAAGAATTAGTAGGAAGAAGAAACTCTTTCACAAGAATTTTTTAGCTACATTTGAAAAGGACTCCAGTTGTGAAAGTATTTTTCTCATAAAAAATACATTTTACTCCCAAATTATCCCAATTTCACATTTCAGAATAATCACTTATCTACATAAATAATTATTTGCATTTCGATAGCTCAAATATCAATTTGATAATAAATTCCAAACCGAAATTGCCGGCGGCTTTTTGCAGCCAATGAAAACAGTACTTCTCCATGTCAAAGGAAAGCAACCTTAAAAATCGACCTTGACGTTGTATCGACCCAGACGTGAACCATGTCTATCTCCAGATCTTAAATTCATACCATTAATTAGATATTTTACTATAGGAGCAATATTAATTTGTGTTGCTCCACCTAGGGTTGAGGTGAAAATGATGATTGCTCCAGAATAATGTGTGAATATGATAAATATATATCACTTATATATTAATTTACTTTAAATCAGTTAATCTGATAATCTGGGATATAAATATGCCCATAATATCTTTTTCCTAACGAGGGTAAAGTTCGGTTAGACCTTATGGCCAAAGGGATGTGTAATATCTCAGCTTTCAATGTTCAATGATTAGTAATACATCGAAATAAGAGTGTATGGTATTGCAATTTACAATCAGGTTGTTGATTATTTCAGCTGCATCGTTATAATGTAAAAGTATCATAGGTACATTATACATATAATTTAATAATTCCGATATTTTCAGACCCAAAGCCGATAAAATTTGAACCTGAATTAAAAGCTCCTTCAAAAATCAGCGAATACGAGTAGTGCGCAGTTACTATTAAACATTTTCTCTTTTTTTTCTCTTTGAATACTGCACACTTAAAAGAGAGAATTATTTTGCAAACGAAAATACGATATATATATCAATGTTCGAAAGCAAACATTTTCTATTATTATGTAACACGGTTCAAAATATTCTCTTTAGATTAGGCTTTATTAATACGTATCTCTATATAACGCGGATATTCTTATCTTATCCTTTCAGCTTTCACAATTCACACATTGTAATTTTAGTACAATAGTCCTCTCTTTTTCATTCTCTTCCAGCTATATATACCAAACCAATATATTCAACAGATGTGCGAGTACTAAAACATCAGTGAAGCTGTATAAGCTATTCCCCTCTTACATTTTACAAAGGTCAATACACATAGGCTAAGTCTCGCTTCTATTTTTTTAATGCGAATAAAAACTAAAGTAAATTCAAAAGCACAATTAGTCCTTATAGTATATCAAGTTTAAAGCGAAAAGCGGATGAAAAAAATAAATGAAAACGGGGGAGATGTATTACCCAGTGAGAGAATAATTCGAATCATAAAAGTCTGCTCGTCGAAAGGCACATACAAGATACAACTTTGCTTTTTCTCTCTGACCCTCCCGTGCAGGTTTATCTCTGCAAAGATTACAGTGAAATTTTGATGTAAGTAATTATGTAGTCATGATTCTCAGATTGTATAGAACTTCTAAATTAAAAATAATAACAATACAACTTTGTAATATCTCACATAAGCAGATTGTTGAAAGGGCCGTAGCAAAGTGTTCGGCTATTTGGAAAGCATAGTCAATTTTAAAGGACTTTCAAAGTATCGCCGGTGCTCCTCACATGGGAACAAATATTAATCGTCATAAGTTTACCTATAATGTAATTCGGATAATTACATATATTTAGGAACCATCTATCTACATTTATTGGAGAAGAAAATGCTTCTAGCATTTATTCAATTTTTGTTTGGCTGCACACAATTAACGGTAAACAAACAGCCAACAACCGTATGTTAAAGGAACGCCAGATCGGCCGAAAACATTGCCACGGTCCGTGAAAGTGTCAATACCTCGCCGCGCACAATAAGCCGGCGTTTTCCAGAATATAACTTGGCGATTTTTGCATCGGGATCTAAACTCAACAGCCGTACAAGATCCTACTGACCAAGAAGCTCAAAGTTAATGACCATAGACCACTCCGTTCTTTCACTGACTGGGCTTCGGAGTGTTTTGAAGAGGACCCCAGGTGGCCTCACAGCAAGCGCCACGATTCATGCATGAAAGATTTCATAACCATAATGCAGTCGCTCAAATTCAGCCGGATCTATGCGGCAGAGTCACTAAAATTCAGATGATGAGATTTTTGGATATATTATGAAAGCGGATGGACATTGCGATATGTATAATGTAATATATACATAAAGACATTTCAGTGGTAATGATAGGTAAAGCAAAAGTTGCTATAGAATCACTACATCATCATTAACTTTTCAGTTTTTTAACGATACAGTACTTAAGGCTAAGAATATTGTTTGTAGTTATATAATTGAAAAGTTTATATTTCTCAAAAACTATGAAATGATATGACTCGTGTCGTTTGATTAAGGGCGCAAATCATTGGAAGCATTAATTACTGCGTGAATATTTGATACTGCTATGTTACAACACACACAACACCATTTGGCGCCAACGTGCGAAAAAATTTGCATATTTGCTTTTGCCGAGAAATAAAATACATTCAGATAATGGCGTCTGCTTTTGATAGATCGCCGGTTTCAAATAATTATAGTCTCATGAATCCATTTTCTAACAAATTGTGTATCAGCTGATTGAATACGTTACCATAATTACCATCAAACCATTATTTAAGCAAATTGTTGTTATAATATAGACACGAAAATGTATTATACATTAAAGTATATACCTATCTGGTTATGATGAGTTCTAATTAATTGCAATTTATGTTATTTTATATAGACACAATGCAAAATGCAGCTGCATGTGCGAGCGTAAAATACACATTTGGAATAAAGTAGAAAATTGGATGGCACGTTTTTATGCAAACAAAAGTAGTGGGTTATATTTCACTGAGAGGGTACTCGAAGGACCAAGTGTTTAATTGTAGGTCCCACACGGAACAGTTATACTCTTGGATATCGGATGTCTATATATCGGATATCTATCATTCAAGAGAAGCGGTGCAGTAAATTATTGCGATCATCCGTACGTTAAACCTGAGACCCTTCGCTCAGTTATCCTAAACCTAACTGGTTGTATAGTTTAGGGTTTAATCTTGTTATTAAATGACACAGTTTTCTATTCCTATGTCGGAATCGAATCGCTGACCTATATTCCCTTTTCAATGTGTGCAAACAATAATATCTACCTAATCTACTCTTATAGTTATAAAAAGAGAAGTACTCGCAAATCTGTTTCATATGATGCGACAATTTTGCTTGTTGACGTAGCCACCGAGGTGGAAATGGACCTCATCAGTCGAGATGATTTTTCGATGGAATTCCGGATCATTTTCATGCATTTCAAGGACCCAATCAGCAAAGACACGACGTTGTTGATGATCGGCCGGCTTGAGCTCTTGTGTTAACTGAACTTTAAACGCCTTAAAACCCAAGTCGTTACGCAAAATACGATGTAATGACGTTTGTGGAATGCCCAATTCCAAAGAACGACGAGGAATGGACAAACTTGGGTTTTCTTCAACACTTTGGGCTACAGCAGCAATATTCTCAGTTGTTCTTGAGCGACGTGCACGGATTTTATTCTTCACATCACTAACTTGTCCCAACAGCTCGAATTTTTTCACCAATTTCTGTATTGCGGTCCGACAAGGTGCTTCACGACGACCAAAAAATGCTTTAGTTTTGCGAACCGTGACTGCAAGATTTTCACTATTTTGGTAGTGAATTTTAATAATTTCAATGCGTTGTTGAAGCGTGTATCGTTCCATTTTTAGTAATGGTGTAGTTTCTACTTGTCAAATGTCAAAGAGTAAAAGCTTCAAAAGTGACAGCTACCGAAATAGCGGGTCATTTACAATAACACAAGGAAAACCCTTAATTCTAAATATATACATGTTTACGTTGTTGGAAATTCTAAAAATCCGAGATACAATTTCACAAATTCAAGTACCTTCGAAAGTTATTATACCTGTGCGAGCTTTAAAAAGACTACTCCAAAACTTCTCTATCGATTGTCACCACCCCACTAACAATGTGACTACATCCTCTCTTTCGATTTCAAAATAGATTGCACGAACCTTATACTACCAATTTCCTTAAAGCGAAAACGAATTGAGTGTCCTTCAACGAAAGCAACTCCAAACTTCCGATATAATAATTAATACAGAGAGCTGATAAGCCCTCCATTTATTCCGAGTTATCCCTTGGTAACGCTGTACCAAATTTGCTGTCAAAGATAACAACATGCTGATACTGTACCGGGAACAATCAAATTTAATGACTGATGATAGATAAATTTCCATTTTCAAAGAAGAATACCGTGATCATGGAGTGGGTGATGTTACGGATAGAATGGTGTGTTTCCTTAAGGGGTAAGGCCGTAAAGTTAGCTGCTATTCGACATCCGTCTTATTCCTATCCGTCATTAAAGTAGTCGCTTAGCTTTGCCTCTTGGAGTTGCTATAGTTTGCAAATACATATTAGTACTCCGTCGAAAATTGTGGGAATAGATTCATTACACATTTCTTACTCAAATTCCGGTTCTCTTTCATTAAAATCTTTCTCTGCTTTACTTTTCGCCAAATGTGTTGCGGGTATCGGTTCGGTGTATGAAATAAGATGTTTCATTTGTTAGGGTATTGGTTAGACAAAGATTTTTTTTCCTACGAAAATTTAGAATCATTTCTTCAATTACAGTACAGGGCGCGACAGCTGGAGGGTAAAAATAAATTGTTGCCAACAACTTTTAAATCACACGGAGTTTGGAAACAACTGTTAGTGAAATTCTAAATGCTATTATCACTTTTTATACCCGAAAAGTGTTAACTTTGTGACACTTTGCCCGCAGTCTTGTTGTAACTACTTTCCACATGAGTAATTACCGATAAAATGGCAAAACCCTGGGTTCCAAAGAATGTCTGAAATAGCAAATTTCCCCATCTCTAAAAAAAATACCCCAGGACAGGACCCCTCCTTTGTTTGTTCGTAGAACACATTGCCAAAAAAGGTGTATAAAGAAACACTAAAGAAATGGTATATGTCTTTAAGATCTCCAACAAATGAAATGGTTGGTGAGAAAAAAGAGAATAAAACCTTCCGGGCATGATATTGGTACCATTCTTTTTATTTTCAAATTATGCAAATTCTCTACCTCGAGGAATGGCAAAACCCATAAACCCCTGAAAAAAGTTTTCCTTAATGGGGTGTAAATATCTTCGTTGGAAAGTTGTGCTCAACACTCTTTGTATACGAGTGGGAAAATATATATGAGTTTTGCTGCAGATTTCCACCTGAATGTTGTACTCGCTTTGGTGTATCTTTGTGTGGTGTATTCCATTGTTTTTGAAAAATCATTGTGTTTTATTGACTGTTTGTGGTCTTTTGACTTTCCTACTTATAACACTCTTCTGGCATCACAGATTGTGGTAGCTACAAGTATACTTCGTTTTGTTTAGCATTAAAGCACTCATAAGAATCTTATTTGTAGCAAAAAGTGAATCCTAACAGTGGTCTGTCTATATAGAGCCTCAGGATTAATGGGACAGTCAAAGTTCAAGAAACGTTGTTATGACAAAGTAATAAATCAAGTAACTTTTGGCTACAACTTAATTTAATAACAGTGGATCTTTATCGGGCCACAGCAACTTTTGTTAATTAAACTCAAAACTCAACTCGTGTTAGCATAAATATCTGAAAGGTAGCGGTACGTGTAACACCATATGGTCGATTTTAATATTTCATTTCAAACTTTTTGGCACTTCTAATGTTAGGGAGACTTTTGCAGCACCTGTGTTTCTAAGAAACACGCAGCATTTCCTTATATACATATAAATGTATTAGAATTGGAAGCAACATTTGTTATGTCTTCCTTGATGTAGATGATTGAGTGGATGTTGTATGGATGTACCTATACTCTCGGTATAATGAAAGGAAAATGAGGTGTGAATGTGTTGATCGAGTGTATTTAACCTATAATACGAGTATTTTGCTTGCTGATAACATTCATCTATAACAAAGCATGGATACTGCAAGTTAATAATTGCATTTTGATTATATTGTGGATCTATTGTAGCCTATGTCGTTAAACCTTAAAAAAATAAAACAATGAAAATATGTAACTGAATCGCGACGCCGAAACAGAGTTGAAATAAAGTAATAAGAATAATACAGACAATTATTTTTCTTCAAAATAACGATTTTGATAAAAAAAAATTTGTGTTCCGTAAAAGTGGTTATTAATTTAGTTGTTCTCTTTAAAATATTCAGTGCACAAATCGCCAACGTACCATTTTACAGCCTACCAACATGAATTGTACCTACCCCGAAATTTAAATTAGATACCGAGACTCGTTCACGAAACATATATACATATTCAATGTACATTTAATATTACTACGCATAAATGTTCTATCTAGTTTCATCTACATATATTATAACATCAGTATGGGTATGCAATTGTAATACGAAAAGGAGTTTTTTATTCACCGGAATCGGCCTGAACATCGATCGGCATTCAAATATGGACTTCAAGCTAAAAGCCACTGTCGAATGTGCATTCATGAATAAAATTTTGTTTGCAATCGAGAGATTTTCTCTCTTTCGGAATTCTTTATTAATTAAATTTCCCTCTGTGCATATTTGTTTACATTTTCCGTATGGACTAATAATTGTTAGTTTTTTTTGGTTTAATATGTATAGTGAGCTTTATATTAGAATTTATCTCTAACACTTCTCTGAGTCATTTAAATAACACGAACACTTGGAGTGCTGTTAATTGGTCAGTTTATACTCGCAGTTTCAAAAATCGCTGACAAAGAACCCTAGATAAGTTCATATATGAAATAATGGGCAGAGACAAATCATACTGAGACCCCCAATTCGCAATCCTCTTGCCGCTGGCCCCCTCAATATATATTCAATTTCGCAATTTTGTTTTCCTATCGGTGTTATGTCAATTAAGAATCCGTGTGACATGCAAAAACATACAAAAATAAATGCTGCCGACCTTGCGACCGTGGGGAAATGTGCTATACTTCGGGAGTACCACATTTTTAATTATAAGTAATTATATATTGTTAAAAGGCGAAAAATTCGATTTTGGTTATAAAACCATCTACAGGAGATGTTGTAATAGACACATACTAGGACAAACAAGGTTAAGTATTTACCTCTTTTCGATATCATTAAGACCGATTTCATGTGTACATTTTTCTTAAATAACTGATTTTATTTTCATGCAACCATTCTGCAATGACAAATTTTTACACTTATTTCTAAAAAAATGCTATCCACGAAAGTAACGAATAACTTAAAATTTAACGTATAAAATTCTATGAACATCATCACCATCAGCTTTGCTCACAGCGGAAGTGGCACATAATTTTTGCGAATGCGTTTGTGACTCAGAATTTTTGAAGTTACGTGACATTAGTCAATAAGAATTATTATGTAACAATACAAGCGCACCAAATCGTGACCACTCCGTAAAAACATAGCTTGGCCATATTATTCACTCCCTTTAATCCGGGTTAAAGATTACACCCGGGTTTAAGTGAGTTTAAACAAAAGACTAAACCCAAGTCCATAATATTCAGTCGTTAAACCTGAACAAAAACCCAGTTTTTTAAACTTGACAGCGGATTTAACCGCAATACGGAGACCAGTTTAAGTACTTTAAATCAGGTTAAACCTGATAGAAATAAAAAAAGTAGAAAAGTGAAATAGAAAATAAAAAGTAGTAAGAATCAAAAAAAATGGATTTCATTCGTAAAATGGATGAAATTTTGATGTCTTCGTCAACAAAAAATACGAATTTGTCGGAGAGGTGATGGTAAATCAACGAGGGCGGCGGGTCGTCGAAAATATCGAATGCACAAGCGGGGTTTCGTCGATGATTACGATGTGTTTGATTTTCGGAAATAATTGGAGGCTATATTTCATAATTCGACTAAAGCACTAAAGACAAAAATCGGCACACTACGAATCAAACCAATTTCCAAGTGACAAACAACAACAACAAAAAATTAAACGGTTTAAAGTATTTTAAATCCGCATTTAAGTCCATCTTTAATCCAGCGGGTTTAATGCATGTTTTTCAGTAAAATGTAAACTTAAAAAATGCGGATTAATGATCGGGTGTAAAATTAACTTGAAACTGAGTTACACCCGGAGTGAATAAAATGGCCATAAGTAACGGGAAATCGGCCGGAGTTGGTGGTCTCAGTATTGTCTCTGATAATGGTGATCCTTAGTCGTTCGTCAACATGTATGTTTTCTTATTTAATTTAAATTAAAGCCAAAAATACTGGAGAAATACTTTAAAATGTATAAATCTGAAATTTGTGGCGTGTTGGGTACTTAAGCGTGAAGTACTTATCCGGGTTTTACTGTAGTACCGACATAGAAGTCACGGCTATGATATCGTTTAGTCGTCCTTCGAACAAAAGTTCGACTAAGTACAACAATACAAATTTAAACCAATTACTCGCAGATGTGTCAAATGGGTTTTCCAATAAAATTCATTGTTTCATTTTTAAATATTTACACCTCTTTGTCTGTTCTCGTACCTCATTCATACTTGGTTAAACCTATATATGCTATAAGTATATAAAATATCACAAAGCACTGTGTGTCGGTATGTAAACCATAACCTACATACATATTCTTGCTGTTATTTTTCCAAAATTGTTACAAGACGTATATGAACTCGAATCTCTTGTAATAATTACATTCTGGTATATTTAATATAAATTATTGCTCAACGTTTTGGATAACTCGAACTCCTACACTTATCTCAACATCAAATTATACACGCTCTTGTTCTATCAACGTAACTGAACAATGATAATATGCTGTTCTGTCAAAAGAACATACTTTCTAAAGCATTAACAATACACATTCACATATCACATATTTACATAGGTACTAGCTACAAGCACCAATTTGCGTGGTGAAGAAAGTTCAACCAACATCTGACACGAACACTTTTATATAATGTTATTTTTATAATGGAGACATTTTTGAACTAGTCCCATCGAAGGTTGCAAATGAACCGTGAAATAAAGATAATATGTATATGCCAGAGATGGTTAAAGCTTACATCCGAGGGGCGTTGATAGCTACATGTGCTTGTAACTGCCTTTGTCGTCGCCCATATCGTACATCGTACATTTTTGGCACAAAAAAGAACCGTTTACCGAACCATCACCCGTGGTATTATGTATTAATATCTTGATCACATCATTGATCATCGCAAGGCGGCGATGAAGTACGGTGTTATGGTATCATTGTCAAGATGAAACAAAATGACTGGAAATTTTTCGACCCAGATGAGCATAATTTCATCCCCCATTTCCATATTAAAAGGAACATTCATACAATATTTCATCATCGTATGTATATAATTTCGATGACGAATATAGAATTACAGAATTACATCTTATAATTAGTTGATGAAGTGCTTATAACAATTTATTTTTAATTTTTGTTTTCATCATCAACTAGCAACTACCCCCAAATTTTTTACTTAAATATGCACACAATATTAGTCAAAGTAGCAAATGTAACATTTAACTTTCTGCTTAGAACACTGTGCAATTATATAGTAGTTAAGCTTAATCTGTTTTCGTTAGTGGGGATTTTGTATTCGTAAAACTATCTACTTAGCGGTATCTGGACACAAAGTATAGCTGGTTGTATAGAAAAAAATGAGCGTTCCTACCTGTCAGCCAAACCAAACAACTGTGTTTTGTGTTGCCACAGATGCCATAATTTATTGTTATTCTATGTACAAATAAATTATATGCAGGGAAGGTTTTCCAGTAGAGTATGTAAATAAAATGCTGGACCGCATCGTAACAAGTTATCGTTTGCTTCTCGGTATTGGCAAAGGTAGAACATGATGGCGGTGTTACTTTGAGAAAAATAACCGTTTTCAGGAATGTTCCTTCCCGACCTGTCAGTCCTAAATAGAATAGATGTGCAAAGTGCTTATACAGGTATATACAGATGAACATCACAAACCGTTGCTGTAATATTTACTATCCGTAATATTTTACAATTACTTGAATTGAATATTATGCCGAGCCGGAAAGGTTGTTCTTTTTTGAAGATGAGATATGAAAACGTATACTAAAATTGTGATGGGATATTTATTTACATGAAATAAAATGCAAGTTATGGCGAAGTTTATGAAATGGGGTTAATATCTCTAGTTCTGACTTCAGGCGGATGCATTTCCAATTGCGTAAATGGTTGTTTGCGCTCTGCCAAAGAAAAATCAGCCACATATTTTAAATCAATCATTGCTCTTTGCAAACAAATACATATATACACTAAGTTTGCATATTATAGCTTATTACTCAACCGATTTTAAATATGCACACAAATTCGATCAGAGAGGCGAAGTGGAGGAACAACAGACAGCTATGTGGGAAGCAAATTAAATTAACTGGACTATTTGGTAGCTGCTGTCACTATGTATAGAATGTTGCCATACGGAATAAAGACCTTAACAAAAACAGTGTTGTGCCAAGCTATATTTTTGTATTCCAGTCCTTTTTGGAGGCATTTTTTTTTAGTTTTTTAATTATACGTGTTTTCTTTTGTAATTCACTTTTTAGAAATTATAGCAGTTTATTATGTATTCTTCCCCTAGTGCTGTCAACAAATTCAGTTCAAAGCGATTGCTCACTTCGACAAGCTGGCATTTATGGCACTTAGGAATATTTTAATAGGCCATACATTTTTTTATTAGGTCAAACTGTTATAGCCCGTGCCTAGTAGGAGCAGTGGTATATCTACAAAAAATGTCTCCAATTATGAACCAATAAGGTTTCAACTTAAGCGATTAGCTCCATTGGGCTATAACAATTATTATCTGTCTTAAGTCACGTAGACATTTCCAAGCGCTATAGAGGGTACATTTTATTTTACTTAATTCTTAGCAAAACTTTTTCACCCTCTTTTATAGATAAGTCCCAGAAGCAAAATACTGACGATTTATACATTTTGAAAATTATATGAAATTTACAATTATGACTTCAGGGATGTTAAGCTAAAACTTCCATCCTAACAAGAATGGTAAACTATGGAGAAGTCTTGTTGGAATAAACTACTCCCTGCGGCAAAATTTCGTATATTTTGTTTGTTTATAACCTTATAAGCCTCTAGTTTCTATTTACTTATTTTTTTTTTGTTTTGCTTCTGGTTGTCACACAAAATGTACTCAAGGTAGTTTTAAGCGCCCAAAAGAAAACTGGAATGCGGAAATTTTTCTTTTTCCAAACGTATAGAGAACGTTCAAACATAAATGCACGAGAAAAATCTTTTAAAGTACGCTAACTACTCCCTCCGGATGTATAAAATTTAATTTACATGGAAATGAAGGTCTGGAGGGTTGGATCGTTCTGCGTACAACTGTCTAGCGTTTTCGTCATGTAAGCAGGAGTGATGTATGCAATTTGATGCGGAGGTGCGCATCAAAAGGAAGAATCATGTTTTATTTATATGTTGTTAGATATTTCCAATTGAATGAGTAAAAATGTTATATTGCAGACAGAATAAGCGAAAAATGTATGAATGTACATATATAGCGCAAATATATACATTTTCAATCTATAAAGAATGAAAAGCGAATTTCATTTCACCACAAGCGCTTTTGATATTTGAAACACGATTACGGAAATTCCCAAATGAATTGCGAAGTTATATACGAGTGTACGAAAAGCGTGAAACAAAGGCATATTATAAATTTGCATTTACTCATCTTAATGTCCTCAATAAAGAATTGATTTAGAAGACAATAAATTGAGATATCATTATTTTATTTCTTTGTGTATCGAATTTAAATTTGTTTGGTAAAGCCGCAATTTGATAAAGGTTGACATAATTTTGAAGTTAGAGAAGGAAACAGAAAATGTCAGGTTCACATCGTTACATAACGATGGGAGAAGCTGGGGGTGGTATTTAGCTAAGATAACGGATATGCTAATGATTTGTTATGAGCTCTACTCTTTTTGTTTTTGCTCGGCCCAGTATATGCGTATACTTATATCGAATATGGTGGCATAGTAACAAATGCACGCTTAAATATAATTTTGCAATCGATGCTTTTCATATTTAGACGATGCATTGTTTTACCGTACAGTTTCATTTATTTAATTTTAGTGCATAATAAAAGCGAGTATTAACTACTTATATATTTTGCTACTATATATTATACCTATCATCTTTTCTTGATTCTTAAGGTTACATCTCTCCAAACGTATATCGTTATAAAGTTTATTGCTTATTTTCTTCCAGTATTTTTAAATATAAGTAGTTTAAATACATGTATTGGCTGAGATTCACAAGCTGCATAGCTTCAAAATAAGGGACAACAATAAAAAACTTTTCCCACTATCTTCCATGAATACAAAATATTTTACGGTACGGAAGGTACATGAATTCCGAACAAATTTGAAGGAGCACTACAAGACAAAATAGAGCAACTTTTGATATTCACTGCCGCCGTCGTTGCTTAGGTATTCAAACTATCAACTCTCTATCTAAAGTTGCCGTCATTATATCCAATTAGGTTGGAACAATGTGATGTCGGAAACAGAAAGGGGAATCGGTGTAGCTAGTCGAAATTTTATTCAACACACAATTTTCATCTACCTATATACGATAGTCATAGTATGTACAACATGGGAGGAGAAAGAAGTCGTTACATAGCGGATCTGAACTCCAAGCCTGCGGATATGTTTCAGAAGGTTCAACTATCATATATAGACACTATTACTATAATATATAACTCTGACCGTTGTCCCGAGGCAAGCAAAACTAAAAGAGACTGCACTGCAGCACTATGATAAATCATTTCGTTATGAAAACTTTTCGTACTAATAAAACTCATGGGATCAAAGTTCATGCAGCTAAACGATAGAGTGGACCGAAATACAGTCTCCTACTTTTTTATGAACAGAGAGAGATATATATAATATGTACTCCTCAGGACCATGTAACATAAATGAAAAGTAGGATATTTTCCTATAATAATTTTTAATAAATGGTTGTGCAATTTTGAGACAATTGAATTTATTTTCGAGCCCTTTCGTATACCTCCAAAAAAAAATTGCGAAAACTACATTCCCGTGAATTTATCTGGTCGGCATCGTTCTCGCTTTCTCTATTGGGAATCATGAATTGAAACTAGCTTCTTTCCCTCATACAACTTAAGTAAAACTCATGAATATTCATTATAGTTATTATGGAGTTTTATATTTGTATACATACATATTTATTTATTAAATGTCAGAGAGAAGAAGACTTTTTTGTTGGACAGCACTATAGGTGAAAAGTTTTCAAAGGTATGTGTACAAAATTTGTTGACTGCTGGAAATTTGATGAAATGCAAATTATAATTAGTCACATAATTATTATGAAATTTCATTATTTTCTAAGCGTTCCGTTACAGCCGATGACGTTTCCATATCCCGTGAGAGTAAAATTCAAATGCCAGCAAGCGTGTTGAGTTAGGTTATGAACTTTGCCGGAGGCAGTTACGAGTATGTACTTCATTTGAATAATGTGTAGTTTGATTTACATTGTGGCAGCTAAATGCAAATTATCGTGACACACGACCTTTTGTCAGCTGTTTAATTTCAAATAAAGTGGAGAGTTAAATTAATGCGTTTCCCGTTAGCTGGCATTTCATGTTAGTAGAAAATATATTTTGGTACACAAATGTATGTGAACTTTAATTGCCAAATAATATTATGTTACCAATTTAAGAAAGAAAACAGTGGCATACATATATTAGCTGTCGTTTTTGACATAGTAAATATAATGTGTACCCTCCAGAACCACGCTTTCCAATTCTTTTTGAGAGTAGACTTCCTTTCCAGTATAGATAGATACATTTGTATTATTTTGTAAGTGCATTATATTATTTAAGTTACAATATTTGCATACAAATGCAGGTTCAAAATGAAATAATTTCTTGAACATAATAGAGATAATGTCACTTGGGCCATATAATACGGTACTTAATTGAAAAAAATACCTGAACATATTTGAAATTCAAATTACTCTTATTGAGAAACAACATTAAAAAAATAAACAAAATATTTCACCAAAAGCATATGAGAAATAGTCTCATAAAGCGATATAAAAATAGCTATACGATATTAAAAATATGCGAAGAAGATATGAATGAGTTGATATGAATGTTAAAGTTTTTGTTTATGCATGAACAAAGTTCGTTTTGTTTTGATTCACTTACAAAAAGTGATTGTCTTTAATTGACTTTTTTTCTTAAGATACATTTTTATATAATTTTTAATCACACTCAACCTGAAAATATGAATTATTAAAATCCCATTAGAAAACTAATGGCATTTCGCAAATTCAAGTACACAAAAGAAAACACTGACAGAGACTTTACCAATTATAAAATTAACTAATACTTTGTGTTACTTTGAAAGTCCTCTCCTTAATAATGTTTTCAATAATAGACTTTCATACTTTTTAGCACAATGAAGGAGTGACTACTCAATTGGATATAGCACATAGTTATATCGGTGAAGAGTATAGAAAGTGATAGTAAATGCTCCAAGAAAATAGCATAAAAAAGACAAAAGAACCAATGTGATGGACAAAACGTATAATGGAAATCCAAAAATATGAAAAGATTATTATTTTTATTTTATGGAAAGACTAAATCTCGAAGTCTAAATCGAAACTCACCATCTTTTGCTTGATGTTTAGACTGCATATGACTACATATTTGGAGGCTAACTAGTTTTGGCACTCATGCGCCCAACTCGCTGCTCTGTTAAGGACGAACAAAATTCCATCGAAATTTTTGATGTCGAAAAATGTAGGTAGGTACAAAACGTGATGCACTGACTTGTGCATTTTTGAATATTAAACATGCCGAAGTCTGCAATGGGTTGTTATGTACTCAATGAAGTGAATATATAGTGTCACTTATTTATGAACTATATCAACTGTGCCTCTATTGATTTAGAAACCATCCAAGGCAATGCAGCAAAGAGGAATTTGGAAGAAGTAATAGAGGGATATGGATCGATTATTATTAAAAAGTGCCAAGACACCTGGTTAATAAATTGTTATTTTTTAAATACCAAACAGTAAACCATTGGCCGTGGTGCTCAAAACCAACCTGAAGTTCCCTCGATTCATTTATCAGCAATATGGGATAACCATTCTATTTCATGGTTTAAGTTTTTTTTCCATATATATTTAACAAAGCTTTGATCTCGCCCATATTATCTTCCGAATTTAATTGCGTTTTGATTTATCAATTTTAACCGTATGGTGTATCACACTTTTTAATTATAAGACCCGTTAACTTTCTAACATGACTAGCACCATAATGGCAATTCTTTTCCATGAAATGTTTGCACATTTCAAATTCGCAATATTTTGGCTTCTTTTTAGTATAATAAAAACTAAATCCATCAATTTTGTCTTAACATTTTTAATCTACATGCAAATTATTTTAATCTCTTTCGCAAGATATCAGAATATTAAGCATAATGTTGAGTGTGTACTCATTGCCGGGAAATTATCCTCAAACGTGTTTGTTTTGACACTGTAGTCAAGGGGGAAGAGTAAAACTGAAACGTCTAAGTTAGAAAGTTGAACAGGCTCCAATTTCACATTAAATAATAAACAAATAAATTAGATTTCTTCTTAATCCTTTCACAAACAAGATTTCCATTTATGTTTTTTTTCAGCAACGATGTGTTCTACTAGCGCATGGCGATATGGGCACCAAAAGACAAATAAACAAAAACCTCCCGTGAATAATTTATAAAATTGCCTGGTTGACTGCAAGTGAAATTAAATAAGTATTCTTGAACCAAAAGGAGAAAGAAGTTGGTCGTAAACGAGCAAATTAACATCAAGTGCAGACAGTGAACCGATGCCATCCCCATCAGGCAAATGTGTGGTAAAAGATTGCCCAGGCATCCTACGTCAATTGTTCTGTGGAATCATTTATTATTACTTCCGATTGATGCAAAAGGATAACCATTTGGATCAAGAGTAGGCAATGGATTGATACGAAGGCATTAGTAACACCAACATAATAACATCAACAGTAATCTATCTACTTGTGCTGTGATTTTGGCTATCCTGTCCAACCATCAATCACACGTCACTTCAATGCGCCCATACCATTATGTTTCAGTAATTCATTTAGGACATGGATAATTACCATTTGGAGTCAATACGAAACGTTGCACTTCCACGATAGCGCACGTTTTTCAAGGGAATTTTCCTCAATTATCATTCTTGCAATTGGATATTCGCGATATAATATAACCACCTAACTTTGCATTCAGTTACACAGTTGAAATCATATTAAATACATTTGGCATGCAACAATAGTCGCCGCATTGTGGTCCAAAATGAATTTTTTGGTTACAAAAATCATATGAATATATCGCTACAATTGTTCTTCTTAAAGGAAAGTTCCAAGTCTATAAAATAAGTGAACATGCTGTTTTTAAATCCTAGGCTGAAGTAAGATTTTCTTTGAAAAAGCAATTAACAGAGAAAGGTATTAAAGAAAAACTTTAAAAACAAAGAAATTTTACAAATCGTAAAAAGGGCTATTTAATTGTTCACAAGGTGTTCCAAAATATTTTTTTGGAAATATAAATAGTGGATGCATAAAGTAAACGAACCAAGTTTTAATGTTTTTAGCAAGTATTTAAGCTGTATTTTTTTTTATTTTGTGGCGCTTCAGTATATCCTATAAACTGTTTCAGAGATATGTTTAATATGAAACAGTGTTGAAGAAAAGTAAACGGACAAAACAAAAATAAAATAAAATACAAAATATGTATTCAAAATATTACGATTTAAGATTAAGATTTATTCAAAACCCAATTGACATTTATATAAAAAGGGGCGTGTAATTGGGTAGATTTGTTAACGATCAAAATAATAAAGAAAACTATTTTTAATTGTTATAAGGAGAAAATTTCATATTGCTATAATTGCAAAAAATATAATAAAGAAGTACGTTTTTTCTGTTTTTTTTTTCACTCTGCAACAAAATTGACCAACTTTGAAAAGCTCTATAAGTCAAACTTGTTAGAAGAAAATTATTTTGTTTGCTGTTTTTGAAGCTCCGTTTATATTTCAATAAAATTAAAAAAAAAAAAAACAATAAAAATAAAACATTGAATTTATTATTTTCGATACGAAATTTGCCTTTTTTGCCGTAGTGAATGCAAACTAACCAGACGGACTAACTGAATTACGTTTCAATTTGAGATTGAGGCTGAATATTCCGCTGTGTGTATTTTAGCAATGGTTTCGCCATGTTATTAGCTAATATTTAATGATACGGTTCCTTACCAGAAATCAATAAATTGTGTAAGCTTCACCCGATATTTTTAGACCAAACGAAAATGCTAAAATCAATTAATTCAAAGGGACTAGAAGTCCAACTCTAGAGTGGTATCTAAATAATAATATATTTGTGTGAAGGCATTTTATTGAGTTCAATGGGAATATGAACTGTGGGTTGGGTAGGTATAGCACCATGTACTCGTCTCAAATCTGTTTGACACAAAATATTAATCTTATGTCGTTTTTCATAGGGACCACAAGATATTTTTTTCAGATCTCTGATTTAATGCGGCTCATGGAACGTGCAACGAAATTCATCTGCTTTTGTAAATGGATTAGTGCGTAATTTGACAGCAATATCAGCTGTTCAAATTGAATTCGTTTTTGGAAAAATCAATTATGGAAATGGACTTGAAAAATGCTTCCCCTGTTGTAGATACAAATAGAGTAGTTTCGCTGATTCATAATTTCCAGATGAACAGGAAGACAATAGTTCCTCCAAAATTATATCCATGGCTATTCATGTATATCTTACCCGACTGGACACAGGGAGGGTTATGTTTTTCGCGCGTATCCTATGTGCTTTCCTACATGAAGCCCTCTGGCCTAAACGGCTTGACCGATATGTCAGTCGGATGGTACTCAATACTCATATATTTGTTACGCTGTGTAGTCTCCGGTTGTCAATTAGTTAGATAGAGGTAGGTAAGGTTAGTTTAATATGTCTTCTGTTCATATAATTTCAATTCTTTTTTTATATCCAGGTGGATTTTTTGGTTTTTTAAATTAACTTTTTTTAATTTGTTTTTTTACGAAACTTCTAAAATGACAAAAAATAGCTGTGCAAATTATAATTGCATTTGTGGCAGTTTGTGTAAATCTGAAAAAATAGCGAGATCTGCAAAAAGTGATCCGAATAAAAAAAAGATTGATTTTTTTCCCAATGGAACACAAAAAGTGATTGATTTTTGTCCCAATTGAAAACCACATTAATCTTAGCCTAATTTGGAAGGCATTCTTTTTCTCGTGGCTATGAATTGCAATGCATTACGTGTATGTGCTGGTAGACAATAGAAGAATATATTGCGGGAGAAAACTAAAGAGGAAATGACATCATGTTCATTCTTCGGGTGCATTTTCTTTTGTGCACAAAGAGAGTCCCTGAAGCGACAGAAACAAGAAAAGACGGGTATTTTCATTTTTAATAATATTGCAGAAATAACAAATATTCAAACTAAATATTGGAAGTATAAATCATAAGCCAGTGTGCGATTGCATCTCAAGCTGACGAAATTCTTTACAGATTTCTCATATATTTAAAAGAAAATTTGTTCCCACAAATTTACACAGGTGTTCATGTTACCTTGTACATTTTTGTGGGAAGAAATGTGTAAACCGTTTGCTTGTCGGGAATAATTCTCGTACTCAAGTTCGTATAGAGAACACCAATGTGGTCACAAAACCCAACACTGCAGGTGCCTTATAAATTATGGAACCATAGGATTCATTATAACTTCTGTTAAACCGCCTCAAGCTGTAGTATCGTTCCAACTAAAAATACCATGGCATTATTTTCTTCCTAGAGATTCTCAACTACGACCGGATATGGAATATACCTAACAAAATAAGCACCCAGTATAATATACAACAACAACGAAATAAAATCCCTCCACAGTTCCGAAGCAATAAGCAATGAAGTGAAACACGTTGCTGGAAAGCGGCTTCAATGTAAGCACCAGCTATTCGAATGAAATTCCCAAACGTATGGTGTGAACAAGAATGTATTCGTACGTAAATTACTCTTGCACGCTCCTTTTGTGGATTGAGGTCTACGCAAAAATGTTTTCAGCTGTTATGGGCTTTAAAACAGTGCATTCGCTTGGAAACACTCATTCGCGTGTGTCTGGATGCAGAAAATTGTTGCCCGATTTTCTTTGATAATAATTCAACTGAAAGCAATTTACATTCGGCGGCATTTTCGCGAGAATCACTGCTGTTGCAAAGGTATCAATGCATGAATGCTGTGTGGAGTGAATGTTCGCTGAATTATCGAACTTATTCACCTTCCTAGTTATTTATTTCGTGCAAGTTGGACCTATTTGATGGTTTTTCGACGTAAACAATGTGAAGAAACAAATTAATTCCAAGAACTTGAGTAGAGATACGTATTGTGATTTAATTGTATATCCTCATGCAAAATAATTCCCTATTTAGGTTAGAATGACATGCTATCATAAAATGAAGCTGTAACAAATACAAATTGCTGTGGCTTAACATAAAGGGTCTTTCATAGGGGTTTTTCTTTTTCAGTTCAGAGCTGAGCACTGAACGGTAAATAGTATTCGCTACTGAGACATGTTGGAACGTTATTTCTTTGAGCAATTCCATGAATTGGTTCCAACAAGACGGTGCCACAAGCAATGCACCGGGTGCGACAATCGAGTTATTGAGATCTCAGTTCAGTGTACGTGTTATCTCGAGAAACATACCCGCCTATTCGCCGCCAAAATCGTGTGATTTAACCGCTACAGACTTTTTTATGAGCTACATTAAATGATTGGTCTATGCCAACAAGCCGGCGACTTTAGAGGAGCTTAGGGCCAATAGAAATAGAAATGATAAGGAAGATGTTCTAAGGTACTTGTACAGCCCCGGAAAAATAAAAGAAACGCCTAGTGATTTTTACCATTTCACCTCCTGATAAATATCTGAAAACGTTTTCCAATTCAGCTGGTCGAGCATATAATTTTAATTTACTTCCACTAGTCGCACACATCCTCTAACAACCAGAAAAATAGAAAATTGAAATCAGCTTATTGAATCATCTATCAAAAACTCAAACTTGTCACTCCTATAGCTGGGGCTGAAAATAACATTTATCGAAACAACAAACAAAGCTTCAAGCCCACCGCGCTTTAATTCTCGATATAACATATATGTATATAACGAAATAAACTAGTTTCAGCCTTGTCTTTAAACGTACGTGACCTACTCATCTACTTTCTTAATCTTAGTTACACAAACTTCAGCTCCTAACAACGCAACGCATCAACGATTTAAAAAAAAAACTTGTTATTAAAACTCTAATTGAGGCCAAAGACCAAATTTGAACCTAAAATCTTTTACTGCCATTCCCTCTCTATGGGAGCACCGATCATAGTCTCAGCAGTCCAAAGGGAATATTTACAATTTAACTCAGCTCAGCACCATATAATATACATATATCACCCTACAACCGAAAAAAATATATACCTATATGAAAGCTGAGCTGTTAAAAGAAATTATACCAACTGAAATTCAAATGGTGAGAAAATAGGTGACGGAGGACAAAAGGACTGCGGCACAGTGAAGTATTTTGCTTTTATATCGCTCTTCGTGTGAAATGTTCGCCTGAAGGAAAGTTCTGGTTGGACTTTTTTTTGTTGCTTCCTTGGTTAACGTTTACTTTGCCTGGAAGCTTATGGAATACTTATTCTGTGCGACTTTATATAGAGCAAAGTAACAGAAAGAACAAATATATTAAGAAGAAAAATGTGCGGTAGGAACACCATGTCCGGAAAAGTATTTAAGAGCAAACGACAGACCGTGTGGTTGTATGAAAACTGTACGTAGTTAGGACGCAATAATATTTGGAGCGCTGATAATGTACTGCAATTTTTGATTTAGACAGCATCCACCAAGTGTCTAAAAGATTAAGAACTGCTATTTGTACCTACTGCACAGCATTTTCAAATGTTTTAGCTAAAATTGCACTTTGCTTTTAGGCTACTCTTATATTTTATGTAGAGTTTATTTTACCCAATGTCGCTCCTGGGCTTTGAGCTACCCTTCCCTACATTATATAATAAAATTAAGTACGCGGACAAGATTGCAAAATGGCAAAGAAGAAGAAAGTTTTGTGCGACAGAGCCGTGGACTTTATTTTTTTGTTTGTTTGTTGTACCAGCATTACTTCTGCACTTAGGATGTTGTAATTTGAAGTCGTTTATGTATAGGTCTTCAGAAACTAGTAAGATGAGAAAAGTTATTACTCTTGTTTGATTATGTTTACTGTATTGTCTGTCATGTTATGTTTTATTTCGAGGAACAGTTTCGTTAGGTTCATTAAAGGGAATGAAAATTTGATGTTAGTGCAGGATCTCCTATAGTCGAACTGCTATTGATTTCACTTTTTTTAATTAAGTTGTGTCCTTTGTCAGGATTCTCGCATAAACCTCAAAACCAACTCGGTCATAAGATCAACCTATAAAAGAAAAATTGGTAGGCAAACGTATGTTTTTACAACCACGAAGTAATGTAAAGAACATATTAGGAATGTGACAACTTTTCATATTAAATAATTATATGCCTTGCAAAGTTATCAATGACACTATTATTTCACACAACACAAAAATAAATAATTGATAGGAAACTATACACCCGAAATGCAAGTGGCAAACAAAATTCATGTAAAAAATTATGGATTATTTGCTTTGCATTTTTATTGTAAAAAATTCTCCGACAATTTTTCATCCACCAATTAAGTGACCTATTTAAATTGTTTGCGTTCACATGTAAGATTGTAATCGAAAAAAACCTTTTTTATTATTTTTATTATTGGATATACTGAAAGGATTTTTCCTTCGTTACTGCGTTATCGTATAACTGTATCGATACTGTAGCTAAAGCAATTTTTTATGTGTGCTTCTATTATGATGTGTACTAGCTGTAGCTGTCATTGGAATAAAAACAAAGCCTTTCTTTTGCAGTGTTTTTTATTCAACCAGGTATACATGAGATCGGTTGAATTGGCATGACCCCTATAGTACACGAATCACCAACCACGAAGAATTTGTTAACTAAAACAGATGGCAAAATTACCATCGAAATTAATAATAGTTAATGGCTGACCAACATACCGCCAGCATTGCAGCGTGGGTATGCGCCGTAGATTTTCATTATATTATAGGTAGAATCAACTGCATATTATGTATAGTAGGTATCTATCGCCTGCACCAGTTGCAGATGCCCCTTTTTGGATGCATGCCAGCGCCAGGACAATCGAAATAAAATGTAATGATGATTGCGTGTTGACGAGCTTTAATTATTCACATACACATCTGCATTGGATATGTTTCCGCAGTCTGCATTAAAATATTATGGGTGCCCACAATCCTGCCATTGCAAAATGAAATGAATATCAATTAATTTAAATTAAAATCTGTCACTGTTACTTTCAAATCTCGAAGTTGTTTAGAAACATTTTCCTTTTATTAAATTTTGTAATTATGTTGCTTGTTGCATTTTCTTCTACTTGCAATAAACCAAGAACACGCAATAAATTCTGAAATCTATATCATTAAATAAATTTAACTGCGAGCGAACAGTTATTTCAGTGTGAACCTAGGGTATATCTTTAAATTGGAAAACTGAACTAAAATGTATTTTGTGTACACAATGGTACATAAATACAATTCGGAGGAGTAGGTATTTCCTTTATATTTCAGTTGGCAAAAGGCGAACAAAGCGCTTGGATTATTGGAATGGCACTTTATTCCCCTGTACAGAAGTTTAAATTGCAGCCAAAGAGATATTCCGATATCGAGAACAAACGGACTTTAAAATTTATTGAAAATACTTTCTGCTTCTCATTGTCAACTTTGGTGTATTGTTTTGCTGTCTACGTTTTCCACTTCTCTCTACGTTGCTGTTGAATTGAATTCGAATGCAATAACGTAAAGATTGCTTTTTCTTTCTATTCTTTGTTTTGTTCTGCATTTGGAAGTAAATTCTATTGTGAAAGATTGCTGGTGTAGAACATTATAAAAGTATTCCAATTGTCTTCACGAAAAGATTTTTTAAATTGAATACTCGTACAACCAATATAAAATATATAAATTATAGAATTCTTACGAGTAACTACATTTCTATAACAATATTTTAAATGGTCTGTCTGAACGAATATATTTTGCAATGTAATTTCCAAAAATACCAAAACCACTTTTAAAATAGGTAATTAACCCGATTTTTATGAAACTTTTCTCTGTAATAATTAAATAATCAAAGTTTTCTCTTCATGTTTACAATATAGTTATCCACATCCATATACATCAGGTGCCATACAAAAAGTAAGTGCTAAAAAACACCAAAAGTCGACTTTGCTATAAGATCCACATTGAATTGAATGGAAGACACAGGTCTTCCTACATAAACATTACCAGGGAAACAAACAATGACTTAACAGATAATCGGTAGTATGTGACAAGAACGAAATAAGGCACTTATATATACCATATAAACTGAAGTGTGGCGCAAGGATAAAAATCTCATTTTTAAAAGCTCTGTCGACCAATGTCACCACTGAAACCGAAATGCCCCAAAGGAGTGCTGGAAATTCTTATTTTGAAAGCGTCGCACATTCAATAAACATTGAATATATATTATTAGTTTATACCACAAAATCTGACAACAAATAACCTATAATTTCTCTATTTGCGGGAGGGCATTTCGTGTAGCACAGCGCCGACACTCTCTTTGAGGTAATTTCATTGGAAAAAGGTACACGAAGCCAATCTTATAACCGCACTGTACATACTTTGGGAAACTAATAAAATTTATGCAAACCACTTTTTGTCGTCGATTTCTAAGCGAACCTGCAACCTTCGCAGGATATTGTCTGTGATGTGTAAATACTCACAGCAACTCATGGCCTACGTTATCCAGATGAGCAACTTTTGGAAATCCCTTCACGTATCGCAGTTGAAGTGCTAAGGTTTCATTTGTTAAAACGTACGCCACCACAAAAGCAGCGAAGTACATATAAAAATCCTCAATTTTTAAAGGAAAAAAGGTGAAATAAGCTTTTATATCCAGGATTTTGTTCTTTTCGTCAGCTACTCACTGACGAATATTGATGGGTCTGATTTTCTTTCTCTTAAGTGCAAAATAAACATTTAAATGGAATTGATGATTGAGAGAGCGGCTTACTATAAGACCGATGTTTCCGTTTATTATTTGCTGTTCTCATTGGGGTAAGAATTATGTACCATAGGTAATGTTATTGATACTATCGTTATTCCTGAGAATGTTATTTGGCATTTTTATGCTACTCTATCCTATCTATCTACCTACTTAAATTTAAATACCTAATGTATTCTTGGCATATATGGTATCTGCGGCGGAAAGTGATTTCTTGATCTCAATGGGTTCAAGTGCAGGCCTATGTATAGCGTAGCCTCATTAAATTCGACTTTGCGTTATTTTAGCGTAGGCTTCCCATTCCATTCCACTCCAAATTATATTATATCTTATATATAAATATGTGAAGGCTAACAGTTAAGAACCATTTTCAGTGCCTTAAACACAATATATTCGCTTGATTTTTTTGTTGGGAAGTTTATGCAGATATGCAATACTGCGTGTAATTTGTTTTCCAATATATATAATAACTAGCGGACCTCCGCCTGTTTTGCTGGGCGTTAAAATTTTAATTATTTACAGCTTCACATTTTGCTTCGGTGAGTCGAGGAGCTTCGAAAAATGTTTATGGTATTTGATACGAATTTCTTTTAATATTCTAGAGAATTAATTTGTATTGCCTCGCCTGATCACAATTTGCGTAACACATTGACCTGTCACTCCACAGCACCAGCGTGCCCATCAGAGACAATACTGAGACAACCAATTTCGGCCGATTTCCCGTTACTTGCCTACAAACTATATTTTTATGGGGTGGCAAATGCTAAGTGCGCTTGTATTGTTACATAGCAATTCGTATTGGCAAATGTCACCTAACTTCAAAAATTCCGACTCACCAACACACTCGCCTTGCATATGCCACTTCCGCTGTGGGCAAAGTTGCTGACAGCGTTCATAGAATTTTATCCGTTAAATTTGAAATTATTCGTTACGTGCGTGGATAATAATTTTTTTTAGGAATAAGTGTTCATTTGCTAAACTTTTAATAAAAAATTAGCAACGTAGATTGGTTGAAGGAAAATAAAAACATTTTGAGTACATTTTTTCCAGTTATCTAAGAAAAATTAACCCATGAAATCGAAGTTAAAGATATTCAAAAGCAGAAAATACTCAACCATGTTTGTCCTAATAAGTTTCTAGTATATAGAACATCTCCTTTAGATAGTTTTATTAACCAAACAAATCAAATTATTCGCAATTTAACAATTTATAATAACTACCCAATGGCATTCAGCAATGAAAAAATGTGTAATTCCCGAACTCTAGCACATTTCCCCGCGGCAGCATTTATTTTTGTATTTTTTGTATGTTTTTGCATGTCACACGGATTCTTAATTGACATTGCACCGATAGGAAAACAAAATGGCGAATTTAAAAATAAATTGAGGTGGCCAGCGGCAAGAGGATTGTGAGTTGGGGGTCTCAGTATGATTTGTCTATGGTGCCCATAGAAGTATTCACTTCAAAAATTAAGTCGAAAGAATAGAAAAAAAAAATGTTTATATCTCGACAACAGAAAACATTCGTGATGCGCGTGGCATTTCGAATAAAAAAGTTTTCGTGAAAACTCGCCGCCTCCATAAATGCCGTGAGGTAGACCATTTTGTAAGTGAACCGCCAAACGGACGACATTTGGGTGACGGTCGTGGGTCGGAAAAGAAAAAACCCGCCACACAGCCTCGTTGCAGTTCACGTATTTGCCCAATTAATAGCGAGTCACCTCATCATACTTTAGTCACGTATTTGTACAAATATTAGATTGATTTAATTGAGCAACATACCTCAACATTGATATGGGTCTTCAAGACTTTCGACAAAAAACGGGCAGTACGGCACAATCCAACTATTATTGCGACAAAATTTGCTCCTCTCACTCACCGTGAATGTTTTTTTTCCGTTACGCCGATTAAACGGAATGAATATATAAAAGCATATTTTGAATGTACACATGTTCTCATAGCGTCAACAAAAAATGGATTTCATATGCAAAGCAATTCACTGTAAACTGTAAATAAAAAATAAATTTAAGACACCACTTAACGTCGTATGTTTTGTATTTCGATTTTTTGTTAAGAGAATTTATGCCATTTGTCTTGAATTACATGTGTCCGCAGATATACATTTTGCATTTTCTTGAATGGAAAAGTCAATTTATTTTTTGAAAAAGGGCCTATGCCCTTCTCATTGTTTTTCCATATAGTTTTAAAGAAAAACCAAGTAAATTGGTTGAAAATGAGTGAGTTATACGTAATAATAATACAATATTAAGAATACAAGATATGTAATATGATTGACGTTTTTATTAAAAATATGTATCCAATGTTCTCTTAGTATGGGCCTTAACTTATGTGGAAAGCTACTCACATTATATGTATTTATACTGCCATCGGTGTGCGCCCATTACTCCAAAACAGAGCTAAGACGGAAATCGTTTTTATGATTTTTCTAATTGCTTCCATATTTATAGTAGATGTATAGAAGATACATTTTTTTAATTTTATTTTCAGTCGATGATGGTCTCATTGAAGTTGGCTAGTTTATCGGAACTAGTTCTTGCATATTTTGTGATGCTATGATTCATTAAACGATCCATTTTAATTAATTAACAAAACAAACAAAGATCCATTCTATAATCTTCCTGCGAAGTTGAAATGTAAACACGACCTACTTGGTAAAATAATTACGATATATAAAAAAATGAATAAATGGAAACAATTTAAATTAAACAGCATCGTCCCCTCTCTCGTATTTTCCTCAAGGAGATATATGTACCTAGGTACTTTCACTGCAGAGGCAACTATTTTTGTGTAAACGAAACAATGACAACTCTCCGAATAATTATAACAATACCATTTCATTCTGCTTTTCTGTGCAGTATCAATTATTTTATCCTGGATAAAAGTTATGAATGAAAACACTTAAACTACAATGATGCAGACAATTTTTTCTGTACTTTTAGTCAAAGTTAATTCAAAATGGAAGTACACAATGAGAATATTTTTATCTTTATTGTAATAAAGTTCAGCTCACCGTTTATTTTAAATTTTTTGTGGAAACATGTTGGTGAAAACTGTGAAATTTTGAGTTATATTCGCATGCTTCAAGTTTTATTTATTTGGAAATACATATATTTGGGTGGAATGGTCATAATGATTAATGACAAGATTTGTATTATATTTCTACTTTCGACGGGTCTGATATACCTACATACAGCACGGCCGACCATTCCTTTTGGGAATATTGATAAAGAAACCACTTATATAAAAGTTAATTGAGAAATATTGCACGTTCGCCAAATCGTTTTCTTAATTATTTTATATCTCAATTTATGTGTTCTGTGCGTTCTTATGCGCATTTAGTTTGGGCAGTAAAATATGGCGAATTTATTACGAAATCATTGAATTAATGATGCAATATTTTCTCACTCAGCTAATTTGTTTTGTTTTTCATATGGTCGTTATGACGTAGAAAGTTTTTCTTGGTCAAATACTCGTATGTTTGCACGAAGACTTTGCCAATATTGGGCATACTTTTTTCGCTTTCATTACTATTCGGCGCTCATTACAAGTTAATCCTCTACTTATCAATTTATCATTACTTTCCGTTGATGGTTGGTTTCGGATCCACTCATATGGTTAGGAATGAATCAAATAAATTAATATTCTGTATTCAATTTAAGGACGTATGAGACATACAATCTTACGTTGAACCAGAGCGAAAAAGTTTAGAATCTTTTTCTGGATGAGTTAATATCGATTTAGAATATCTTTGATGAAATGGAAAGCTTCTTATAATGTAATGCGACAGCAAAATGCCAAAATCCTCTTAACGATTTTACTTACATAAAACTAAAGTGCACGACTGGGTCGAACGAGACTGTCTCGTTGATCGAACTTTTGTTGTTTTCTTATTGTACATATTAGATTGTTAGGTAAAGATCTGAGAAGCAATGCTATATTACAGAAACGGTTCATGAAATATAGGAATAGTGTTAAATAACATTCACTTTTAGGTTATTCATCTGATATTGCAGCGTAAAGGGTGGTCCATCTAGTGGTTTATTTTTAAATCATACGTTATTTTGATACTGACTATTTCCCGCTCGAAATCTTGACAGAAAGTCAGTATCATACCGTCGCTGAATGAAACTATCAACAAGGTCTTTGAAAATTGGAGTGACAGAAAGCGCATCTGGAAAGCTAGCCGAGGCAGCCACTTGAACCACGTGGTGTTCCACAATTAATGGGAATTGTTGCTCTTACTCTTTGTTCATTTTATCGCATTTTTTAAAATAAACTTGTATTTGGCCAACGTTGAGTTTTTATAATTGTCGCAAGTTCCAGTTAAATAGTTAAAAGCGCCTACTGTAATATTTATGAAATAGGATTCGTTATAGTCACATGTCTTTACATAGATATATATTATATGTACGAATTCAAAGATTTGTTTTTGAATTTGCATTAGCAGTTGTTATAAACTGAATATCCGGAAGGGCATGTGTGGGGGTGCAATTCGAAATTTTTGAGAAAATCTAAGCAAACGATCTCGTTTCCAGATCAAAATCGTTAGAGCGGTTTTTTTTTTAAATTATGCAATCAACAACAGTAACAAATATTGCAATATTTAGTTGGATTAACACTGTTGCTTAACTATTTAGCTGAAAACTGAGTATTAGATAGTTATAGTTCGGGATGTAAGCATTACTTGGTTTTTAAAGTTTAATTAAAATCGAAAGTTATGTGTTAGGTTTAAAAGCAGTTTTCAAAATTAGCGTTTTCGGTGATTCGAATTAAAAATAAGGCATGCAATCATTTTGAATAAAGCTGAAATATTAATTTTGGATGAAAATGAGGTTACAGTGCTGAAAAAAACCTTCCTGAACTATAGGCCCACAACCACAAACTCCAAATCCGAAGATTAAATCAAAACAAGGACAGTCGCTTAGGCTGTATGCCTCATGAGCATACGGACAGACAGACGAACAGAATTTCGCGACCCACTTTTTTGAGTTCCTCTATTATCGTAACGTCAGAATTGATTAACACCTCGACTACGAGATTTACAAATAAAATATCTTTCTGTTCCTACGTTAGGTAAATTACACCCAATCTGTTAACCAACGGATCTACTCAGTTTTGTCAAAAAGCTTCGGTTACAATGTTTCACCGGCATATGGACGGTCCTGACACTTTATAATAGATACAAACTTCTGACAATCAGCCCCTCAACATTTTCGCAACTACAAAACTTACCTACTTCTATATACATACATACATAATTATAAATGAAAGTTTGCTTTCCTCACCAAAACCAAAATAAAATCCAAAAAAACAAAAAAAAAGACCCGAATTCAAATGCTAAGTTTTTCATATTAATTTTAAAGTTCAATACCCCTCAAAATTGTTGGTCAATTTGTTTGAAAATTCTTTAAGAAAGATTTTGTGGGTCGTTACCAAAAACTTACGAAAGTAAAACGTCCAGAATTATATATTTTTTCTTAATTCTTCTTCTTCTTTTCCTTTTCCTCAAAGGGTAATATTATATTTAAAAACTTTTAGAATTTCAAAAGTTTACTGCGTTTGCGATAGGTAGATATGCCTGTATTAGTACATAGGGAATTTGCATGAAGGTAATTCAAAGTCAATTCCATACCCAAGAAATTTCTAAAAAGTTTTCTTTTGATAGTAGAGTTAGAGTAGACATTATTGTTTACGATATAATGCAAACCGATAAAACGATTTCATGCATGAATGCACGCCGGAAAAAATATTCCCACTGTTTTTATTGGAAGTAGGTACTTTTACTGAGAAATTGTATACAAGAACGCGATCAAAGTTTTCCTTAAATGTTAGAATCAATCATAAATATAACCGTATACCTCCTGCAATGTTAGGTGGTATGTTTAGATTAAAAGTTATGGAATCTTCCAATGATTAAATGTGAATAGTAGTTTTTTTTTTTAAATGAGTCGAGTAAACGGATAAATGTTTATTAGTTTAGTATAGTGTGAAAAGGCACTTCCATTTGTTAGGCAATCGATTTAAAAGGAGGTACTGCTTCTGGAACAATGTTTTTATAACAGCTTTATTTTTTAGCAAATAATATGAAATATCAAACATTTTTCGATGCCTCTGGTTTGCGAAGAATTGCTGGTAACTGAGATTGTGTACAATTGACTATTTATTATACATTAATGTGATCAAAAGTTAAAAGCCAGTTAGTTTTTCTTTTAACTGATTCCAAGCGTATTCTCTCAAAATGACTAAGGTTTTCAACGATACTCTTTACACTTTAATATTCTGCAAGATACAAACAAATATGATGAGATATCTTTATATTCCTTGCTAAAGCTTAAATGAGAAAGTAGATTCGTTTATCATTAAATTCATGTCGGTGATTCAGGTTTATATCAATATCCTTATGACTTTTTTATGACAATCTAAAGTTCACATCCCTTTCATTTCAATTGCCCATATAATGAATATACCTACTCGTAGAATAATTTAAATTACCCTCTTATGTTTCTCGTTCTCATAACAGTCCAATTAAGGTTGATATTTGTTGAAAATTGTTTTTTGAAAACCTCGAGGAGAAGACAACTTAAAGTTGACATGGCTGCAAGTTGGGAGAGGTACAAGTTCAAGTTTAAAAATAGACAATGAATATGGAAGACTTAAGATATCATTTTTAATTGTGTTGAACCAAGGAATATAAAATTTAGATCGAATTGTAATCGATTTTAATTTAAATATATATTTTAGAATGGCAATTGTAGATTTAAAAAAAATTATTGTTAAGACTTTTCTTTGGAAAAAGCTATCAGGCGCCTGCGAGACTAGCGTCAAAATATAAATCATCTCCAAGGTCTAAACAAAATATGCGAAAATTGAATCTGAATTCCAAAAAAAGCAACACAGTAGCTAGATATTGTGTTGCAGTAACCCCCGTGTCAAAAGAAGCCGGAAGAAAAATAATCTCAGTAGTTGGTCTCATCAATCTTTAGAAAAGTTAACGAGGCTGTGAGAATATAAGAAAACCAGAGAAATAAGCGAAAAGTTATATAGATATATAAAGTATCTGCTAGGAAAAATGCACGGATAAGGGCAAATATGCGCCCTAGGCAATGGAATAAAAACCAGAGCCAGTGTTCCTTTCATTGAACAATAGCAATTTCAGTTGGAAATCGAAATGAGATTCAATAAATTTCAATGATTTGGTGAATTTATCTCTTTGATTAAGACATTCTCTAACAAAGTGCGCGAGAAAAGAAAAGAAAATATTTATTATTTCTGTGTGTTTACACCTCCCCCTAACTCCTAGTGAATTAGTTTTCTTTTTTTGCTGATGAATGCCCAATAAGTATTTTTTATTCACTGTATCCTCAGAATATAGGGTCTACGTAAATTTCTCTCATTCAATAATTTGATGTGAAAATAGAATTAGGGATTGGATGAGGCTACAAATTGAATTACATTAAAAATGTACGACTTGTATGGATAACGGATAGTAAGAAACATGTTGTAGGTACATTTTCCAATAACCCTGTGCCTAAGAAAATACCTTTTTTCAATATATCAAATATTTTTTTTTTAAACATAGCCAACATAATCAACTAACCTCACAAATTGTGTATTTTAATATTCGGTTTCAACACACCTACGTAAGAACACAAAAACGTATATCTCTGAAGGCATGTATTATTCATTCGAGTACCATTGCATACGCATCGGCTCTATACGCAAAGTACGGCTGTAATTAACAAATGAGTGATTCAATGGCGTAGCAGTATTGTGTTTGCATGCATTTTAGAGGGAACGGAATTATCACCATCATCACCCGGATCAGTATGAAATATATTGTAAAATACCACGTCTAGAACGAGTGAGCGAGACAGACAGACAGAGTTGCTCTCTGCAAAGACATAAAGCTGGTAATAAAAGCGAATATTCTGACCAGAAACCACACATTGTTCGAGCAATTCTCAAATGGCATATAAATCTCAGAATCTCTGTGGCTGGAACAAAACGGCATCAAAGGAGCATAACTATTACCCTTTAGGGATAGTAGGACGAATAAATATTGCAACACCTTCATAAAGTATTTTATTGGTACAGAGCTCTTTGAACTTCCTGACCAGCGGATGTGATAAAGTGTATGGCTGGGTCACACGTTGCTTCTCCTATACATACGTAAGTGCTGATATCTACAATTCTATATGCCATCGCACTTAAATTTGAATTTGAAATAAATCGTTGAACTGGTGGAGAATTTAAAACACACGTCAAGTGATAACATTAATTTATATACTTTTGCTGTTACTTGATAAGGGGCGTGTGGTAATCTAGATTAAATATGTCCTCCACTCCTAAGAATAATTGTGAGAAAACCGAAGAATCGACAAAACTCAGAGTGACTTTATTCAAAGCGCTTCTTCTGCTAATACTCGTAACAGTTGACTTTGGTCTTATTTTACATATCAGGCCAAATTTCCAAAAGTATGATTTTCCTTTCCTTTAATTAATAAAGTAAATCGTTTTACAAAATTTTACAAAGGAACCTATTCTTCCTGTACTTTGTTTTATTTTTTCCTGTTTTACTGCTCTTTGTTAAGCAGTGTAACCACAAAACTTAATTTAGGGTTTAGAAGCCCTGCGATTTTCGTATGGTCAGTGCCCTTTAATGTGGTTTAATTTTCGGGTTAAAAAATATGTGATGCCTCTTGGACTTTTGTTAGTCTGCTTATTACTTTTTGAACAAGAATAATAATAATCCCAAATTTTGTAACTACGATATACCTACTTATAATCATAATGGCGAAGTTTTTTATATAAATGTTAAAAATGGTTAAAGTTAATAAGGTTTAAAATGATTATAATTAAGTTTGTAATTTGTTTTTTATTGATTTCTAGATATTGATTGTATTAATTAGTCAGAAGGCCTCCTTATTGGTCTTCTAAAAAAGAATCTTTTAATGTGTTTGATTAAAATACATAAGCTTTTTTGACGATTTCGATTAAATTTTAATAATACATGCATGCCACATGCATTTTTATGCATCATAAAAACTTAAAAACCTACCGTATATACAAGTAAGAGTCTATACACAAGCTGGTACTGCAGATTCCGTAAACTGAAAAACATATTTTTATATAAATGCATTATTGCTACCAATTTGCAAGAAAGTGCTAAACTATAATGATAGTGCAATGAAAACGAAATTTAAGCAAGTATTTAATATCGATAATTATGTAAATCTAACAACTTAAAAAAAATCGTTTTCTATTATTATGTATAAAGTGAGTCAAAGAGAGTCCGTGCACAACTTCTGTTTTACTAACGTCTCCAATAACTCTAAAGTAAGGAAATTATTTGTCGTATGTAATGTGGTTTTCGTTTCGTAAAAGTGCTCTGAAAATATTGCATTTTTTTGTACCAATTGAACATAAAAAGTGACATAGAGCAAAAAGGTGCTCTGAGAGTGCACAATTGAATCACACAAAAGTGATAAATTTATTTTTACGATATTCGATTGAACTCGATGCCGGATGATACCAATAGGTACACCATACGTGTAACGGTATTAAATACTTTGTTTTTATCTATTAAATACTGTGTTTTATATTTCGTTGTTTTTATATTTTGAAAAAATCTTGAAAAATATATTTTTTAATTCAGAAAAACAAGATTTTCAGATTTTTCGTCTGCGAACACTGGTAGCACCTATCAGGCTTATGAAGCAACTGTGAAAGTATCAAGGAGGTGTGTATATCTGTTGCAGTTGAATTGTAAAACAATATTCTGGTCAATTGTATGTAACAGATTTAAACTGCAATTTTGACAGTTTAACAACACAGAAAATGAATATAGCTATAACCGACTATTTTCTTAGTAAATAAAATAAAACACCACATAAACAATTGTACATCTTACAAATTTTAGTACTGATATCCGCTTCACATAAAATTAAGATTTCCTCATGAAAGACTATTGTTTCCAGAGAAGTGTTACATTTTTCTTCGGTACAACTGTGCACGTAGCTATGTTCTCATTTTGAAAATGTAAAGCAATAACATATGTCCAGTGACTGGAAATGGTTTTCATTGTTTCATCTTTATTTGATATCTGTTTCTCTTGAAATAGTTGGGTAGGTAGAAATGCTTCGCCTCTGGTTATAGCAATTAATGAAAGCAGACGATTTCACGTGCTGGATATGGGAATTAGTAAACGAAGTTGAATTGCAAAATTATTGTTATTTTGTACTCAAAGAGAGACCGACGCAATTTGAATCATTTTAATCCGCTATCCACCTATCTCTACCACATACAACAGATGTGCTTATAAACCGAAATGCCATCATATGGGTTTGCCCTCTTATAGTACCAACATGTCCATTTTTAGAAGTCTCTCGATTATGTGTTAATTTCCTTTTATCCCCACAATAAGTATATAGACTGATGGCCAAGATAACCCATTTAGATGGCAGCATGTACATTTTCACGTATCTAGGTATCAAATACACATTCAAAATTGCACTTGACTTCCACGGGAAACATTTTATTTCATCAAATTAAAACTGCTGACGCAAGACAACAAAATGAGGTTGCTTGAATCTTGTGGGATAAGTTAGTATAACTAAACAAAAAAGTTAACCTTTGTGGATGTCATTAACCACAATGGGAATAATACATATGATGATTTCTTCACAACTATGGACAGAAATCGGTTTATACTTCTTAGTATACAATATAAACTAAGTATACCTAAGGATATTGAATCCACTTTTAAAGCAAAATAGTACCTATAGAGATAAAAATGATTAAAGGAGAGTATTTTAAATGAAATATGAAATCAATATAACTTTTACTAAAGAGCAATTTACGGTAAGCATAACCCAATTAACAGCCCACAAAAATATAATGAAAACAAATATTATTTATAATGAAAGTCATAATTTAAAAACTGACAACAAAAGCAAACAAGGATGCGGTTAAAAATATGCTCGTATGCATGCTGTTTTATCATTCAGAACTTTGGCAATATTTATACGATGTGATAATATTTTGCAGTGGAAGTACAAACGCTGCTATAAGGCTTGAAATACTTTGATGAATGCCCTTAAGTTATGGGTAAAATTAATGCAATAAAATGTCCAATGAAAACGCAAAAAAAAAATGCGAGTTCAAAGAACCCGATGTAGCTAGATATACATGTTTTAAATGCATTAAAAGTCAGAATATTATTCAACTTTATACATAAAGCAGCTAGTCTCCCACATTCTGGACATTTTTTATTGCCTTGTGAATTGCAACTTCGCCCAACTGTCCAATTACATTTGCAGAGTCTTTTGGCAAAATTTGTATGTGGCCATCCACCAAAAGCGTAATCAAAAACAATATAAATCTGTCTGGCAAGTTGACAAAAATGTTTGACATCAAAAGTTCTCGTACATTTGCCAAAAATGTTCCAGCAAACGAATAACTATGTTACGACCTAAAACTTGCAATTATTCTATGGTGTGTTAAAAATGATGCAACAGTTGGTGGTGGTGGTCGGATTATTGTCGCTTTTAAAGAAATATATACATAGATTAATTTCAATTGGAGCACGCAGAGAATATGCAAAGGCATACTACATGTGTGCTGAAATGCGTCAAAAGAAGAAGTATTTGGCTGGGGCTGAGAAAACGTAAAAACAAAACAAATTCGACTATTTGGATGTGTAAAAATTGTCATTAAAAATGTCCACATAAACAAAAGAATAACTGTACAAATTATAAGATGCTACTTAAAACTCATTAAAATAAAATATAAAAAGAAAATGTCCCTCGGCTCTCCTCAGCATATGGTATCGTAGATATTAGTTGCTAAGTCATCTCCTGTTGTTTTGAAAACATTTGAAATGTTGAATGACAGCTGATTATTATAGGTGCTGCCTTTGCTGTAAATCTTTTCAACAGCCCTTTATATTGCTTCAAAATGGATGTAAAACATATTTTGCTACATATGCACGTTAGCATTATATAGATTAATTAAAAAAAACTGCGTAGGCACCTAGATACTTACTTACTTACTTACTTAGGTGGCGCTACAGTCCACGGTTTACCTGGGCCTTAACCAATATGCCTCTACAGTTAGCGCGATCTTTGGCTAACTGCCTCCAGTTGCGCACTCCAAGTTGGTTGAGGTCCCCTTCAACTTACGCGCGCCTCCTAAGGCGAGGTCTTCCTCTACTGCGTTGTCCCTCCGGGTTGGAATCGAAGACTCTGCGGGCCGGAGCGTTGGTGTTCATTCGCTCTACATGTCCCAGCCATCTTAGACGACTGATACGTACTTTTCTGACTAGGTGGATGTCGCTGTACAGCTCGTACAGTTCACTGTTAAATCTCATCTTCCAGAGCCCGTCAACGCAAACGACAAACGCAAAGGAGCTCTTCATCCGACGATGATGAGGGTCTTATAAAGAGTCTCCTTAGTATTTCTCGACAAGGCCTTACTAATCAATTGTCTTCTTAGACCAAAGTTACAGCGGTTGGCAAGTGTGATTCTTCGCTTGATTTCTGAGGTGATGTCATTTTCAGAGTTAATAGCGGAGCCGAGGTAGACAAAGTCGCGAACAACCTCAAAGTTAAAGCTGTCTATCGTGACGCTCTGTCCGATTCGTCGGTGTTGTGTGTCCCTGATACTTGCAAACGCACCAGTAACAGCTCGCTGTGTTCTGCCAATGATGTCGATGTCGTCAGCGTATGCAAGTAGTTGCACAGACTTCTGGAAAATTGTGCTTCTAGTGTTGGCTTGCGAGTTTCGCACAATCTTCTCAAGAATTATATTGAAAATGTCACGTGTCAGCGCGTCACTTTGTCTAAATCCTTTCTTGATACCAAAGGTCTCGGTGGGATTGTTTCCGAACTTTATGGAGCAGCGAGCGTTCTCCATCGTCATTCTGCACAATCTGACAAGTTTGAGAGGGATGTCAAAACTAGACATGGCTTTGTAAACCTCGTCTCTATAAATGCTGTCATATGCGGGCTTAAAATTGATAAACAGGTGGTAGGTATCGACTTGGACTTCTTGGGTTTTCTCCAGGATTTGCCGTAATGTGAATATTTGGTCGGTTGTGGACTTACCGGGCCTAAGACCTCACTGATAGGGTCTAATCAGTTCGTTGACATATGGTTTCAGGCGATCACACAGTACGACAGAAAGGATCTTATACGCGATGTTAAGGAGACTGATGTCTCTATAGTCCGCATTCGTACCTTGGCTACAACAAGGTAGTGGTCCGAGTCTATGTTGGCCACTCGGAAAGTTCGAACATCTAGAATACTGGAGGAGTGCCTTGCGTCGATTGCAACATGTTCGATTTGATTGACGGTTTTACGATCCGGTGACCGCCATGTTCCTTTGTGAATGTTGAGGTGTGGAAACCGTATGGTAGCTATTGTAACATTATGCCCCGCAGCAAAGTCAATTAGCCTAAGTCCGTTTCCAGACGTGGTGTCGTGTAGGCTGTACTTTTCAATTGTGCTTCCAAAGATGGAGGACATCTTATTTTACCATTAAAATCACCTAAGACAATTCTTACATCATACTGAGGACATTGCTCGTTGTAAGACCTCTCATGTAAGACCTCTGAGATTCGGTCAGGCTCAAAATAATATGTTCACCCATGCTTTAAAGTCAAAACTAAGTTAATTTCTGTTGAACGCTTCCATATATTTTTTTTTTTTCAAGTTTATGTCGACAATTAAATGCACTTCCAAAGGCTTTTTTAAATACATTAAAAAATATATGTGTTCTAATAGTAGCACCGCCCTCTAAATGGAGGGCAAATGAAATGCCATTAAGTCTACAGCAATAAATTCCACAGTAATGCTAATTTTAATTGAAATAAACGAGCTGCAAGGTAAGGATATCTTGGTCCTTAGAATAAGAGTTCCTTTGCGAGGGTGCAATTAAACCTTAATCCCAGCTGTGCTGTGTACAGAAAAAATTGGTTTCAGCTATAAAGTGCTGTGCAAAGAGGATTAAGGCACTTCACCTTCCAATTAAATAATGAGTGCTACTATAAAATTGTTTAGTTATTTCATATTGAACTCCATTCGCCATTTCAAATTGAAAACGTTGTTACAAAAAAGAAATTCAGGCACCTGGCTTATTGCATAACCTTTAGTTCTTTAAATTAGATAAGATAATAAATCAAATGTTCCACATGAGTTTTCAACTTAAAAAACAAAAAAATAAAATTAAGAGTCTGCCTAGGAACACTCTGTTAAGGTGTCCATAATTCCTTGTCCTTTCTACTGAAAGAGTGCACAGAAAGTAAGAAGTCATTTCATTAATTACATTCTTTGAAGCATACTTTTCGGTCTCTGTAGTCACTGAGCTAACATACTTAACGTACTTAAGTTAATTAGTTTCACATTTTCGCTGTTGTTGCGTAGCCAACCGGATAGTCGTGAAACGGCACCTGTTCGTTTCCTTTTTGTAACCGCAGGAAAACAACTGCACAAAGAATATTTAATTAATTAAGTTAAACTAAAAGAATTGTAGCAAAACTAAGTCAACATAGTACTCTAGAGTTTTCCCGTTCAACTTTCGGAAGGATGGCTTCTCGTTCCGTTGTCCGCCAAGTAGATACTCTGGTTGAATAATAGCCACTTTTTTTTTGGCAGAATAAATAATGAAGCCATAAGCCGTTGCGGATGAACCAAATAACCAACATCTTTGCCTGAAATCTGCATTGCTTTCAGGAAGGTAAAACGGAAAAGCTTTTCGCAGTGCTCAGCACTTTTGGGGAGACAATTTGGCAATACAATGGAAGAAAGCTAATATAATTTTCAGAAACCAAATTGTGGCATTGAATGGTTGATATTGCATTTACCAGTGGAAACGAAACAAATTGGCCTTAGATCTTCCCCCGGTATTATTTTAAAATACAAGTAAATTAGTGATAGTGTATTGGAATTTTGGTTGTTTCCAAATATCATGGACGTATTAGTTGGAGAATAAAACCGGCAAAAACTGAAGTGTCGAACATTGAAAACCATATAACAAGAGTGTCTAGTTATTTAGCCGGTTGGCTCTATAAGTTAGAGGGGAATTATATGAGTGTTGAATGAACACTATTCATGAATTAATGTATAGAGGCCTGAAAGTGTGGAAGTAATTTTATGCATATGTCTTTTTCTTGGTATTTTATTTCAGTGATAACGCCCTTAAGAGAGGGCGTTCACAAAAGTCGCGCCATTTTCATTTTATTTTATTTTGGTGGAGTCAAGAACCCTCTCTTATTATAGGCTTAATAAAAGCTATAACAATGTAACAATGACTTAAAGCTACTTAAATAAATTCTGGAACTTATAACCAGGAGTTGAAGCTATAGGATGCTTAAGGAGGTCGATTTTTAGGAAGGTAGTGCTGCGGTTGAAGTCGAAAACAGTGAGGTATAATTTAACCTTTTTCAGTATTCGAGAAATTTGTTCGTTAGAGTCAAAGAAGCTGCCGTGGGTTGGAAGATAGAAGAGACAGGGGCAACGTAGAGTACGAGGGTTGGTGTATAAGCAGATAGAGTTGTTAAGAAACGTGCATTCCAACGAGCCTGAGAGTAGTTGGTGATTGAAAATAATTGAGGTTAATTAGTTTGAGACGATCACGATAAGGAGGAGATTAAAACTTCAATAAAGGCCGCATTTATGTTAAATTTCGTTTAAACTATCCGTAGCAGCTCTCTCTGCAGTTTCTAATAAATTTGAAAGTAAAATCAGAAGCGAAAATAGATTGCGTAGTGAGTATACCAATCATCAGATCATGGAACTAAATAAATTTAAATGGTAGTGAGAGCTACATAAATAAATTTGTTAAACGTATATTTTTTTGCGCAAATTACTTACACAGTAGACACCTACTCCTACTCGTATCTCAGATGATCCGAACCCGAAGCATGTAATCTTATTACGAATCCCCTTTGCGACTTCTTCACCTCTGTGCAGTTTCACGCGATATCGAAAATTGAAGATTATTGAACAAAATCCTCGTTATTCAGAAGAACGACTTTCTACATATATATCGTTTGTAACTCCTACCCCGCCTACGATATCTTGCGTGTTTCATTTCAATGTGTCGAACCAATGATATACGAACGTATATGTTTTATTTGCTCATACCACGAATATTCGCCATGCTGCTTACACTCACCGTGCCGCATAGAGCCAAATGTAAAGCTCCTTATATCTCAATAATTTTCCAATCAATTTTATTGATATTGCGTCCTCTTACTCCGTCTATTTTAACTTTTTTTTTCTTTTTTCGATTTCTGAGGAGAGAAAAATGATATAAGTTGGAAGAAGAAGGGGGAAGACAAATAAAATTGAACGACACTGGAGTCCTTATGGTTAAGCATATCTGTTCTGTTCTTCTCGAATACGTTCATGATACAGTGGAACCATCATTTCAGGGATAAATACTCTTCAGCGCGATTTAATTTTATTGCGCTGAGTTTAATATTTTCACACCCTTCCCCTTTTATTTTATGTAGAGGCTTAATATACTGCCTATTAATCTGGAACTTTAAGTTTATTCGAGATCTACTTATTGTTTCAATACCTACGTAATGCATATATTAATATCGATAAGTTGGTAGAATGTCGTGATAAAATGTACTTTGGGAATTTGGCAGAACCGATTCTGTGAATTGAATAAAGTATTCGCTTTCTTGCAAAGAAACAATACAATCGCAGACAAAATCGATTTTCATGAGATCCGATAAAATTTAAGGAAAAGTCTCAAATGTGATAGAGAACAATTTCCCACCCTCATGTTATTGACCTAGATGGTATCGATGATGTGATGCCACAAAAGTGTTTCGTGCTATCTGCCATCAAAAGGACGAGATAGTAGTTTTCTGTCGCTTCAAGCGTGGATATCAAGGGATTGCAAACAAAAGACACCTACAGGAAGTATTTTTAATGTTGAAATCGGTAACGGAAAGTCACTTATTGGTTTTACATAACGTTGGTGTATTATATGTAGGTATATACCCAGGAAAATTCGCTAAAAACAAGATTACAAAGTTATATATACTTCGCTCAAAATTTAAATCGAAAATATTGAGCACTCATTGCCAAGATTTTTGAGTAGGTACGAAAATCAGAATTTCGGTTTGTCTAAATTTGACTAAATTTGTAATGTATTATTATATGTGAATTAAGGTATATTTATGATAAAGTTCCTACGTTAACATTTTTTTCATAGATTTTGGATTTTAGCAAATATTAATTGAATAATTTCATAAAATTCCTCAGAATATCTAACTTTGTAGTAGCTAGAGTTGAAAGCTATATTTTAGCGGATAGTTTTGTTCACGCCAGCAGCGGCAGCTGGCGTGTAGGGTCTCCTATTAGTTGATTTGTAGTTCTTGCATTATGAAGAAGACAAAGCGAAATTAAAGTAAAACGAAAAAAAAACAATTAAAAGCTGTAGGCATCAGTCCATATGATCCTGACATATCTCACAACCGTTCGCATGTGTAAGTGATATAACCTGAATATTATTTTAGTTGGTGATTCAATTAAAAACAAATTTCGTTGACATTTAATTGACACATATAGAGAACAAAATGCTGTCTTGGATTTGGGAACCGTTCCACGATAAATTGTCGTACATATAATACGCATGGCATGGGTACAGACATCAACTTCAAAAACAATTCAATTTGGATGTGAAACTCCAACGCGTAATTTGCGCAATAAAACTGCCACCCGCCTTAATGTCCTTTACATTACCATTTGCGGAGGAGAGTGAAATTAATTTAGCAATGCTGGCTTTACGGCTCGGCGATATTGGTTTTACAGTGAACGCAAGTTAAAACAATCGTAAAGCGTACGCATTCGACAGTAAAATCTAGCAAACATTTTCCAAATTGTAATGAAAAAGTTAAATGTCTATTTACTCGAAATAACTATACAACAGTGTAATGGATTGTAAGTACTAATGTAGCAGTGTTGGTGTGTTGGTAGTATAGTTTGTGATACATTTGCATCTGAAATGTTCTCTACCAATTTGAGATTATTACTGAAGTTTTCCAGTTTGTCAGATGTTGTATTCTGTTTTTGACACTCAATTTGTTAGAAATGATTCCCCTTGTAATATTTTAAATGAATTTTAGTTGAATAAACTTTATTGCATCAGAACAAGTTTGTGGCTTATTAAATTTTGTTATTTAATATGAATATAATAACAATTTGAATCAGGTGATATAATTACAATTGGAGAGCAGTTTGCAACCGCAATTCATTGCTGGTATCGTTAGCTGTGCTGGATTAAGCCAGCGCGGGGCCTTTAGAAAATTTTATCAAGGGGCCCTTGGGTTGCTTTAGGTTTTCAAGTTTATGGTACTGTATAAAACAAAACTGTTACAAACAAACTTTCCCGTATCAGATTACCTACGGTTGGTTAGACGAAATTTGTTTCAATAAACGCTTAGTCTACCTTTAATTGAACTCAGACGCCGCAGGCAATATTACAGCCAACTGTGCTATTCATTTCAAGTGAAAAGTCAGATCGTGAATTTAACAAACCACATAAACTTAAACAAAATAATTCAACGTAACAAACATTATACACAGGGCAACAACAGATCAATTGGATCTGTCGAAATATGGCCGCAACGGCTTCGCTGGCAAGTACTTTAGGCGTTGGCGGTTGTGGGCTTGTTTGCATATACCCTTAACTTCAAAAAACCCCAAAGAAAAAAGTCCAATGGCGTTAAATTGCAATATCTGGATGACCAGTTCTGATCGCAAAAACGGCTGATTACACGATTAGCAAATGAATTGCTTTAATTGAATTGTTTCTCTGTGTGTATGCCATGTGGCACCGTCTTGTTGAAACCACATGTTGGCCACTTCCATATCTTGTAATTTAGGTACTAAAAACTGGGTTAACATGTCACGATAACGAACACCATTAATTGTTACTGCCTGACCAGCCGAATTTTTGAAAAGAATGGTTCGATAATGCCTCCAGCCCAAATTACAGTCACGCGTTGTGGGTTTTCTGAACCCCAAATGCGAAAATTTTGACGATTAACGAAAATTAAAGAAACTAAATATTGCTCAACAATGAAAATGAGTTGTTCCTTCGTATAGCGCTTAGTTTTTACTAACGTTTTTAAGGGACACAATCTTAATGTTGCTGCACAGTTTAGTAGTGTGCGGAGTCGCCCGATCTTGTTGAAACTACATTTCAGCACCATAATACCTTTCACTATTCACTATTTTTATTCATGGTTTACTGCCATGTGAATTTATTCATTTGTTAGCTTCTTGACTGTCCTAATTTGCGTGAATCTAATTTTGTTTACCTTGAAGTTACGTATCAATTAGGAAGCATGAATAAAATCTATACACTTTTTGTCAGCAGCAGGTGTTTATCCAAATGTGGTTCAAAGAATAATGTTCGGAATTTTTTGTGAATTTTATTTTATGTGCGTTTTTATTTCTCATATACCTACTCGTACTATAGGTAATTCAACAAATACCTGGCCCTGACTTTCTCAGTTCGCCAGTCTCCTTTGAGTTGTGATAGAAAAATAAGTTATTAAAACGAATTTCATGTTATTGGAAATTGAATCCATTGACGTTTGCTAATGGTATTTCTTTGGGCGTCTGGGACCTTTTGAAAAGTTTCTAGATGAACATTTTTTCAACTTCTTGCGGCGACAAAATGGCAGAACCGCATCAATCGCACAAATAACTGCGAACAGATAAATGCTTTTTAAGTTGGAAACTTGAACATTGCTTTTAGATTGTAATGTAATTGTTTCTTTATGTCGTGTCAATGTGAGTACATATTGTATGAAACTTTGGGTTTGTTGTTTGAACGTCTCATTTGTTCAAATCGATTTTTATTATGTAATAAAAGATTTTATTTTGTCTCTGTTCGTTTTTTGTCTTGTGCCTTTTAAATTCTAATACGTTTCTGTTATATGATATAAATCGCGCAGAACTCTTTGTGGAATAAATACTATCGTCGCCAAAGCTCTAAACCTCGTAGCACCAGAGATAAAAGTATTTCGTATTTAAGAAATATGCCCTGTACACTGCGACCAGAGAAGATCTATTGTGTTGGCCTCTGTTATTTAACCCAGGGAGCTGTTGAGGCTCTTTATAAACCTCAGTACTTTTCTTGGTTCCATGTTTCCTATATCTGCAGGACTTAAATTCGCCCCTTGCCACAGCAGGGCATTCGTAAGAGTCGACAGGAGTCGTCGTCGGAAAGTCCCATTTTATTGAGATGGTATCTTAGTGGCCAGTGACCTGTAAGATAACCCGTTAGGATCCTTAGATGTCCTTTGCTTAGTTGAAGTAGCTTTTTTGTCTTACTACGAGTTGGGCTTATGAAGAGTTTTGCCTGCCTCTGTCCTTTGGATTCCCTCCAGTATTCGGCATGGTGGTCATCTTCCCATTTCCTGAATTTTGAGTGTACGCAGTTCAAAGGTAACCCGAAATAGGGCTCAAGACCGCTGAGCAGGAGTGATGCGCCTCTTCTCGCCAGGCAATTCGATCGTTCATTGCCTTCAAACCCGTCATGGTATCCAAGCAATCGTGACTGTGTTGTCCTTGGCCAGATCCCAACAGATTGAAACATTCCCAAACCAACTTCGACCTGATCGAATACGATCTTAGGGCCTTAAGAGCTGCTTGGCTGTCAGAGAAGATGTAAATACGGGAACCTTTTGTGCGCCTTCGTAGGCATTCTCGGACACATATCTCTGTGGCGTGTACCTCCGCCTGAAAGATGTCTGGTGATTTTCCCAGTGCCATATCTCTTTGGAACCTAGGCGCATAGACCCCAGCACCTGCGGCATCATCTTCCATCTTTGAACCGTCGGTGTACCAGATTTGTGATCCTGATGGTATTATGAATTGGTTGGTTCTCCAGGTACTTCTATCAGATATTAGTATCTTAAATTTCCTGGAGAAGCGAAGCTTTTTAAGCATGGTGTCTGATACCTTGATCACAGGATCATCTTGAAGCCGAAGGTGTCCTGTGAGGTTTCCTGCTTTAAATTTTGATATATCAGGGAGCCTAAGGGCACTGAGACCAGCTTCCTTCTTTACAGAAATATGTAAAGGCATTAGGCGGAGCATTGCTCCTATGGCTGCATTAGGACAAGTTTTCTTTGCCCCCGTTATACCAACGCATGCTAAGCGATATATCTTGTTAAGTTTTTTTTGGGCCGTTATTTGCTAGATTTTTGGCCACCATGATAACATTGCATAGGTGATCATTGGTTTGATGATCGTGTTGTATGACCAATAGATCATTTTTGGTTTAAAGCCCCCGTAAAGGCGATCGCACATATAAATTGCCTCTGTCTCCTTCTTGGTGGCTTGATCAAGGTGTGAATTCCAGGTGTGAATATAGGATAACTCCTATAACTGCGTTATTTAGCTTGATCGAATTCAGTTCTAGTTTTCTTTTTTTTGAGAATGGTATCATGACTGTTTTTGAGGGATTTATGGTCAATCCTTTATTCTGACAACATTTATTAGTTAAGTTTACTAAGTTCAAGTCCACAGTTGAGGGGAAAGTACTCCTCCTTGAGGACAGCCCCTAGTGGCCTTAACAGTTTTTTGTAATCCTCCCTGTGTCCAGTCGAGTAAAAAGTATTCATTAATAAAAACAAAAAACGTTTCTTTTGTGAATGGTGTGCACTTCTATATAATGTCTGTCGCAAATAGAGTGTTCGATATGCTTATGTTAGAAAAATAATAATATTTTAATTAAAATAAATTAATCCCTGGCTAAATGCAGACACTCCACAAGACCGCTATTGGTGAATACATGAGAAAGTAATTTATTTCAATGTTCAGTATATTCCATATTTTGACATTTCCTACTGCCATTTTATTAGTTTTTTTTTTTTTTAAATTTATATTTTTATATGTATTTGTTAATAGGTTAAGCCGTTTCACGTAGGAACGTACATAGGATACGCGCGAAACACATAACCCTCCCTGTGTCCAGTCGGGTAAAAACTTAAGTATAGCAGACACATAAGCGCTACGAGAAAACAGTTATTCAGCGTTTCACTATCTGCCGGCGACTTATTAACGTGTTATATTGAAAAAATCCGGCTGCAGTGTTTTTATGTATTGTTTCTGTTTTTACATAGTGGGTGAGAACACCAATCCATACTTTTATAAAAAAACAACTCATCGTTAATCTTTTGCTGAGATATTTCCAATCAAAAATGAAAACTTTCCATTACAAAGCACATTATTTGGTTAATAAATGTCAAGGGATGAATCGATAGTACTCGATAACCATGTCAAAAACCTTATGTGATCTCAAAAGTACTCTGGTTGACTGATTAATGAGAATTGACATAGCATAGATAAATTAAATGAGCTTGTCCTAATAGCGGGCAAGTATAACTAATATCTATTTTTCGGTGTACTTGTACAGGCACACTCACATATCAAGGATTGAGAAAATGTTTGCATTGCTCAAAGGCAAAGGACAATTACTTCTTATTGCTCTTAACAAAGTCAGATCAATAAGTAAATATCGTAATTTAAATGCCACCAAGTTGTAAGTACATACCCTCATAACTTTGCCCCCCCATAATCCTAATTAATAGATGTCAACTACTGCTGTTATTAGGTATCGCCCTATAGAACTGTAATTGAAGATATCAATACTACTTCAAAAGTACAAATGGCCAAACTTAAACACTTTTCACAATTTGCCATCGCACCCGATCGAATTGTCGTTGACGCTTTTACATTCTGTTATTGCAATTTTATTGCTGTATTGTTTTTAGGCTCCATTAATTTCGTGTTGACAATATTTTTGAAATATCTTCCGATACATGAGAAGGTCGCTTTATTATTACATAGCGACACAAAGAAATGTAATTTACTAAAATGGAACTGTCAACTTGGAACATATATATTATGATATACGGCTCAAAAGTATGTATGTACTTGCTTAGCTGAAAAGAAAACCTTTTATATTTTGAGGCACAATGATATAGTCTTTATTAAATTTCAGGCATGCGTCATTTTATTTCATTTATCATCGTGGCTTCCAATTCTTAACGAAATTAAGTCGTTATCATTGTATGCAGTACATGTATTGTATTCGAATATAATGACAACGAGTGTCGGTTGTTTTATTTATTTTTATATTGTGGCAATTTCATAGCATGCCTTTAGTAAAAATCTATTTACGGGATTTTCTCTTACCAAATGTGTTGTCAGAAACAAGAGAATTTACTGGAGCACGGGATGGTTGGATTATTTACCATCTCGTGCCAATTTTTGTCACTGTAGCATATGGTCAATTAAAAGACAGGACAGTTTGGCAAACTCGTTTTTATTGTGAAATTCACTTACATTGTGATACTATGTGATCGGCAGTTTCTTCTTCTTCTGGACATTGAGATCAATCTACATAGGCATGTGTGGTATATGTTTATATCTATTTCATGGTCAGCCAAGAGTTGTGTTAGTTCAAAGTTACATTACGTACTGAGTATGAGTTTATAGCTAAATTTGACTTTACGAGTGTTCTAACAGCTGTTTTTACACCTAGCTAAGAACCTTTCGTCGCCTATTAATGCTCTATTCGCAGAGTCTTCTGGAGTAAATGTAACCTCATGGGCGAGGCTGTCGATGGAAACTTGCGTGATTACTATAGCTGATGCCTGAGGCGGCTGTATCGAATAAATATTGTTCACTGAAGCCGCTTCTCATACGCAGGTCTCATGTATGAGAGACTATTCAATTTTGGATACGGACACGGAGTACTGCTTGGTTTATAGCTGACTCAGAGTTCCCGTTAATTTGCACTCCTTTCAGAAGCGCATAACAATAGTAAAAAATGCATACCAAATCGTACAACATGTCCCATAAAACCATGCCAAGCAGCGGTCATCGTGAAACTTCTGTCGAGCCCAGGTCCATTTCGTCGCTTAGCCTTATTATTGATGTTAGAGTTGTCGGACAAGATATTTGTGGTTACTTGGAAACCGTAAGCTGCGTTATAACGAATCGGTATTTTGTACCAGGAGTATTTCCACCTGTTCAAATATTTGGTGTTTTTTTATTAATCGCATGCTTTTGTTTATATTGTGCCGATTTATAAAAATAGATGCTCTTTTTGTCTTAAGTCATATTTTATTAACGTTTCCATCTACTCGGTGCACCATTGATATGTTATGCCTCTATTGCCACTGGTCCACTGGGTGAGCTAATGCGACATGTTTTTTTTTTGCTGTTCCGTTGGCAGGTACATGTCTGGTGGCATCACCGTATCAAATATATCACGGATGATGAATTTATAATTCCATTTTGATTTCTGGTACGATGGTACTGTTGTAACCTTAAAAAATAAAACAATTATAACAAAAAATGTATTTAGAAATAAATGCAGAAATCGTAATAAACATGGTCACACATTTTTTTCCTGCTAGACTGTCGTTAAAAGTCAACACTTTTACGAACAATTAGCATATAATCCAAGAGGTACTTTTATTTTGAGCAGAAGTACAATCCTTATACTTCCTCGGGTTTTAATAATATGAAATTATGTAGGTATGCTGTATACATTATTATAAATGGCTTGTGATTCATAATAAACGATATAAAGTATCAGCTAAGCTTTCTGAAAATTGTGAGCGTGTTTTTTTCTTTGACTGAAAGCTTATTGATTTTATTCTGAATAATCTTAACACGCTCCTATCCCACGTACTCCATATTCTGCTCAAAATGACATTAAGTAATCCATCCTGTTTCACCTACTTTATATTAATTGTTAAATGGATCGTGAACGCACTCTCAAGTGATATCATTTGTGTGTTACAAAAGTGCGCATTCAGTGATATAAAGGAATTACGCTTTCGTACACACATCATCAGCAAAATGCTGGCTTCCTCGTTCTTTGTCGGTGTATTTATAAATACATCTTAATTCGTTTCTTCTTAAGAAATTGCTTTCATTTATTACGTGATATAATTATTTTTACAGGCAGTAGGTGATGAATCCTCAAAATTGAATTTATATTTAATTAGAAATTTGTAACGATTTAACAAGAAATTTTTATTATAGTACGAGGATGATATATTTAAAGTGCTTACTAATTGAACATGCAAATAACGATTTATGTATGAACACTGGTAAGAGCCAAAATAAAACAACTATATATAGCCTTAAGGGATATTGTATATATCGATTTATTAATTTGGTTGAGTCGGTATTAATGACTTTCAGTTAAACGAATGTATATGGAATAAAATTAATAAATGAAATTGATTCTATAAAACTATCAGTTTCTTTTATTTAGTTCGGCATGGAATCACTTGAGTGTTTTAATTAATAATTACTTGTATAGGTAAATGAACAAATCTAAGCTTACATACGAGTTGCCGAGGCTATATTGGTCACAGATTAATTATGTTAAAGCCCGACTAAGACACAAATTAAATGAGTAAACTAATTCCACTGAACCCAAAAAGCTATTTAATAATAGGTAAAAAATACAAAAATTGTTAATAAGTAGGGAAGTTCCTTGCATTTGTAGTAATAATAGCGAAAGTAGTATTTAGTGGCAGTAGTTGCAAAGGTACCTAACGCAGCGACAGATAATACTTGTGATATATAGATATATACTTCAGCACTGATCCTGGAAGTCCGGTAGTGCGCTTAGCTTTTATTTAGTACCTAGTATGTACCGATATAATCTCTGCTATTTAAAATCAAATATGTTTCATCAAAGTATTTTTACAAATTTCGTATAGCATAGTAATACCATTTTGTTGATGGGGCTAATATAATCAAAAGCCTGTTTTGTCTTAAAGGGAAAAACTGCTCCTAATGCATATTGAATTATTTATTTATTAACTCATATACAGTTTGTTACGAACTCACACTTTTTGCATAGAACATAATCCCCCATAACCGCACTTGTCACGAGAAGAACAACCCAGCGATTTTATGTGGTGACTAAATAAATTAAGTTGAGGAAGAAGCTTTTAGCACCCGGCAACTGTTCATCAACTGAAAATTTGCATAAATCTGAATAAATAATGAAAATAATTGCTAAAATGAAGGAAAGCAGCTTCAAGAAGGAAATTATTCCACCAAAAATGACAACAATTTGTTACTGTCAGCTTACTGAGCGGTATCTCGTTTAATGAGTTTTTAATTGGTTTTTGTGAGTGGAACGATGGTGTGAACACACAAAAGATGAACAAAAGCCAAAATAAGAATATACATGTATTTATATATATAATATATCTGTCTACATAAATATTTACGGTCTTCCAACAGGATCCGCCGAAAAAGGAATTCTTGGCTGGGAAAAAATTACGTCAACACGCATCTCAAACTGAAATTAATTCTTAATAGGAGAGCAGGGAAATGTTTCCTTTCCATGCAGTTTGTGGGATCCCTGTCAAACGCCATTATATATATCACACCTATACACCTACCTACTTTGTAGAAGACGACGCACATTTTCCCCATCGGAGATAAGGAAGTGGGTATTTAATAATTTAACATGGGATCACGTTGCTTATGGGCTTATGTGCAATCAATTCATATTAAAAGTGACGGAGATTTGTGGATGGTTTTTCAAGCGGCAAGCCCCAAGGGTTGCATGATAAAGATTTGCTGCCGTTAGCTACTATAAGGGTCAGGTAATGAATTTATCTATTGAACATGAAAGAAATGTGTTATTAATATGCATTTGTTGTATCACCGACGGCTAAAAGTACAAAATACCTATACCTTCCTAAGTATTTTTTTCCTTGTGCATGTTATCTAGCTTTAAGGATAATATTTATTTGTCACATACCTTCGAATATTTTTAAACGTTGGTACCTTCAATGAACAATATAATTGAAAACACCCCAGTAACCGATATTTCTTTAAAGTCTTACGATTTTTATTTTAGCCATATCTGCATGATATTTAATGGCAAATAACATTATAACTAACAATTCCTTGGAAATCATTGTACAGCGTTGGATCCGATACATATTGGTAATTGAAGAACGCTCCGAGGTCTAAATGTCCAAAATTGGATTAAGTAGGATCGTATACACAATCATCTTGACAGTAGGAAGGCATCAGTCAAGTTCTTTCAACAAAAGGTATACCTCTACATTCTACAAATATAGATGAGTGGTGCAAATGTGGATTACTAAACAACCACATAAATGAATGATTCCCATTGAATCCCTTTGCCATAAATTATCTGGTCGAGCAGTGAATTAGTAAACCGAATACCACATTTGTAATCAGCATCTCAGTTGGAAATTGAATTCTGAGTACACACAATCGAAACGTTGGAATAGAGGTGAGTTAAACATCATTTCGTGTGCATACTTCAATAAATACCAATGCAAATTATGCCATACCTAGATTATAGCCAACCTGTTCCAACGGCAACCTAATGAGAAAATAATGCCCGAGGTGATTATGAAGAAATATATTCAAAAAGTTAACAATTTTTAAAGTAAGACCTATGTATTGTATAGATAGTAACTTCGTAAATGTACATAGACGAACTATAAACTTTTACTATGCTCGCTTGTGGTCGAATATCGATCCTACTTTTTATTTTTATAATTATGTAACACTTGATTGATGGATGATGATTGTATAACAGTTTTTGTTTAATTGGAAATTTGCTCGGTTTTGTTTTGTTGCTGAGAGGTCACGAGTCAGTCACATTTTCCGTTGTTCCGCGAATTATTAAGTCCCGGAACCGGTACATTGTGTAGGCATTGAAAGCATTTGTTCTTTTGGACTGAAATTAATTTTCTCTCTTGGAGCAGTCAGAAATATTTAGTGGATTCTAGTTAATAATGTATTCTCTATAGTTAGTCACTAATAGTGAATACGACTCTACACTTGTCGCTAGGTAATACAAAAGTAACAACAAATTATATTAATGAAACTCTGACCAACACGGATATTACATTGGCATCTAATGCAATATCCCTTGTATCTACTGAAACTACAAACAATACTGAGACCACCAACTTCGGCCGATTTCGAAGTGCGTTAGTGTTGTTACATAGAAATTCGTATTTTCAAATGTCACGTAACTTCAAAAATTCCGGCTCACCAACACACTCGCCACTTCCGCTGTGGGCAAAGCTGCTGGCAGTGTTCATAGAATTTTATCCGTTAAATTTGAAGTTATTCCTTACGTGTGGATAGTGTTTTTATTTTAGGAATAAGAGTACATTTGCTAAAAATATATATGAAAAATGAACAAAGTAAATTGGTTGAAGGAAAATAAAAATATTTTAAGTAAATTTTCTTCAGTTATCTAGGAATAATCTACACATGAAATCGAAGTTAATGATATTCAAAATCAGAAAATACGCAACCGTGTTTGTCCTAATAAGTATTTAGAACATCTCCTTTCTATAGTTTTATTAACCAAGCAAATCTAATTATTTGCCTTTTAACAATATGTATATAGTAACTAACCAATGGCATTCAGTAATGTAAAAATGTGGTATTCCCGAACTCTAGCACATTTCCCCAAGATTGCAGAGGGTAGCAGCGTTTATTTTTGTATGTTTTTCCAATGCAAAATGGCGATTTTTTAAAAAATTTAGGGGACCTGCCGCTGGTCCTAGCTACAAACATGCTATACAGGAGGAAATTTTTAATATTGAGATATTTATTCCTTGCCTATGATGTTATATTGAACATTATGTAAATAATACTAAGCCACATGAATGCATTTGTTTTGGTCAAAACACAAATTGTAGACAAATCATCAACCTGGTTTACTAAAATATTTCAAGCAAGCTCTCGTATAATTGCTATAAATTAAATATGTACTTAAGTTGCAACTATCGGTTTATTTTAACGATAATTCAAGATTTAACACTTTTCACAGTTCAAATACATTTGTGGCTATCGCGGTACTCGGTACTTATTGTGGAAAAAATCACAATGTAGTTCAGCGATTAATTTCCTTTTGTCTGTGTTGCAAATTCATGAGAAATAAAGTTGAAACTTAAAAATCTCTACTGAAACACATCGATTTCTGATACCTACCTATCAAAAGTATTTCCGTTTTTCAACAATTAACAACTCAGATGAAAAAAAAGAATCAACAACATCATTTCAATAAGTGAACGAAGTGAGTTTTTACAGATCGCTTCTCACAATAATAAATAAATGAAAATCAATTACAAAGTTTGCATATCAACGATATCAGAGTTGGAAGCAAAAACACTTCGTTCGACAAATTAAAAAAGTTTGACGATTTTTTTTATTCGTTCATTCAGGAAACCAAAACATTTTTTTACTGCTGCCGCTCTCTTCTCCTTTAGAAGTTTTCTTTACGGCGAAAAGTTTGTATTCCAATAAAAAAAAAATCAAAAAGTTATATTCAGTTCACAGCCCAGCAGCAAAATTAACCATAGATTTAGACTTTTGTACTCCACTACATAAATACTCAACTAGTTTGACATTTTAGTGAACCTTTGGTATTCCTACGAGCAAAAAGTGTAAAGAAATTGAAGCAAAACTTTGATAATAACATTTCCATTTCATAGAAACTGCGGAGGAATTCATTTGAATAAATGCATTGATGAAGTTTTTTTTAGGCTCCCCTTTTCCAATATTCAGTGAAATAGGGATACATGTACGAGTGCACACGACAAAATGAACAGAAACAGCACTTATGTGCATGGACTGTGTTTTCTCGTTTATGTTTGCACATTGAACAATACGAATATTCGTGCGTGTTGTATTTTTAGTTACAACCAGAGCATGTATTTTGACTAAAGGGTTTAGTAGAGTCAGTTAGGAAAAACTAAGGAGTCTTCGTTTCCGAAAGACTCCTCCTTCAACTAGATATTTTTATTAATTTTTTTCAGTTCGCTTGGACACTTTTGTTCTTACAAAGTGGGCTTACTTACAAACAAATCAATAGTTATACATATACAGCCGACTCTCGTTAATAATTCGAAACTCGAGGGACTCTTAAAATATTATGAATTATCGAGTGTTTGAAATATCAAATGGTGTCTAACTAATCATAACAAAAACAAAGACTCTTGTACGATGGTACAAGTTTAAACTTGTCTCAAAATGTACTTACAATCTTTCTGTAACTTTGAATTGTAGAGTGTTTGACGCCGATACGTTCGAATTAACGCGTCGTTTTGTTACGTAACAATAATTTTTCGTTCGAATTACCTACCAATGCCATTGCCATTACCATTATCAAGTGCATAAAAATGTTTTGATTTAGATCGAAATATAAAGAGATTTTGTGGGCAAGTCGTGATAACTTTGAATTATAGAGAGGTTATCGTAGGTTTGAATTAACGGGAGTCGACTGTATTATGTATACACTCGCAGCTTCAAAAGGCGAAATATTTGGAACTTTCCAATTAGAGAAGAATGGACATTTATCACGCACTCAAAGGTGATAAATGTTTATTGTTGTTAATTATTTATACTACCTTTATTGAATTAATTAAATTTTAGGGAGTAAACTTCCATTTGTCCTTAAAATAAATTGCAAGATTTGCAGAGTATCTCTAAGAAGTAATTAAACATTTAAATTATTCATTAAAAAGGCATGGTCAAGAAGTTCAAACACAATAGTAAATATACTTAACAAAAATTTAAATTTTGACCTCATTTTCCTTAACTTTGTCGGTGAAAAATACTATGTGCTATCAACAACATTATATAGGCACAATAATTACCAAAAATAGATAAAAACAAAAGGGTCAACATAAATCTGTCTATAGAAATCTTTCAGAAAAACTCGCAATTCATTTATACTTATGCTTGCGCTTTTGAAATCTCAACGCAAAAATCTTTTTGTAACCACACACAAAAAAAGTTTAGCAAGAAAACTTCTTTATTAACCCCAGCTAAAAGTAATCGAAGTTGAATTTATTGAGTCTACGGATTTTCTACAAAGAACGACCCCATGATTTTATCGATTGCGCAAAGTTGCACTATAAAAATAAATTTCTGTCGATGCATCTCTGTGAAGCATTCTATGTTACGAACAATGATAAGCATTGGATTCTCATCACGTACATACATGTGTGTGCATTTGAAAAGAATAATTGTGAATATACATCGAACAAAAACCGGAATGGTCTTGATTTTGTAAAAAGAAGTTTCCTTTATTCCTTTGTCTCAGTATAAGTTATTGTCTCTTCCAACTTAAAAAAAATCAAAAAATATTCTTACACGAGAATCCTCAATAAAAATGAAAAAGAGAAACAGAAACAAAAAAACTCATCAAAGTAATTTGTGAAAGGATCGCTAAAGGAAAACGTTATTATAAAACTTTTCTCGCTTTCATACCAAGATTAACTGATTTTACTTTCCGCTGGTGGAAGCACAAGGTGTACCTTGCTCACTGGAAATCATTCTTCTATTTTCAAATATTCAAAATGAAAATTTGAATATTATAACTTCTGTAAAGTTTGGCTGAAGAAAATTTGGTTTACTGAAAGATGAGGGAAGTCGGAAAATGTCACTTCGTTAATTATGATGGCACTTATTAAGACAGTGGATTTTGTTATGTACCTACATATATGCCGCAGTTATAATAAATCTACTTTCAGGAACAGAAGTTCTGTTGAAGTGAAAAAAAAACTAAATAAATATCTTAAACTTGTATAATAAATATAAATTGTTTTATAATTACTTGCACGAGGTAGGCAGCATGTAACATCGCATCAGAGGCAGTAGGTAACAAAGGAAAATCAAGAGTAATTGGTAGCACAATCCTTATGCTGTCACGCTCGCAATATAATATACCAAGAGTTCCTTAACATACTATAAATTACATTTAAGGTTGTGTCACTAGTACAAAAATGAAACATTTGGCCATTGGCGCTGGGGACTGAGGTTAGCCAAGAGATATGCAGTTAGCACAACAATAAACAACTAAACATAGAGACATGTACAAAGATGGAGGGAGCAGGGTATCTAGCTGGTGCTATTGCAACAACGGCATGTTCCTTTACCCCAAAACACAGTCCAAGGGGTACAACTTGGAACATAGTTCGAAGCAAATTTAATATCCCCCAGGCACTTGTTAATTACGAACAACATGGTCTGTGAAAGAGTGAGCAACGATTGTCGACAAGGGAATGTTCTGTTTTACGATTTTCGTCTTCGTGAATTTATATTGCACAATCCGTTTATTCCAGACGTACAATTTTCCGACTCTCGAAGATTAACGCTTCTGCTTCTCTTTTTCTTTGAATGGCATCGTATAGATTGAGTGAGTGATTTGTATTTGTATATTTTCCAACTGCTCATAGTTTCGTATATTAAATAAACACTCTTAATGTTTATTTCAGTTGGGCGCAATTGCTTTGCTCTCCTCCTTTGCAGCAGATAGGTATGGAAAGTGTGCAGAGTTTCCGCGCTGTATTCAGCTGCGTTTGTTCAGATTAAATATGGCTGATGACTCTAGATGTCTTTTGCTGAATTTTAAATTGCTTATTTGTCTGTAATTTGTGTTTTAGTTCGGTGTCGTGCTATCATCAAAATTTAGTGCTGGCTGAACCCCAATCCCGTCCGGACTTTAGGAAAAAAGGTTAAACCAAGGAAGTATAATTTGAATAGGCTTTTATGGCTTAAACAGCACATGCTTGTGTATTTTTTTTTATCTGCCACCGTCAAAATTATGAAACAAAATTTCTCGAATCCAAAGAACTTTTTGTGTACAAAACAGCAAGCGTATTATGTAGAGTGGAAATGCACTTCAAAAGTATTTTAAAATTTTAATAATTATATAAATAAAAGGTAAATGGGTACGAAAAATATTTTAATATTTTTCAGCTGTGTCCAGACAATGTTTAACGAAGTGCACTCGCACCGACCGACGACAAAAGAGCGCGTAAGAGTACCTACTCTAGTTTTTCTGATGGGATAACTTCGTGAATGGCTTTTTGTTCACTTTCGGACATTTTGATTGTCATCCATTTCGCTTACATCGTCGAAATTCAATTATTGGAATTAAAATTGAGCTTCACCTGCTGGCTGAAAGAATGAATGGCTATTCAATTATTCACTACAGCTTGTTATCGCCCAACTGAATGCTCAAGGTAAAACAATGACGATGTGTGGATTTAAAGTGGAGGGAATTGTATCACACTGGAATCCAGTCCTTGGAAGTGTAAAATGATTTTTCCTTTCAGTCGTTTTGAAACAAATTGAAATCATTTGATTAAAAAAAAATTCATATTAAACGATGGGAATAAAAAAATTCAGAATGTTGCATTAATACTTTTATAAATGTTTGCCGTCCAATATAAGTTGCTGTTTCACTTCAGGTTATTATGAGTTATGTTCGATTTCATTGGCAAGTGGTCTAATGGTTTGGATTATAACACGAATTCGTTTTCTTAATAGCTTGTGAAATATTTGAAATTTTCAACAAAAACAGAATGACAAAAGCAATGATTTTTTAAAACAATATTATTGAAGACATTCCTTAGTATTGAAGAAAAATTTTTTATGGCGGTTATACATTCATACATATGTAGATTAGATATATACTTTTGGTTGGGCTTCGAATTTGTGGGGAAACGTTGTGATTCTATTCGATTATAACTTCTTGTAAATAATTAGTTTCATGAAACACAGGACAGCGCTCCTACCGCTACATACAAAAACTTAAATTAGTCAATATTTAACGTTAATAAAGGTTAGTAATACGTTTTCATTTTCATACTTTTTAAAGTCAACCATCCAGAGTTGGGCGAAAATAATAAACTTCGCCACATTGAATTTAGTATCAAACGAGACCCTGGTTCTTAGGCAGGTCGACCTGATTAATATATTTATCCAAAACTCAGCAGTCGGTAATTCTATACACTGTTTGCTTATACAACAAAAGGAATAAAAAATATGAACCACAAAGGATCTCGGGTATAATAACAATTTAAACACATTCGAAGTAAGTTTTCAAAAGTCATTGAGGGAGAAATCCACAATCGATTTCAATTCAATGTGCATCAGATGTTTCTCTTTCTGCGGTAATTGAATGTGGAGTGTTATATATGAATTCACTGGCACAGAAATAGTTGTTGTTCTATACATTCATTCGAGACTTCCTGTGCTTTATTTTTGTATACACTGAGCTACGAGAAAGTTATAAATCTGTCGTTTGACAGCATCAAATAAATTTATTTTAATTGCCATTGGGAATACAGGTGATTTCAGGTTGTCCCTTGAGCGCAAGGAATACTTTTTTTCTGTCCTTTTCGATTAAAATGAAAATAAATGCTATGAACTTCTAGAAGAAATTCAGCAGCTCCTCTAAATGGCATTCTTCTAACGAACTTTGCGAAAGTTTAACACACTTCTTGCTTGAAAGTTGATAATTAGGTGAGAATATGCAGGTAATTAAGAAGATTTCAGTTCAGCGTATTTCTCTTCCGTGCAAAGGCGAAACTCATTCATGTGTTGCTCAATTGACAGTTGTTAATTAGTATCTACAAATGAATAAAATTATATTTGTGCTTAATTTTGTTGTATTGTGGATTTGACAATGGGAGTATTAAAACGAAAAAAAATTATATTAGTCTATAGTATTGGTTTCCGATAAACATATTTCTTTTTGCGTTCGTTACTGAAAATATACTCGAATTCCTATTATACTGTGAAAGATCTTTTCAACACGTACAGGAAAAGGCACACTGTCAAAACTTTTCCGAAACATTAAACAAACCGTGCTCTACGTGGTAGGGAGACAGCGTTAATTTAAATGTGATGTCATCGAGTTGCTGCCGGGTACGGGATGCATAGGTAGCTATTCCCTGAACAACGGGAATCGGTATCTTTATGCATCCCGTTATTTAGGGAATAGGTAGGGTAGGTCGGGGCTAGTTGAACCACTTTTTTTTGACGCTTCATAACTTTCAATCCGTTCATAATTAAACTATCCAAGTGGTCCAACTTACCTCACCAGCGGGACAAGTTGGACAAAAATCTGAAAAGTCATTTATATAAAATAATAAATGCCATAATTTCTTTCTAAAATTTATTCAAAATATAAACTTAATAAAAAAAACCCAATATAAACTTAAAAAAACCGAAATTGAAAAAAAAACCTCTTCATGGCGTTTTTTAAAAGAAATTTAAACATGAATAAAAAAATGATTTCATAGATTTTGAATCTAAATCGCTATTGCAATTTATGCAAATAAAGATGCCTCCTTGTCGTATTTCTTTTTTTGGCACATTTTGAATGGGCCCACTTTCGGCAAGTCCGATACTGCACCCACACCTTCCTAGGTAAATTATTTTTAAATGTTTCAATACTCATAAGACAAAACCCATCAAGATCAATCAAGTTGGACCACTGGCGGTCCGACTTACCCCGCACTGACTTTGTTGAACAACAACACAAAACTCTTCAATTTCACAATCGAAAAAATAAGATACAATAACGGGACACATGAAAATGTTTACCTTAATCTGATATTCGCACCGCTCCACCCAAAAAAAATAGATTAAGAATAAATTTATCTCATATTATATTATATTTCACCATACAAATATGAATTGGCGTGCTCTTTTGAAGGTATAAAACTGCAGCTGGAACTGATTGGCACGTGGGCGTTAGTTAGCACGCTTCGATTTTGTGTCATCGTGCTCATGTAGGACTTTTAGTTACTGAGTTATTCGAGTGGCCCTACTTGCCCCGTGGCCCAACTAGCCCCGCCTTACCCTACCTATGCATCCAGATTGCAAATACAGCGATTTCATGGCCGAAAATGGCCAGGTAAAACAACATTGACTAAAAATACATCTGAACAGAAGTCAAACAGAACGTTCTAATTAAATCCAGTATCCACTTTTACCAGTGGGGGCCCTTAGTTATTGATTGGAAGGTATGTTTTGTTATGGTTCGAACTTAACGATTTCTAAAAGTAAAACAAAAAGTCTGGGCCGTACTGAGCGAAAAAACTCGGGGAATTATAGGCGATCGCTAGAATGTGTAACAAAGCGCCTATACTTCGTCATTACGATTGCTTCTAAATTATATTTGTACCTCTTTCTACCTTGCGTTTAAATCAACCACAGATAGTTGATGTATCTACTGACAAAAAAGAAACGGGTACTGTACGGGTGCTCGTTATAACTCTTTGGGCGCGCGTATGTACGCAAACTTTATTTTGATATTTATTACGAAATAATTAAATCTTATATCACACGAGAATATATTTATGATTCCCCATTTTCACAGCAGCAGTTCCCTATCATTTTGAGCATATCTATGTACTACATTTTGAATAGGGCAACAAGCAAATGAATTTTTGGTACAACAGATCCATTTATGACCCCAGTCCAAGCTTCCCACAAGCATTTGTTTCTGCGAAACCTTAAATTGACAAGCTTTTCTACTTATACCTACTCTCGGACTTTTGTCGAATGACTATATATGTGGGTACTATTACACACACCACTACAAAGCACCTATACCCAAGCTTAACCAAGCACTTTTTATGGTTGAATGACATAGCAGAATAAAACGTTCATTTCGATTTGGAACGTGATTGTGCAAAAAGTCTGTGCGTCGAATCAATTTTAAATGTATTGCAGAGGTCAACAAAATGCTCCAGACCAATCAATCATAGCAAAACTAAATAGACTCGTTTTGGTCCACCTTACGTCGTTGTTCCAGTAAATAAACAAACAAAAAATTATATATTGGATTAAGGTGAAGTTAGTATTGGTTTGTCCAATGAATGAATTGGTTTAAAACAATAAAAGAATATATTTTGAACTTGTATTACTTAAAACTTGCAACTTGTGTTGATGCGCTTTCATATGATGTCTTCAACATGACACTAGAAAACTGAACAAAATTTAACATAAGTAACTGGATGCTCCTTCTAGAATGATAAATACTTTGAGAGTATTATTCTTTGAGAACGAATGGCGAACTGCGAACTGGATCTTATATGAATACGAATACATAGTCCTTAGTTTTCCAAGAAACTACTCCATATCGGTCTCTAAACGCATTTCGTTTATTAATTCTTGAAGATTGATATCACACCAGTGCTCATCTCGAATGAGATGAAGAGTATAATCATTGTTGTGATATAGAATTTCAAAACGGTTGTCGATTATTAGGCCACAGAAAAATATTTTGTCTTTAATAACTGAGTGGTACGCTTTGTCGCTTTCCATCCGCAAATAAGTTAAAATTATACCTTACTCTGATTTCTTTTTGTCAAAGGAATTTAATATAAGTAATTTATATAATACAAATAAATAAACCCAAGAGCTATGTATCTGTTTTCGCTTCTATCACAATCGTATCCACTTCGAATCTGTACACAAACGAATACGTCGTTCTCCAAGGAGTTCAGACGATGTGACAAGTCTTAGAAAAACACATCTTCCATCAAGTGATTCGTATTGCGATAGATACCTATATTTACGCCAAGCTAGAAACAAGGATTTATGTACACATCCTGAAGAGGTGGGTTGTCAGTCATAACATTTATTCTTCAATATACCCAATACCATTGTTTTGTCAACATTCTATTAGGAAATATTTGTTTACTTTAAGTTGGCAATTATTGTTTCTTGTTTTTAAGAAATTACTTCAGCCTTACCTGTGTTTGTTGGTTTTGGTGCACTTAAACTCTAGGTCAACAGCATTAAATTTAATTTGATTTTTTGTAATTTTCACTTTCCACCAGAAGCTACGCGGGCGCTGGTTATATTCAATGGTTTTCAGCAGGAAATCCTTTAAACGGCAGTAAAGGTTCGTTCGCTCAGCACCATTTACTCGATTTAACGTGAAACTCTAATTAAGAACCTTACCTCATTTGCGGTGAACCAGGAACCCTATTATAGTCCGTCGGATATTGCTGTTTAATAGGGTAATAATGATGGCTGTGCGGAATTAATTAAGTGGCACAATTTTAATTAAATTTGTTCTCTGTAAGTTGGGGAAAAAGGTTATGGGTTAAAGTTTTAAGCACAGTAGCTGTAAAGTATATTCAGTTTTAACCTTTCTCATGAGCTACATTGCGATTCTAATACATATATGTGTAAACATATCAGACTGAAAATATTTCCAAACACTTTTTTATCCATAGCATAACATATTTCAACGATTTTTGTAGAAGGACTGTTCAATTTCCATGCAAAAATTGAAAACAAAAAGAACTCACTGGTTTTGCCAATTTATTAGAGAGAATAACTAGAAGAAGAGCATATTTCCCCAAACCGTACAAATTGCTATTCAAACACAAATCGAACGCAAAAACAAAGAAACTCACGAGAATAAACTATATTCGCTTTTAATTGGAACGAAAATAAAATTGGAAAAACAGTCTGCATTTTCTACTTTTAGATGGCAAAGGACTTTCTTCAAATATGTATGCAAATGCGTTACACTATCCACCTGGTAGCATTTTCAGTTCGCTTGTTGACCTAGAGTATGTTTTCAATTTATCAATTTGCATTTAAGAGAAGGTATGCAAGGCAGACCTTAAAGCTTTTGTTTGGAAATATATATACTCTTCTGGTTGAAGTCTTTTTTTTCGACTTGGGTGAAGTGGTGCATTTAGGGTCAATGTGATAAAGAAAGGTCTAAAGTGAGTTTAATCCGAAGCTTAAATCCAAGGAAATAATATTTATTCGGAGAAATATTCAGCAAATATTTTGTGCTATAGAAAAAACCATAAAACTTCACCGTAAATACTTACGTAATGTACGAATCAACCAAAATATCTTCTCTTAATACAAGAATTGTCATTTAAATTATCTGCGATTTTATAATCTTTACTATACCCTCGAATATGTGACTTTAAACTATGTGTTTTTTATAATTTTTCATTGTTTTTCATATACCAGAAATACATCTTCCATTTGGTCCTTATTTCTTTAAATTCGTACTTTAATCGGTACGACAAAAACGAAGTCTAGCCTCTTAACATAAAAACAGAAGAAAATCAAACCGGTCTTGGCGTCCGTAATTCTGATGTTCCGATACAAATACCTGCGCAATACGAACTTGAACTAAGAAAAATACTGGAGGACGTAAATTTAGGACTCGCTTTTCGCTGACCATAACACAACACCCGCAATATGTGTACCAATATTTTCGGTGTACTAAAAGTTCGCCACATTATGGTTTTACTGCAGCAGATTTCAATAAGCTTCAACACAAATTCAATACCATTCTTACTCAAAATATGTCTCATACCTATATCAAACAGCTAGAACTCCAACTAATGGTTCTAATAAAATTGTAAAGTACCCTAATTTCAAATTTCCGACACCCTGTCTGCTTACCTTTGTGACGTCTTTAGTAAATGTCCTCTTTGTCATTTTTAAAACTGTGCTTAAAAGCAGAAAAAAAATTAGTAATTAATTTTCTGGCATTCTTTTTGTTTTACTGTCAAATGATTTTGTATTATTATGCACAACAACCTACTGCATGTTTGTATTTGCCTTACTTATGCTCTTCTTTGCAGGAAAATTTTCAATGTTATTTGGTATTGTGTGATTATGCGGTAATTATGTATAACTTCAAAGAAATTCGTTCGTTGAGATGAATTACTTTCAATTAAAAATTTAACTAATTTTCAAACTGATTTTATTAGGTCACGAGACTTTTAATGGAATGGAAAATTGAACACTGCGAAGAGTACTAAGGATTGATGTGGTTGATATCTATAGCATATACACATTCAAATATATAACTCAAGATGAAATCAGATAAGATGTTGAGGCACTAATAATATGTTTTTCTTTTACGAAAACATTGAATTGAATTTAGAGGAAAAGTTAGCTAATTAATGCAGTTAGGAGTTGCTATATCTATGAAATCTGGGGTCGAATCGTGTCATCCGTAAAGAGCATTACGTGATGGAATTTGTTTTTGTTTCACATGAAAAATCAACAACATTGCATGCAACTATAGCTTGTCCACTGAAGTGTCAATTCGACCTCTGTTTTTAATTCGGTGCTTTTTCCAACTCCTACCAATGTTCGTGAGCGAATACAAGCCGATGGCTTGCAGATCAGGGTCAGGAAAGTCAATTATAGAAACAAATTTTTCCTCGTTTGTCAATCCAGGATGAAAAAAAACACATGTATCAGTGGTTTAATTTTCCAAAAGTTGTTTCAACTATAATATAGCAAAAGCTGACGATATTAACATTGGACCTTATTTTCGCTATAATGAGTTCGAAAAATTTAGCCTGGACAGTAAGAATAAATATTAGTACCGCAGATTGTCTGGAGAACGCTTGAATCGGGAGTGCCTATTTATGAGTACAAAACGAACCACATCATTCGCATGTCTCCAAGTTACGAGTACTGCTTCCTTGGTTACTAATTTAATTGATTGGAATTTTCCAAGCTCACAGTGATTTTTAAGACGATTCATCATCACCAGTGTAGTTTGCCGACTAAAGAACTATAATACTGTTGCTGTTTTAGCTGTTTAGCTCATTCAATTGCATTTAGTGTAAGTCCTATCTCTGTCTCATTATGTACTAGTATTTAAAATAGCGCCATAAATTTACTCATTAGTTATCTTGTATGACTCATATTTTCAGTAGTTCTCTTTATCGCTTGTATACGTTGTTCAAACAGCAGATATCGATAGCTTAATCCCTTCAGAACTTAGCTTTGCATAGCTCTGTTGTCCTCAATCTTCCGGCCATCATATTACATCGTAAAACATTCCTCTAGGCACACTTTGTGTTTGTACTGTCTTTCGTTTGTATCCTCCATAGCAGTTCAAGAGTGTTGTTTCCAGTTCGCAAGCATAGAGCAACATAATTCTCAAAGGAAAACGGTGGAATACATACCCAAGGTCCTGTTTACATCGCGGTAATGTTTATATAACACAAGCAAGAGAAAAGAAGCCGCGACCAGTATCTCCGCAATTGTTGACTTCTGTGCACAAAGTCGCTTGCGGTGCTGGTGCTTTTCCGAGGTTCTGCGAATGAAAGAGATTGACAGATATAACACAATACCTTCGCTTTCCCCTTACTTTCTCTTGTTCAACCTGAGGATTTTTTGCTTGGCTTGGCATTGGCATCCATTTGAAAATATTTACTCACAATACTCTTGAGTATGCCCTCTTGAGGAGCAGTGATCTATTTACCCAAAAGAGAAACTGGCTAACCGCAAGCAAGAGCAACCCTAATGTGACACGATAAGGACCTGACCGAGTAACAGCATAATGAACTTTTTCACTAGCGGCTTTAGCTATATAAATTTGCATGTTATACTCGTTGCTTAGTAGGAAAATTATAAAAGACCAAAAGTATGTACTGCGCATATTGTGCCAATTTTTGGCAGTTGACATGTTTCATGGTGTAATGTGTTAGATTTTTGCCCGAATGGCGTAGGTTGAAACGAGAGCCACCGACCTGTTTAATAACAAAACAACAAATATTGACAAGCTCGGTTTCACAATTCTGTCCATATTTCGAGGTATACGCATACTAATAGACTAGATATAGATAATATGCCGAACTTTCCGGTGTGTGAATATTATATATATAATATATTATTATATTTTATTATTATATTATATATACCCTAACTGGAACAATGCATCTCAGCAGTGGCAGTCACTACACGATAATATTTTCGAAGAACACGAGGGCTTGGCATAGTCTTGATCTTGGGAAACAGTCGATATAACAATTGATGCAAATCACTCGATAAGATAGCATGGTTTCCGAGGATATCTTATAAATTATACAGTCAAGCGAAATAGGGTGGCGCCTAGAGCCCTTTACTCAATTTCTTATAATTATTCTTCTTCTTTTGTTCCGGGAGCAGCTGTTGCAGCAACATTTTAACTCCTTCTGGAGAATGGGGCGACAACCAGTTCCTTCCAACTCTCTCTGTTTGCAGCTTCATACCTGAGCTTCGTCCACGAATGTAATTTTTTGACCTCAATGTTGTTCTTTGCCTACCAACCCGCCTTACACCTTGAGGGTTCCATTGGAAGCACTGCTTCGCTATGTTGTCATCTGGTTTCCTCAGTGTATGGCCCATCCAGAGCCATTTTTTCTGCTTGATGTCAGAATCCACTTTTGATTGTAAATGTAATTTTTATAATTGAGTTTCTGAATTGCAAAGTATCAAATGAAATGTTGTCCTACCATTATAGGCCTATCTTTTCGAAATTTTAACAGTAATATACTCGGAAGTGAAATGAATATCATTCGCAATCGCAACCTTAATCCGTAGACTAAGTAAACAAATATTTACATTCAACGCCCAGTATTTTTCAACGCATTCAATGGGCTTCCAGTAGCTATTTGATGCGAAATTGTTATTGCATTGTAATGGTTCCGAAAAACACCTTTCGAACACTAAGGCAAGGTCCAGAATATTCTGCAATAAATACCTGCTGACTGAAATTTCTTAAATAACTTATCGGATTTAAGAGACGTTTATTAAAGACGTGATTGCATTTGAAACCCACCTGCGAACCTGCGATGTGCTGGGTTTCTATTAAATATTTATATATTCCGTGAAGGTATCTGCCCTCGCAGCATATTGATTATGTCAGGATATATTCCGTAAATTCTTATCCATAGTTTGTGTTTTAATTATGTAAATTTCCTTTATTAAGCACAATTAAATTCTTATCCATAGTTTGTCTTTTAATTATGTAAATATCCATTATTAAGCACAATCATTCTCACTTAATTGATTTGGTAGGTATTACCTGTGACGGACAAGGACATTTTCCGTGTTTACTCATTATTACATCTTCGAGTATTTATGTGTCCGTAGCCGTACATTAGCAATTAGCCTGTGCTACAGGGAATTCCTATTGTTTTTATTTCGGGTGACTGAATGTTTTCTTAAAATTTTACTTATGGGAAGATGCTTCGGAAGCTCGCAAACAAATTAGAAAATTCAATTATTCGGTTCATTAATTTCAAAACGTGAGAGAACTTTTCAAAGAAATTACAAAATCTTTCCAAAGGAAGCCACAAGTGTAAATGAGTCCAGAACAGACAGCTACGAAACGAAATACCTACACACAAATGACCATTTTTTTCTAATGACTGCATAAGTCCATGTACTTCTGCGGACTTTTGTCGATCCAAACCATCCCTTGAACCCAATGAATTTGCTTATTTAACATAATTTATGGTTGATGTGGGTAGGAGTCACGTATAGGGCCAAAGGTTGGAGAACATTTTTTTCGTAAATGGAGCGTAAAACGACGATAATGAATTTGATGAGCGATGTCATTTCTCGAAACGGTTCGGTTCCTTAAATTATTAAATTACTTTTGTTAAGTTTAAATCGTAGCCCATAATAATTGACATATTAAATTAGACGTTTGAAACTGGTTAGCTTTGAAAGTCAAACCAGAACACAAAAGGCCATACTACCAGATTTATAGTTACTAGAAAGTCGGTTTCCAAAGCAAAAAATAAATACGCCCGCTTTGAAAATAGATTTTACTTATGATCAACATCTTAGTACGTCACTATGAACATTTAGTGCAAACAATTAACATATATCAAAAAATGTTAGTTTCATAGTAACACATTTGAAACGGAAGAGTTAAAATTGGGTATACAGTGTGATAACTTTAAGGGTAGGCAGGTAAATTACATTCCTTCGAAAATACGTTCTATGTAATCTAAGATGATATATACAAGGTGGGCCAAAAGAAGTCATCCGATGTTGTCTGGCTCTTATTTTTTTTCTAAATGAAAAACTTCGATTCTGTTTTTTGATTATGATTATTTGAACCTTTAGAATTTTATTGGTCAAGTCGAGAAGATGATATCGGCCAAATGGGTGCCGTCACAATTTGTTGCCATACGGCTCGTTTTATGGGATTTTTCATCATTTCGGCGAGAACTTCGGGCGACATATTCTCGCACTCGTGTCGAATGTTGTCCTTGAGGGCTTCTAGGGTCTCGGGCTTGTTCATGTAAACACGGGACTTCAAAAAACCGCACAGAAAAAGTCTGGAACGGTTAAATCGGGCGATCATGGGGGGCCAGTGCAAATCGCCAAAATGAGAGATGAGGCGACCCGGGAACGCCGCCTTCAGAATATCGGTTGTGGCTCGCGCAGTATGTGTGCCGTAGCTCCGTCCTGTTGGAACCACATGTCCTCCAGTCCTAATTCGTCCAATTGCGGCAGAAAAAACTCGGTTAACATGGCTCTATAGCGCGCACTGTCCACTGTTGTCGTTTGACCAGCTGCGTTCTCGACAAAAAAATGGCCACGTCAACTGCGGCGATATTCTCGGCAAAACGGGCGCTCCGGGGTTGGCCACTCTTGGCAACGTCTCGTGTGGTCCCATACTCTTCAAGATTGGTGGCCAAACGGCGCAGTGTTTGCGCAGTCGGTGTCGGACGGCCGTGGAATCGGCGTGACGGAATTCGCGCTGCGCCAACACTTCAGACGAATTGTTACGCAAAAAAATTGACACTATTATTCCACGTTCTTGGAGAATGTATCGCTCCATGGCTTGTTCACTTGTATTCTACATCTGTATAGTCTACAAATGTCAAAACAGATTTGACATTGGCGGCCATTTGCAAAAATAAGAGCATCTTCCAATAGGGTGATTTCTTTCGGCCCACCTTGTATTTGTTATTTGAATGCGTTACTATGGCAATATCGCAGCAGCAAATTGAATGCCACCAAACTGCTTTTAATTAACTGATAAGGTTTTGTATGGGAAATTCTTAACTTAACCCTTTCGCCCCGCATGGTACATAAATGTACCAGCAAAAGTTCAAAGAACCTTAGGATCTCTCATTTACACCAGAATTGGTTCCGATTTGTACCAAATCGTGCTTGACTATCTCTGAAGCAAAAACTAACGGTGCTTCACATTTTCGTTGCAGCTGTGACTCTTTATTTGTCATTGTTCTCTGGCGTGTCATAAAATTATTTCTAACTTATCTATTCGAATTGCGGGGCGAAAGGGTTAATTTTACCAGTCTTAATGACAATACCCACGATTTTTCGATTGTGCAAATCTATGGCACAGTTCATTTCGAATGACATAACGTATAAGTTTCATTGTCTTCATTTCATAATAAATACTAAAAAGGTGTACGGAAACTTTGTATAAATATATACTGATATCAATGTCTCCAAAGGTTCCATCCAACGCTAATTGTTAGTGGAATTCATATCACTTTCACAAGAATACGAGAATAGGACCAACCACCAACTCCTTATACCATTTGCCCCAATAACCGATTTTGAATGCTGCTGGATACGCACTCTAAAGGATTTAATTTATAAGGAATTTCACAGCTGAAGATTTGAAGAGTTTTAAGGTAGAAAGTTTCGGATATGGAATGTTATGCTCCCAATTTACCGAAACCTTTTATAAACAAACAATCCCATTATTCATTTCTGTTCGTTTATTAAAAAAATATCTCAAGAATCATCCTTTCGTAGAACAAGGAACTTTCTCTTTCTAAAATACAAAACAATTGATTAAAATCCGGAAGGCAAAGCCGGGCGAGAAGTACATATTTCACTTTGTGATATTCATTTCGTTAAAGTTTTCCAGACAGTCTTAGTTTCTTAAGGCTGAAGAAATGTAATTGTATACCCCAAGCATTTTTCTCTCACTCACAATCTCAAAAAGAATATTGAAAAAGTTTCCTCTGGCTGCCTTTCAGGAGTACAATTACAATTCACTTCCAGAAAGGAAACGATATTTTAACTTTCCACCCTGGAGGCAAGAACAGACCTTTAAAATGGCCAACCAAAAAAGGTAAGTGACTAAGGAGAGTAACGGAAAAGCCCGCAGACAAATTAAAGACCTGCAAAGTGTTAGCCAGAGAAGAAAAGCACAGGCAATGGCAATCTGTATACCTATGCATACAACTTTATGATGTTGAAAATAGTTTTCAATGCCACCCTGCATTTTAGCCCTTTTTTGCTTTTGTGTTGCAATTTTAAGGGTAATTTGCGATCTCCACCTTTAAATACCCACGGCATTGTACACGTAACCTAAGGGATACAAAAAAAAATATAAACTTTGAACAGGCTGCCTTTATTTCCGCAACAAGGACTTTTTCCTCAACTGACAAGTTACCAACGTATTTGAAGAGAAAAGAGAAATATCGCCAACCAAATGTTGAATTGTTTGATTTTTATTTTGGTCTAGTATGGGTCTTTTCTTTTTATGTATAAATAAAGAAAATTTACAACACAAAAACTTTAATTTTCCTTTTTTTCTTTATAACCGGTGTCAAGGTTCTTCTACTTTCAGGACTACTATATTATATGCACCGCCTTATCAGGCTGCAAATAAGGAAAATGTGTATCTTAGCAGGTGCATGTTAACTTTTTTTTTCATTCACTTTTCAAGGTCATCAGTTATTTTTCAGTTAATTTTATTCGTTTATTTTCACTTTTGCAATGAAGAATTTTATCGCGGCTGTGGTTTTCTAAATAGGCCTCCGGAATGGTTTCAAATTGCTTCCACACTTCCACTGTCCATCTAAATATTGGCGATTTTATTATTTCATTGCATTACAATTACCCGAATGTGTAGTTTCTTAAGCCCGCATTTATCTCAGGACAGTTGAGAAAGTTTTGGTATCTGCTGCAATAAAAACCGACAAATAGTTATGCGAAATATGTTTAAGAGGTTCGATAATGTCTAAACTGAATAGGACATCTCTTCATCTATCGTTTGTTAAATTCCTTGATAAAAAATCGGATAAATTTATTACTTGAAGAAAGATAATCTTATTGCATACATAAAAATCCATTGTATAAAGTAGGACGTTCAATGTTTCGAAAGTGGATTTACTAAACTAAATTTCAAACGCTAAATGTTCAGATTTTGCTTAATGACAATAACACAACTTTTTATCGTATCAGAAAAGATACGTTGCTCATTACAAACTATAATAATGTACTTAAAGCTATACATACTTTACTACTGAAATACCTACTTAATATAATTTTAATTTACAGAACTATCACAGAATTTAAATATTAGTAAAGGTAATGATAATATTCTGCACACACTCCTAATATTCATAAACACTACGCCATTAATCTGTGCAAGTTGTTTCTCTATTTAGTATGTTCAATCAATTTTTTAAATCGAAAGTCTCAATCCGTCTTAACGATTAAAATCACTTCCATGCTTAACCACGTCATTTAATATGCACCACAGAAATCCTTTTCGAAATACTTCTAAATAAAAACCCCAGAATGTTCTTTCGACAAATCGATGTGGCGAAAGCGCATCCATTACCAAAGATACTTTATGTCGCACGTCAATAGAGTGCCAAAATACCAACTACTGCAATAGAATTTTACTCGCTCAGAAGATTTTGTTAGTCTGTGGTGGTACTTTGCACACCGCCCGAATGATGCGACATACGTGTGGGTGTCCTTTATACCGAAATCCCTATGAATAATTACCATGTGCAAATAACGAAAAATGATCAAATTGGGAAGGGTGCATGGTACATGTTGTAGATTCTGTGTACGAACTGTGAAGATAGTGTGCAAATTTTAAGCGGATAAACGCTTCAATTTATGATGCTGGTGTGCATTACGTTCAATTAAGCAATTTATATACAAAGAGCACTATTTAGGCATTATTAATATGTATGCAATTTTGGTGGTACTTAACGCAAATAGAGTAGATTTGCTTCACGTGCAATGTCGTCCGAATGCCACCAATGAAACATAGTGCATTTGCTAATTAACGTTCCGCAAAAATATGTAAAACAATTTTTCAATTGCATAGACAAAATGTGATTCGTTTAAAAAAAGGATACTTTCCTTAACGGTACACCAGTTATGCATAGCACCGGAATACACGATCTTACCTGTGTATTCTGTAGCTTCTATCTGTAGGTATGGTAATGCTATTAAAAAGCACTTGAGTGCAGAGCGGAACAATACAGCATTTGGAAGTAATGGGGCACATAATTAGATTTTGAATTTATCAAGGCGAATAACAAGATAAAAGACAGAATGAAAACAAATTATGCAAAAAGAGTTGTAAAATAAATTTTTATCAAAGAGGACAGGCATTTTATAGACATTTGAAATCAAAGTTATTTACAAAGTAGGCCTTGTCCGTATTATAATAATACGTATATTATATTGGCTCAGTGCAGATACCAGTGAGGGGTGAAGAAGCAATGATCTATCTACATGCGAATATAAAATATTGGTAAACGTAAACGGTATCATAAACCGACTGTTTACCTGTCGCTCTATCTGCCTTTAAAATTATTTTATGAGTTGAAATAAAGTATTTTTTTGTTTTACAGAAAATGTCCACTAGCGATTTAGTTTGAAAACAATTAAGACTTTTTAATTTGTTATAAAAATGTACTTTGAAAGTTTAAAAATAGTACAACAAATTTTACATTCGCAAAAAAAAAAAAAACAAGGAATAGCGAACTACTTTAAGCAAAGTTTCTTAAAAAAAAGAATGAAAATATATGTCCCATAAAAGTGTTCACTCATGAAAGCATTTTCTGAAGATACCGTGAAATAAGTTTCCTGTGGTTGAATTACGCCAAAGTGCTCTTGATAAATAATAAAATGATTCAAATTGACAACGACATACGCGACAGTTTTCGTAGGGTGTTAGTTTCATATACAATATCCTTGGGTACGAAGACAATTTACAAAAGACTTAAAGGTATCCTTTTACAGGTTTTCTTGAGTTCATAAGTGTCACATAAACGAAAAGTGTTCAAGGTATATAAAAACAAAAAAAAATATATGCTATTATGTTTTATAATCCCATCTTATAGAGCAGAAATGCATGAGTAAAGCATGAATAAGGAATATTCATAAAATGAATTAAAACGAACTCGTTTGACGTTTGGTCGACCCTGAGAAAGTCAGCTTCTTCTAATATAACTTGGACTTGGAGTTTTATTGCGTTCTAGGTACGCAGTTGAGAAATCTCAACTCCGAATGATATCGGCGCTGAAATATTTAGTGTATTTATAGTATTTTTCACAGGGCAGTAATACCGTCTGATATTTGTCTAACTTTCGCAGTGGAGTCATCCTGAACCTGACAGCCCTTATATTCATATATAAGAGGGCCTTGCCCAATAAGATGTGAGCAAGATATAAATGGATCAGAATACTTTAAGTCGGCTTCTGTCATGACGCTTGCTTTAGGATTTAAGTTTTATCCACCCAAGCTCAACATTTGTGTATCAACTTAAAAACGAAAAACGTATTCTTTAATGAAAAGAGAACAATTATTTAACATTAAAAATCCACATAAACCAGAGGTCTATCTATATATAATTTAAGTAGATTATGCTGAGCAGTGCACAATACTTTTTACTATCTATGCACTCTTAATCCATGCATACTCTTAAATTTACCAAACCAATACGACACAGAACAGTAGAGAACAATTCTTTACTTTATGCTTAAATTTATGAAAACAATATGATAATTTCTGCCTCTTTGAGCAATGCAGCAATATCGTCTTCAAAGTGAAAAATATTTAAAACTTTCATGCGACTCAACCGCTTTTGTATTCACTGGCACACTAAGTGCCTTTTGTTTCAGGAATCAAACCACAGGCCTTTTAAATTGTTCATTGCTCCCGACTATCAACACATTCACTTCAGGCTACCTGCTCCACACAACCGCACTGCACAACTACCCGAAAAATTCAAGCAAATATTTTTTTCACTTTTTATATAAAAACTCACCCAACGTTTAATGAATAATTTAGTTTTCATTGTCGTTTCCTTCTTTTGTTGTTCTAAAGAAAACCTAAATGTGACCGAAAGTCAAATGAAGCTAAGCAACCTTTAGTAATAAAAACAATCGGAAATAAGGTGAAGTAAGATCCTTGATAAATAATAATGCTTTGAGTACTGATGCAGCCGTCTAGACACATAGTCGCACAAACGAAATGTTGAGGTCTATACTGGAGTGCCCATGCATAGCACAGAGAAGAGCACTCCAAAGCTACATCGTAATCTAGGTCGACCTAGATATGCCTATAGTTAAAATTAATCTTTTGCCAGTGCATACAAGAAATGTCATAACATTATTATATGCTAAATTTGATTAAAGCGATTGCAGCGACGGCAAAAGCAATGCTAACGAGAATCGATGAAAACACCAGAAGCAAATGAATGCAAATCATGGCTTTAACTCACTAATGTGAATAAATATCACTAAATGGAAATAATAGCCTGTAGAAGTTCCAAAATCAATTCGATACGATTTGTATTATAAATTATGCAATGTCGATGCTTTTTCAAACAGATCCCGAGGGAGGTATCATCGTGCGTGGATAATATTTTAAATTGATTTAGATTCATCACGTATTCGGAAATGAAAGACCGCTAAAAGCACACTACTATCCCTTTTAATGAATGCTATTTTCCATTAGGTGCCATCGTTATGTAGCCCTTTCAGCACCCTACTTTTAAAATACTCTCTATACTTAAATGAATATAAATACGTCGAATGAGACTTGTAAAACTGTTTAGTAAAACAGTACGGTTGGTGTACATATCTTTGTTGTTAAATTTAATACTGGCACATCCCTGTAGATGCCTTAGTTAAAATTCTAAGGTATTTTTGTAGGCGAATGTCATCATTTTAAATATTCGTACCAGTAGATCATTCATAGATGTTTCGCTATGTACATACCACACTCGTGAAAATGTTCAGTGCCTGAATATACATTCTCCACTCATATTATAATTCAACAAGTTGTCGTATAAAGTTTGACTATACCTATCACGTATACGTATAGGGGTGCTCGTATAGTGTTGCCGACCAACTTCTACCCCTTGTTTACCGACTGCCTTTTCAAGGATGTGCGCCATAGCCATCAGTCTCACATTTGTGAACACTAGTCGCTTGGAATTCGCTTCAACCCCACCTGACGTGTATTTTGCATTTAGCTAACTATATTGTCCGTGCCGAAATTATTAATGCATTGATGTGACTTGCCTGTACATTTTACTGCGCGTCGCAGTGTGTTAATCTGTGAATGATCTTTTGGTCGGTAAAAATATCGTTAATATTGAAGTGTTTTATGTCTTCAGGGCAAAGAATAAAGAACATGAAGAAAAATATATCTAGGAAGAAAAAAAGAACAATATTTTTACATTAGTGTTGTATTTTTACTTAACTTATCATTGCCCGTAAAATTATATATTCATGGGACATCGAAAGGGGATGGGTTTTTCGGATTTCTGGGGGATAGCGAATGAAGAAATTTTGTTCGCGAAAGCACTCAATCGCATATTTTAAATGGGCCCGTTTTTTAAGAAGCTCGAAGAAATGAATAATACATACATGCATTGAGTACCCATCCCACTAAGCAGTGATTATCTGTGAAAAATTAAAATATTGACAGAAAATCTCTCAGAAGGCATTCGTTTTCACTTTAAGCTCCTTCTTTCAGCTTTTAGTAATAATAATATTTCAATTGTTTTTTTAAATTTTTGTATTGTTTACTTTTTGACAGATTTATCGGTAAAGGCCGGCTTTTTAGACCCAAGAGGATAGGTATGGCCGAAAAAGGGGATGTAGGTTGCCTGATATCATATAAATAAAATTGGTGTAGCTCTGTTCGATTAAGATTGAATTTGACGGCATGTCTTCAAATGCAAAAATCTTAGAAACTGATCAATATATTCTGATGCATTTTTCACAGGCCTATAGAGGATACCTAGGCCTACAATCTCTACTCTATATCGCTATAAATTCCGGAAAAAATTGGACAAGAGTAATTTTTTTTTTCGTTTCGTTTTGCTTTTTTCTTTGTCACGCTTTCCGTTCGAAAATACTGCGAGCATTTAAGTATAGTAAATATCAGCTTATAGAGGACATCTGCAGGTACAACTTAGGATATCCAAAAACTCGATAACTTAAAAGGTTTTTAGATGAAAAGGCAACATATGAAACATTTCTACGATTTTCACATGAGTGAGCAGATATGCAATTCATTCTCAAATCAAACATACTAACTGCGCAATATTATATTGACATCTCTTTTAACCCTATTTTACCCCTGTGATGGAGAAGGAGACAGACAGAGGCAGTACGCTGTGTGGTTTGCTAAGAAAAAAAAAAAATAAATGGCAAATATGTAGGAAAGGTTTGTTTGCCCTGTTTTGCTTACAAAATAAAGTGTCTAGAAAGAAATGTCAAATAGGTATAGGTACCAGTGATACCAGAGAGTGGTATTATTACATAAGGGGTTTTATATTAGGGAAAATTCCTGGTGATACTCGTCGTACCATTTATAAATGCTATTTGCATTCAAGATGAGGCAGTAAATTACCCGGTGGAGTTTTTAAATAACATTACAGCCAGTGGACTTTTTGCTCATAAAATTTAATTAAAAGTTGGAGTTTCCATCAGAATTCAAATAATTCCCAGCAATTATCCATTTCAGTTTAAACGGATTCAATTTCCTATTAATGTTTGTTCTGCCATGACAATCAATAAATCGCAGGGTCAAACTTTAAGAAAAGTGGAAGTTGAATTTACGGGCAGTTATAGATAATTATGTAGCGTGCTCCAACCGCTCTCAGCAGATAGAAACAAAACTTCTAATATAGTGTAAAAAGAAGCGTTACATTAATAAAAAAGTGAGTAAAATACCTATTTTAAAATTATTTTCTTTCATTTTCATTGTCCAAAGAATATTAAATTGTTGGTGATTAGTCCAACGACCAGGTGCAATGCCATGAAGGCAGAGTGGACTCAGTCTTTGGGATTTTTTTTAATTCGGGCTCAAGTCCCTCACTATTGCAGACCGCTCCCTCGCGTTATACCTCTGCAATGTCTATCGATGATTTTTCTTTGAGCGATTATCAAAAAAAAAATTGTTCTGAAACCACATTTTGCACGGGCGAAGCCGAGCGGGTACAGCTAGTCTAATAATAAAAATTCTTTAAATATAAGTTTTTTCCTCTGAGTGGTAGGCTTGATGTTCAAAAAAATTGTAGAATTTCTGGGAAAAAATTCTATCAACGCTACGATATTCCCCTCTTAAGATGGACAAGTTTGGCTTTTGCACATAAAACTTTTCAAATTCATGTCAGAAACAAACATCCAATAGCTGGATCCAGTCCTCCTTTTTTACCCATATCAAGTATGAATCCAACTAAATGAACAAACCTATACCACCGCAGGTGCTTTCATTATAATACTCTAATCCCAGCCCAGTTCATACCATTTACCCATATATACTATCCAAGCAACTATTTCTCATAAATCTGCTTTTGTATTTGGTGTTCTCAGAAAACCCGAAAACCTTTTATATCCTTTAATGAGTAATTAATTTTCCCCCACACGAGTTCACATCACAAACAATTTCGTCCATTTGTATTTTGAAGTGGTAATGAAATTATTTCCATCTTCATTAGTTTTCAATTTTTCTGCTCTATAGTTGACTCTGCTGTGTTCATGCCTGCTTTAATAGCCACAGGCGCTGGGAATGTGTGTAGTATATTGGTAATAAAAATCGAATAAGGAACCATAAATTGCAGAAGCATAGAAGTCCACTGAAGATTCCAAGCAATTTCAATAAGGAATCTATGAAATGGGTTTCTTGTGAATGTAGTATTGCTTATTTGTACGTCCTATATCCTTATGTACTCGTATATCCTCGGGGTTAATCTCAATCGATTCCGAAAGAAGAAGCAAAGTAATATGCATATTATACATGTTTGTGTATACATATATTTGTAAATGGTTTTCTGCGTGAGGTTGATGTTGAAAGCAGTATGTATCTGTAGTATGTATTTGTCGCAATGACCAGCAGTTGAAATCTTGAAACCCCAGTACCATTCTGGGAATGGAATGTCGGAAGTATTTTTATTAAATTTCTTTGCGAGTCTTTTCAATAATTCTTATTGTGCTTCTTCGTCTTATTTTTCCTTTCTGTGCTTGTTTTCTCCTCTTTCTCTGAATTACTATAATCTGAAGTCTGAAGTAGGTTGCTCGCATTTCCTCTTGTATTATTTCCATTATCGTAAAGTGAATATATTTTAGACTCCTGTCGTTCTGGGAATTTTGCGTTTTATGCATACAATTCTTGTATTTTTGAATTTTCGCCTTAGTGAGATTTCTCCTCATTAAGGTGTTGACTTCATTATACAAGAAACTATTATGCGTTACTAGATATAATGGCATGCTTTGTGCACGACATTGAACATATGCCTAAAAATGCAAGCATATAGAATGAGAGTGTATTGGATAGCAACTGACTTGAACTGAAGTCAGTGGAGTTTAAAAAATATACAACTTTGAAAGAAATTTCTTATGATATACTCGTACTTCTCCGTGGGTAGTGGAGAGATAAATTGAAACTCAGGTAACTCAGGGAGTAAATTGTAACACGCCTTTTACAAATTGCCTACAATCTTTCCAGCGACAACAGCTGGAAGCCTAGGCGTGCAAGATGTGTGTGGACTCCTAACACACGCCTTTATCTGCTCGAAAAAAATTCTATAAACTATAAAGGGTGGGCCATCTATTGGTTTTTTTTTTAAATCATAGGTTGTTTTGACACTGACAGCTGTTTTCCGCTCGAAATCTTGGCAGAAAGTCAGTAACATACCTATATACCAAAGTTATGAAAACTTATTTCCAAAGTGATTTCTGTGTTGCCCAAACAGTGAGTTTTTGGAAATGAAGTTTTGGCCGAAATGAAGCACCTACCGCGCCTACTGTGAGACTGTTATGCTAGTGGACAACACTCATGATCCCCGTCGACGTACGGTGCGCACAGACGAGACAGTGCGAATTGTGGAGTGCTGAAGACATGGATTTGGACGACCTCTGGTTCATGCCACACAGCCCATGTTACAATCGATCTTTTGCGCACCAAATTCCCAAATCGTGTATCAGCCGCCTTGGCGATGACAATTGGCCGCCTCGGAGCCGTCGTTTGACCTCTTCGGACTTTTTTTCTGTGGGGAACCGTGGGGGACCGATGTTATGCCAACAATCCGGAAAAGATTCAAGCACTTAAGGCCAATATCATCCAAACAATCCGTGAGCTGCAGCCAAAAACCATCAACAATGTCTTGGAAAATTTGAGTGACAGCATGCGCTACTGCGAAGCCAGCCAAGGCAGCCAATTAAACGACGTTGTGTTCAAACAAATGTAAATACGGAGTTCTACCACAAAAGCATTATATTTAATTAATCTAACATCTGATCTACAATAAGCTGTGTCTTAATCGATTTAAATAGCGAAAGACATATAATACCATAAGGAACTGCAAGCTCCATACTCTTAATATGTTCACTTCCATGCCTATATTAGGTTGAATTATTTCCATAAACAAACCATCATGCGGATGAAACATTTTTCATGTTTAAACCTTTAAATCAGACTTGGTATTTCCACGGTAGAAATATTTTTACCCTCGCACTAGCCAAGAGCATGATGTACGTTACGTATGTCCTTCAAGGAAATAAAATACTTTGTATGACAGGTAAGAGTTGAAGCGTATGCAAACTAAGCAGATATCCAAATTTATTCACTCATGCATTTTTCGCTCTACAACTGCATTGCGGGATATTTTTTGACTGACGAGAGGGACCAACAAAGAATCTACACAAATTTATGCACAGAAACAGAAATTATTTCTACTTTGGGAAAAAATGTCACATGTTGGCTGCAAAATATCCCTTTGTTTTTAAGATTCAAAGTGACGTCGAGAGTTTTTGTTGATTGCAAACAATAGAATGATAATTTCTTTTCGCGCTCATCAGACAAGAAAAACACAAAAAAAAAACAACATACCTTGTATTTGAATTTTCTGAATTAAAACCAGTGACCATTTCGCAGATCCACAAAATGGAACATAAACGCATGAATATTCATTATATGCGAAAGGACTCTGAATTTGTTATGCATGAAAACAAGGCTCTTAAAAATGTTGTTTTGCCTGGACGTAATGAAAATTACTTTTTGTTTTCTGTTTTCCAGTTTTCACACCAGCCGGCCGGTCGGCCATTGCCGAATGGCTTCGCTTATGTGGCAGTATCATTTTTTATTAAATTGTCTCTTAAGTAGCTCATTGGGGGTAATTTTGTGGTTTTTGAATTACACATAAACGTATTAAGCAAAATGGCATTAATTATTGGACTTTTGACCTTTAATATTTAATTCAAATTTAACGCTTTGGGACTATAATTACTTGATGAGTGGATTGTGGATAAGGCGCGCAGGTATTTACTTAATATGCATTATAATTTTTGTCGACGGAAAGTGGACACAACTTTGCTTAGGTATTTTTAATTTAGCCTAGTTAAATATGGTGCGAGGGCTTCGTGTAAACATACACACTTGGTTCGTAAACGCAAAATGCTTAAAATTGTGATTTATTTATTAAGTTAAATAAATTGCACGTCCGTTGATACCGCGATGATTCATGGGGACTGCGTACACATTGCAAAAGCGTGAATGAAACCACAATTTCATATTGCCTACAAATATGCAAATTTGTTTACACAAGGATAGTTAAAAGGAACGACCATAAAAGAGTATAATTGGCAAACAAGGGGAAAATACTCATTCGATATTTATTGTAACTTGAAAAATTATTAACGGAAAAACGCAATTTGTTGGTTTGCTTATTTGTTTTTAAGAGATAAACGAGGTCGGAAAACTAAAAGATGTGAAAGCCACATTTTTCTGTCTGATCTCGGATTTATTATTGAAATGCTGTGTTACTGAATAGCACATGTTCAGTAAAATAATTAATTATTTCGTATTTGTATGCAGTTTGTTTTATACAATTTATGGTAGGTACCTATGTGCAGTCTTTTCTGTGGTATGCATTTCTAAACAGAATTACCCATCACGACAATGGTGCTCATAAGCATATTAATGCGGATTTATTTATGGACCTTCTTCTGATTCGTTAAAGACAATAATGGGGGTTACCTACTCTGGCATAAATCAAATTTTGTATCTTTTGTCTGAATGCGCATATCTCTTCTTGAAGACTAATTTGCAATGTCATTGCCTGACACTCACATATTGGAGATTTAAATACATTTGAGGTATGAAGCGTTATGGGGGGAAATAGCACAAAATTTGTCTGCATTAAGTTATTTCAATTAATAGTCATAGCTAAAGTAGTTAAAACTGTGCGAGCGTTTATGACTTATTCTTATGGAGCGAACGAAATAATAAAGAACTGCCGCTTAATATCAGTGACAAAAACAAAATCGGGCCAGTTCACCTTTGCGTATTATTCCAAATGATCATTGGTTAGTATGCCTGACTTCTGAAGAGTCTCAGGTCAAATTCAACACATATTATACACCTTAAGGGTTTTTTTTTTAACTGCAAGAGTTCAAATACGACATAAAATTGTAAAAGCCCCTTCCATTCGTTCCAAAAGCAAAGCCACACTCAAGGGAATATTTCAAAGAGGTTGAGACTTAGGATGATATCTGTGTACCTACTGATTAACTTACTCACTTTTCCATAGAAGGGCGGTTTCACATTTAAATAAATGCCTCAATAAATGTTTCAGCATTTTACTGTACCCACGTTCATGTGCAAAATTAGTAGTAATCGATATTTGCACACGTTGTCTTTTTATAACCACGCACTCATCCAGCGGGCTCAATTCATGCTGAATACCAAATGGGAAACATTCAAATTTAATAGTTATACCGTCAGTCAGTATATTGCTAACAACCAACCTTGGTGGGGATTAGGAATTTCTGCCAACAAAATGCACATCACGTCTGACTTTCTTAATTGAATACTTAATTGTGTTTCTATTTCCAAGCCACATAATAACACACGAACGCGCTTACATCCTTCCGGAATTTTCGCTTTTCAGCACCTGAGCATCCTACCATAAAATAATGATTGATGAAAGGTATAGGCGTGCTGACTGAGAAGTTTCAATGTGGAATTAAAGATATTTACATTGCAAGAAGTTCGTTTAGCACAGGATGCCTTTTTTCTTTTTGTGGGTTTTTGATTGCGTGACGGTAACGTGGCCTAGTGCCAGGCGGAAAGGGAAAGCACCTTTATGACATGATTTTATAGATTATAGGGTAGAAGGGAATTCGCAATTCCTAGCTATATCGGGAGTTCACAAGAAAACAATCAGGCTAATAGAAAAGTGGTAAGGGGCACATTCACCAAAGTGTTTTGTGCAAGATAATCAGCCACAGGTGTACTGCGAACGCTATATCCATTAGAGAAATTGAGCAGTGAATTGAAGTGAATACACCTTATATTAAATTGGTCGCGCCACCATATGCAGTCGGTGAGTAGCAAGCCACAGTTTTTTATACGCCCTGCTTCACACATAGATCTCTTTGAAAGGATAAAGTTCAAATTCCTTTCGCATAACTCGTAATTTATGTCAATGTATCTTGCATACACGTCGTTCCTTGTCTTTTTTCACCAGCTTATTACAAAAGTATTATTGTTCTATCTTATGTTAGCGGGTACTCGCTTGAATTACGTACTCTCATTTTGATTTTCTGTTCGGTTTAGGAACGGATCGTATATATTCCTCGGCGTGACTATAAACTCAAGACATAAAGTTTAGATGAAGAGATGCTTCACATTGCCGTTTGCCATATGAAAATATTAGTGGTGTCAGGAGTTGGTGCTGTGTATTGAAAATAACAATAAAGCTATCTGGATTTCGTAAAGCACAGTCCTTTCTTATAAAAAGAATACTTGCGCCATCACACATATCATAGTGGAATCCTTATGTGTGTCGTAAGGTATAGTTATTCCCTGCACATCGGGAAGGTATAGTCGTCTATAGTAATGTTCTTCTGTAATGGAACTTAGCTGGTCTAGTAGGTTCAATATTTCAGAAGAGGGTGCAATAACTCAGCGGGAAGAGAAATCCTCAAGACATTTCCTTCTTTTTAAAAATAAAATGGGAATTGTCGTGCGGGTTGGTAATCCAACGATATTATACTGCAATAGTGTTACGGCGTGAGAATATATATCATAATGTAAGTAAGGTATACTCACGCAATGTGGAAAAGCAAACAAAATCCATTCAAAATTGATTTTCTTGTAAGGAAATGTGACTCTTCGGTAGAATATAATTTTGCTTTGTCTATACTCTTTAATCTTATTCGATAATAAAGATAATCGGAAATAATCAATCTGGATGGTAAAAAGGGCACCTACCACTTCACGTATTAATAAGAACCTATCTAATTATATTCTCAAAATTAAGATTGTTAATCTGGTATTAGTATAGTATTATTCTATTTATATTCTTCGCTGTTGGAATTCCAGACCCAGAGGGTACAATCAACCAAATGCAAATTCTTAAGCCTAGTATCTTCCTCGCGCTTAATTTTATTTCTCAATCAAAAATGTCTACAAAGATAAAATTTAGCGAGGCAGTTTAGCAAAGCAGTAACTTCGTATATAGATGGACCGATCAAAAGTCTCCACTCATTTAGCTCGCGAAATAAATGTCCGGTACATTAAATCGAGACGCCTAAATTTAGCGCGGGCATACCTATACTAGGCTTTAGAATGAAAAGGCACTCAAGCATGAGGATCGCAATGTTTTTTCCGTACGCATTAGTGCGAAGTTGGTTTTTGTGTCGATCATTCTTTAAAAACCACAGAACTTTATTCTCGTTTATGTAAGCTCAGGTGTATTTTTTTAAAGTGTGGAACATTTTGGAATTGAATTTGATTTCGCTTCAATATCGAAACTAAATTGCGGATTGTACTTTTCCGGAAATCGAACCTGAGACCCCTGACACGATTTTAGATACTAAAAACACAACATGGTTGCAAAAGTTAAAAATCTTTAATTCAAAATTTGTTAAATATTACTTCTCTTTAATAAAAAACAAAACCAACCAAACAAAATGTCAAGACTCTTGAATGTTATAAAAAGCGCTGAATTTCTGCAAACATCGTAGATATTAATATTCACAGCCCAACATAATTTGCATAGATATTAAAATTTTGGTCGCAAAATGAAAAACATTACCCCAAGCGGAATGAAAAAATTTGTTGCACTTGCAAATCGTTTCCTTTGCTGTCCTTTTGTTTGGTATAAGACAGAAACCTCATTAAAAATGTAAACCGTAAACCAAAAAGTCGCGCTGGCATTCGTCGAAAAAGGATTCAATTAAAAATATTCTTTTATTTTCTTTTGAAAATCGTTAGTTTTCCAGGTAAGTCTGACAAGATGTTGCAAGTTACCACGAAGATGGGGGCACAGTAAAAGATTTACGCAGAAACTCCAGTTTCCTATAATTATATTCATTTTGGTCACAAGAGGAAAAACATTGAGGCCAAAAACGATAATTTGACGCATCTGTTGTAAATGTCACGTAGTGTTGAGACTGGTTGCCTTCTGGTCAGCATTTCAGCCAGTGAAATAAATTAGCTACTCCTTAGGGAAATACAAAGAAAATAAATCTTCCACAAAGCCCATAACGATGTCTTGGAGCGACGTTCTTGCTTGTCCGAATAAAATGACAAACACAGTAAATAAAAAGCTTGAAAAGCACAGAGGATAGCAATCATCTGCGTTAGTGTCATGGCGGCTAATGCTGTGATAGTTTGAAATGGAGTTGAAAATATATTTTGTATTTTTATGTGCTGCATAATAGCCGATGCTCAGTGTTAATATTTTTATCTACTCTTATATAGCTACTCATTTATGGCTAAATCATTGGGATAAATAGAACTACTCACGCAATGTTTACTACGAGCACACTGGATTGAAATTTGCTTGCATATTGTTGAATTGTGTAAAGTCATAGGTATGTTGTGTTAAGACATTAATTAAGACTGCAGCCAATACCAATTATAGACAAAAAAGCTTTGATTTTAAACATTCTAATTTAAACAAAAATGATAAATCTAAAATTCGTGGCTTCATGGTCGACTGGGAAGATGTAGGTTGTACATTAGGCCTTTTTTATTATGCTCAAATGATCTGTATGAATTCCATGGTTTACAACAAAAGTTTACAACAACAGTACAAGATCCAACTTTTGTTGTAAACCATTGAAATCAATGATCTATACAAATCATGTGAGCATAATAAAAAAGTCCTATTCATGGTTCAGTCAGACGATTTTATCTGGTTTCCAATGTAAATTGTGGCTTTAGCCGTTAGGGACTTAGCTTTTATTTCTACGCTGTTGTATAAGCATTATAAATACTCACATCAACGTACCGGAGTCGAAATCATTGAGCTATTTTACAATATAATGGGTCGCTTACATTCTAGTATTATGTTATAAATATATATTAAATACACAATAAAGATTCAGAGTTAAATATTTATTCTTGTAACTATTTAATACGATAATATATAAAAATAACTCTTTCTGACCGTATTTCCATCAACGAAATTTAATTAAATCAATTCAACTTGAAGTAATTATTAAACCCAGGGACCAGTGCGATTCCTCGATCTGCTTTGCACAAAGGTTCACGTTTGGTTCCAATAATATATATTGTTGTGCTCTGCACCGAGTGAGGTGCAGCTGTAAATAATGAAGTAATAACTTGCTGTAAATACAAACATGCATCCGTTTTATTGTTACTACACAATACACTAGCCAGACGCACACATGCTCTCGAAAAATGTACATAAAATGCATCACCTTTGCATAAAAGGACAAAAAGTGACCAGCAGTAAAATTGTCCACATAAATTTGCTTTTCGTGTTGTTGTTATTGCTGTTACCGGTTCTAGTACAACCTCTGCTACTGGATTTCGATGCCAACTACAACTCATGATGTAAATACATATCTTCAGATCCATCTATGAACGTATACACGAACATAAGACAAACTTTCGCAATCACTGAGTTGTTGAGCTACCAGCTACAGTTGCATAATGTAATGGTCACATGAGAAAATATGGGAATTTTTTATTACGAATTTTTTCGGTAACGACAGTGAGTACACGAAGAATGTTTAAAGTCATAAGGGAGGCAAGGTTTTAATTTCATATCCTGTGTAATAAAACACTAGTCATTTATTATGCAAAGCGAACTTCTGAAAATTGTTATTATTCAAAATGGGATAACATATTTATTATCATTATTTTAACCGAAAGAGTTTAGGAGACATAATCATATTGCAAATAAGTATTTCTTAAATGCTACAACCATTTTTTTTTTAAATAACAGCCACAATTTTTTTATTTTGAATCAAAAATCAATATTCATTACCTGGAACGCCTCATAGGTATATTTGCTTAAGGTGAAACTGCAGTCTGGGGTGGACCTGGGCATTAACCATTAAGCGTCTCCAGCCAGTACGATCTCTAGCGAGTTGTCTTCAGTTTCGCACGTTAAGTTGGTGAAGGTCCCCACTTCCGTGCGCCGAAGCGATTTTTGAAAAAGGTTTGAATGATATGATCAACATAATGGGATCAATGAAAGAAAATGCACATGGGTTCATTAAAACTCTTGAAAGTTCGACTAATATAAATTTCTTAAAACTGCTCACTGCTGGACTACTCTCAAAAAATGTATGACGGAGCTTAGACTTAGATTTAATCACAAGTCCGTCCTGCAGCGGTAAAAAACAATTTAGCTTGCCTATTATTTATTATTTGACGTATTTTGCTTAAATGTTTGACTGACTGCATGTCAGATTTATTTTATTTGTTTATTTTATCATAAACAGTTTCAGCGTTATGTATGAATGAATGTTAAAGGTAGGTAAATAAGGACATATGGCATGTGTTTGCATTTCAAAATAAATGAGTACGACCAATTTGTATTTGTAATGAAAACAATATATTTGAAATGAAATTTAAAATGTGAATTTTTAATAGACGCATTTTATTTGTTTTTTTGTGATAATCAAATGCGAAATGATTGAAGAAAATCAGTGTTAGAAATAAACATTGAAACGTATAGAAAATTATTCTGTTGAAGTGTCTATTCCGTTCCAACTACGCTGAAATGTAGATTAGCTGACGCTCTATTTAATACTTAGTTTATGGATTGAAACCTGTTATCTTAAAAACACAACTTGTTGACCTAAGCTCTCAATCTATTAAAAATAATAATTTTGACTGTATTCTGAAATAAAGTTGATATACTTTTCGAAAGCATTTTCTGTGTGCAAAACATGCACCATGTAAAGTTTAAAATTGCTCCCCTGAAAAGTGTACAAAATTGTCATAAGATGTTTTGCCTTTTAGGCACAGGTCGTATGAAGACGAATTTTCGAGCGCCTAATTAATCCACGAGTGAGGTTGTGTTACAAATATTTATTATTGCATACTTTTGAGGGCGAATCATTCTCCGTATATATTACCAAAACCTCATGTCCAACAGCTTATTTCACACTCAAATTTACAGAGAAACATCATTCGCACCCTGTGCTGTTATAAAAATATTGGGACAAGTCTAATGACAAAAATATATGCAGAGCAGATTTCTATTATACTTTCCATTTTTTTGTTTGTTTTTGCGTTGCTTTCCTTTTTTTTAAGGGACTTGCCATTTTAATGTTCTAAAAAATACCAATGATATAAAAAGTATCAAAGTTGTTAGCATTTTCCAATGCAAAACTCAGCGAACACGAAATACTTCATTATTTTCACCTAAATATGACAGCAGACAGTATTTGAGAGACTATCCAAAATTACAATTAAAATAAAATAAAGACATTACGAAATATGTATGTCACTCAAATATTCAAATATTCATTCATTCTTATGCAAGACAGATAGCTACAAAACAAATTATTTTCAATTGGTTTAGTGCAATAAAAGAGCAAACCGAAATATAAGTGACTTTCTCTTATCTCATTTACGTGCAAAAGAGCGAAAGTGGAATGAATTTTGACTTATCGCTTTATTGCACTTCAAATATTTTTAACTACTCGAAGCTATATAAAATAAACTATTTTATTTATAATGAATTATTTATTTGGATAACAATTATTGTTACAAATTCAAAGTTCATTGTTTTGTTTTTCTAAATAAGTTTCAGCATTATGAAATATAATTTTGCATTGGAACATACAATCAAAAGTTTTATGCTAAACCTTTCAGATAACATTTTCTCGAAACTATATTTTTGATATATCGCTCTATTGTACTGAGAGTGCTTATGTATATCATAAGAAATTTTTCTCAAATAATATATTTTGAATCTTAAAGGCTTTAACTTTCAAAAAAAACCGGACCCAGTACGAAATCACCTCACTGTAAACGGTGAGGCTAAGTCATAGACCCTAAAAGCGTGTTTTATTAACATATAAAAAAACTCTACCGGTTAGTTTGTTCAGTTTAAATATGAAGGCAGTAACTAACTCAGCGCCCAGCGGACCTTCTGATTATGTCAGATTAAATTTGAACTTAACGACGTTTAATTTATGAAAAAAAAAAACACAAATTTGTTTTATAAGTATGGTGGAATGGATGCCTCTCTGTCTGATGAGAATTACTAAAATATTGTTCAAAAATCCGAATCATTTACTGCGGGCGATATCAGCTGACGTCGTAAATTATGCTTTTCCCCATATAATTATGACAACCATATCCCACATTTTATGTCCAATTGGAAATGCCGACTAAATTGATGCCAACGTAATAACCACTTTTGTGGGAAAAAATGTTTACCGAAAGTGTCACAGGATTAATAATATCTACCCTTATTAAACATTATGTATATCTCACTGTCATCAGCACACCTTTAAGCGAGAGTTGTTCGCATCAGTGCAATGCATTAAATCGTTCTCCCTGCAACGTGTGGACTGTGCAGTATGCATCTGCATATATGGCAAAATAAGTACCGGTAGACATTCATTCATCCCCATCATTAAATTGTCAACGACAGTGTTCGAAATAATTCCAGGAATTTTCGCGGTTTGTAGTATGAAATACCAGTCCACTGATCTTCATTGAAAATCAAATTAAGCCGCACAATACGTGAAGGAACTCTGAAAAAGTTTTACTACTATTCCAACAGGGAATTATACCAAGTGCGCATCAACTTATCCTATCTCCCATCGGATTATGAAAGCCTCGTAGTTGTACGTGAATGTGTAGATGTGTTCGGAAGTCGTTTGCATAAGATTTGCATTCAGAACATGGCAAAAGGCAATCGCAGAGAGAGAAAGAAAGTTTAAACTCTGTGCTCGGGTTCCTTTCCTGTCGATAACGACATCATTTTACAGTACGAATTTTCACCGTTCTTGCTCCCTTTCTATTTATTTCCCGGTTGGATTTGGAACAAAACTTAAAAAAAAAAGTATTATTGGAATTTATATGTTTTACCTAACTTCTAACCTCTATAGAAGGTATAACAGGACCAGAAACCTACCTACATATTTACTGTCATATAAAATATAGAATTAGGCTAATTTTTACTATAGGTAGATATACCTTTAGATTGTAAAAGTCCACATCGGAGCGCATTGCCTGTTGGTCAGTGCTCCTGCAAAAGTAATAACCCTTAAACTTAACAATGGTGTCGGTGCTGAGGAAGTCGAGGTGAGTGACGTTTTAATTTTGTTATTCATTCGTGTGTTGTAATACTCTTTATCTATAGGTTGACCCATAGACGATAGCCATACGGTTTTTTGGGGACCTGGTTCGCAACTGATTGGTTAGTGAGCATTATACTGATAATATTACATCATCTCCAAATTTTTAAACAAACACAGTGTCGACAAGGAGCCCAAGCAAAGCTCCTAACAAATTTTATTATTTGCTTATTTGCATGAGTTTTTTTTTTATTTTTAGAGCAGTGGATTCAAGTTTTTACTTGCTTTGTGTGTTATCTCGATAAAAATGGACGTCACAATACCAGATCTATACTCGTATAGCGCCATCTTCAAGGGTGGCTGCTTTTTGTATACATCTTAATTAAAACATTTATGTGAAGATTAAGCGGAGAAAATGTTGTCGAATTCTAAGGCAAAACGATCAAACTTTTTCGTGCGCACGAATGATTTGCCATATGTTACACAAGCAAATTTCTTCGTGCACACGAAATCGTATGAACGTTTCGCCTTACAGAATAGCGACCATGCTTTCGACAGAGTTTAAGGGTTTTGAAGGATAAAAATATTTCATTATATTTTATCTCTTTACTTACCTACACTACTACAGTTACATTTATGTTGTATTATTGGTACCAGCATTAGAGAATTTCTTTTTTGGATGTGTCTGTGTTTAGAGAATAGGATATATTGAACTGACTGTGGTGATATCATGATGGGCAGCTCGTCCAAATTGTATTCAGATTAACTATACGATATAAGATGGATGGAATTAAAAAAACATGTACGGGGTGTTTTCGGCATGGCCTGTGGAAAACTTCGAACACGAATTGAAGCAGCAGTTAATTGTTATGGATGCTGAATATTTGAATTCCTAATTGATTGATAACACACGAGAAATGAATTTCTTACTTGATGAATCTGCATATTCATTCAAACTGATAGAGAGCCTTTTGGGATTTATTAAACACCTATTGCCTCTTATTTGTCATCCATCACTCATGCCACGAAGTTGTAATACACTATCAACGATATGAAATATCAGTATTTATCCGCTCGGGTCCTCTCAAGTGAATATCGAAAGATTAACGAAAGATATTCACATGAATGTAATGCACAAACATCAGACCCGTGTTAATTGGACTTTGTATATACTATGCTGTCGTCTCGTGTCGTTACGCTGGAAAATTCTGCGAAAATTCTCTATGATATGCAGTAAACAGTAATTATACTGAGCGTATTCTGTTGCAGTATAAAACGTAAATTTTTTAATTAATGCCAGGCAAACAAGAATGAATGTAATTAAAATTACATGGTTATTATTAATGGCCATCCTTTCACACATACGTACTTTAAATATCAGAAATCACTCTTTATTGGGAAGTATTCTGATTTATAATAACTGTTGGATATCTTAAATTAATTTTTGTAGCTAATTTGTAAAAGGATTATAAGTAATAAATGGCAATTCCCCTTTTATCATCTGGAAGGAAAGCTGAGCAATTTAATGCGGTTTTCTTTTACTTTAATTCCGTTTATGACTGTTAATTCAATCAATGAAATAATATTTTATGGGTTAGACAACAAAAGACAAATTCTTTTATATTCAGTACCTACTTTGGAAGATTATACGTTTTATATGTACTAGCTTTCCCGCCCATTTTTGTTATTACTCAAGAATTGTGTTGCTAATACTCTTACTGATCAAAAAAAATCTTCTTAGGATTAAGTATATACCGCTCAGCCAGTGGATGGAGCAGGAAGCGTGATCCAAAGTTTGCTTGCCCTGGCTTGTGGGCCCAATTCGGTCCTCGAGAGATTTTGGTACCTATGGAACAGAAATTGGTCAGCAACTCGACTTATATACCCCAGCCATTGCAGATAAATATTTTTTGATGGATCTGTTATGAGTCGCAGCATTTTTCGCTTTGGCTGAGCTTTAGTTCGATACACTCCGCCAGCATTCCCTCACTGAGGGAATTGCCACATTAACTCTTATGTGACAGTTTATGTCCTAAAAAAGTAGCCTATAAGTACGTAAATCGTTAAGAGTCTTATGAGTAAACAGCCCTTAGTATAAAAAAGATTAATAAACGAGTTTGCTAGGAAAACAATTACCAAAGGGAAAATATGCTGTCAACAAGTAAGGGGACTTAGCACCGGCAACTTGTGCTGAATATCTCCATCGCATCATTGACAGCTTCAATTTCAACAAAAAAATGACACAAGCGCAGAGTTTGGGCAAAGTTAACTGCTGCTAAGAAGGATTAAATCCATTCCGTGAAAGACTATAAAAAATTCATACAATTCATTTTACACTCTGTAGACTACTGATACCGGTGAAACATGTTAGCAAGGATAAAGATTTTTATACAATGTAAGTAAACCAAAGTGAAATAGACTGTTAAAAATAGTGGAAGAAAATCTTTATGAACTGGATTACACAATGGAACAGACATCTAATAAATTCCGTAAATATTTAATTATGACTGCTACTACCCAAAAAGCGTCTAATTAAATTTTGTTTGTGGCTACTGTCATATTATCCAGCACAAAAGACATTTGCCAGGTAGAGGAGCAGCACTACCAGTTGACGGTAAGTGATGTCAATGAACTTCCTAAGTAATTGAATCAGCTCTTTGACTAATTACGCTGGTTCAGTTAGCAACTCACTTACAGGCTGTATATGTATACTTACATATCTATATACTCTATGGAGGATATACCTCCGTCACTATAACCAAACCTAAAAGTTAGTTCAGCAGAGTTTGAATTCAATTTGGAAATTTCAAATCAACTATTTAATTAGCTGAAAAGAGTATGCTTCTCTACTATCCTGATAAAGTTCTCTGTTGTATGGAATGTAGGCAATCCGAGAGTTAATTAAATTATTTAACACTGAAATGTCATCACACAATTTCCTCTCGTTTCTCAAGTGTTAACGTCCTCTTCTGAGAAAGGACCTTTTGCCCTTTCGTTGATGTGGACTACAGTGGAATACTTTTTAAAGACATTTTTTGTCTGCTTTCATCAAACAACTTAATCTTATCCGATAACAGTTTTTCCTGTTCAGATAGATTTATTCATGTGTCACAAGAAAAGGACAGAAAACCTGATGTAATTTAATTAAAACCTGATGGGAAGCATATCAAAATGAAGGTAACAATATGGAGTGGCGATTTCAATGTTATATGTTGGCTCTTGTAGTTTTGAATCTAAATTGTAAATTGTGAGAATGATGATGAAAGCTCTGTAAAAATTGGTTTTCTACAGAAAGTAGCTACATGACTTCAGATTCAAAACAAAACTCTTACCTATATTATTTGCATTTAGACAAACTTCCAGTTATGCTGAAATATTCTTTTGAAGCGGAAACTAAGAAGAGTATTCTAAAATATTTGGTAAATAAAAAGTGGGGTCATTTTGGCGTGAATTTAAGTTCGTTATAAGATCTTTGTTAACATCCACATCATTAATTTAAAATCAGAAAAGTTTGGTAAAATTACAGCAATTTAAAAAAAAAAATAATCAGAAAAACACACAAAAGTTTCAGCTTAACAAAACCCCATCATTAAAAACAAACATTTTCTTAAAAAAATATGAACAGCAATGATTATGAGAATTCTTTCATTCGACGAATTCTAAGCAATTTGCCATCTCTCCTTTGCAAACTGCGAAATAAATACACAACCAAGTTCAAGTTAACCCACCCTCCCCAACCACATTCCGAAAGGACACCACATTATTTATGATTTATCAGCATTTCAAGGGAATGTTCCATACGAAAACAAAAATGAAATGATCATTATGTTGATTTTTTAAAGAAGCCCATGGCGAAACTACACCCATATAAGTAAAAATGTAAATATGTACGACAAGTCATTTATCACCTCGCAGTAAAATAAAAATAAAAATGATAAATGGAAACTAATGGATACGTCAGACAATTTATGGTAATCCCAATCGTAATTTTTCCATCTTTCAAATAATAAATAATTCATCACAAAATGTAAACAGCGTTTTCAATATGTATATCTTTACCGCCGATGACGTATGTCTCTTAGGTATTTAAAGTCGACTTGCCGAAAGCACTCATATTTTCATTTTGCCGGAATTGGCAAACAGTTTATATACTTGCTCATGTAAGCAGTTGCTCGAGGTTTATTTTTGTTTGTTCGCCATAATTGAGCTTCATGCGTTTCTCATACTCGTATCATTGTCCTTGTGTAGAAGAAGACATTTTAATTACCGAAAGTGATTCCTCCAACTATATAGATAAATCACTGTACATTGCATATTCTATTTACACTTCAGTACGCTATATCAAAATTGAGTGTATCTCATTGTTTTATTCTCTGGAAATTCATACGTTACGTGCATGTGCTGTCACAAATTTAGAAATTAGCTTTGCCTTGCTGGAGACTATATGGTCTATGATAGAGAAACATTTATTTAGACATTTGACAACAGCTCCCAAAAGGTGGAGGTATCCAATTTCGATGAATCCCAAAGTGCCAATATACATTTGGGTTCGTCTGAGGCGTTAGTGCCTACTGCCTGTACCTAACTTTAAGAGGGATGAACTTTTCTTTTTCTTTTTGTTAGCACATGCGAGAAAACTTTGTGAAAAATTATTATTTTTGGGCGTCTTTCGAGTACATAATGGCAAGGTCATAATTTCTTTATGTTACAACTCGAACAGATTTCAGGATGGACGAGGGATATTGATTTTTTTTAGAACTCCACTTTCTGGTTTTAATTTACGTCTTCTTGCATTTTTGAAACAAAATATTTAATTTAGTTAACCTGACCATGTAATGTTTTTGTCCCGCATTTAGTTGTTCCTTAAGCAACAAGAAGAAGTTGCGTTTGTTATTATTTCGTAGAGATATTATTTTAAAACTGGTTTAGTTCGCCCAGTTCAAATATTCAAGAGAACATGTATAGCAACTTCAAGGCAGATTTTCCATACAATTAGAGTTTAGGATGCCTTAGAGCAAGAGATTCTCATCTGACGATAGTGGTCCTCAGAATGATAATAGGCGCAAACCGGATATTAATAATAAATACGTATCAGAAGATTTATAGTTAAGTAAGCAACATGTTGCAGAACAAGAATTCAATTTATAGACTTATTTGCTTATTTTTAATAACTAAAATTGACAATCAGGCTGATGGAATTGGTTTCTTTTTTCGAGTAGGTATTTGTATACAATGTTACATGACGTTAGTGACTTCTGGTTGAGTTTTGCCATGATGTTAATTTCTCTCATCAGACACGGCTGAGAAACAACTGCACCCAGTTGTCTACCTCATTGAATTTTTTTTAATGCCTTACATATAAGACTCGTAAGAAAAATGTCGTACAATTATTAGTTATTCAACAACTTCATTAATATGATCACTTCTTCATATTCCCAAATATTAGCACTACATCTGGAAAGCGAAATTTGAGTCGGCCATCTTTATGACAGAGGCCAACTAATTCAATGGGTTTCACGTAGGCAAATGGTTAACAGTTTCGCATTCCTAAAACACACACAGGAAATAGCCGAAACACTATCCACACCGTCACCATTCGAAGGAGATTTTCTCAAAAAATAACAAAAATAACGTGTCAAATTGGTCCCAAGGCACACAACACACCAATTTGTCACTTTCTTCTCTAAGTGTCAAGAAAGCCGGCCAAAAAAAGTCACACATATTTCTTCTGCCACATCCACTGCGTGAAAAAATTATTCATTTTACCGAACTGAGATTTAAACAAGGGTGACTACGCTAGATACGTTCACTTGTAATTTCAACGTTGCTGTCGGTCCACTGGCTAATGACTGATTTACACCAACTCTGCCACGTGATTTATAGGCCACGTAACGTAGGCATATCACGTGTCCCAAAGTGCTAACCGTGAAGTGTTTGTGCGAATAACAACACGAACGAGCAACTGAAAGAAAATTAGAGCACGTTACCTTTCTGGTTGGGTGACAGTTGATAACAGATTGACTGAAAAAGGACGAAGATACAAAAAAAAAATGTTCAACACACACACGCAAAAACACATGTACAACACACATGAACAAACTGATTTTACGAACAAACAAACGACCGAGCGTTTTACACCACGCCATAAGGATCAGTGTTAGTTGCAGTGTAGTTTGCGGAAATTATTGCGTAAATTTATGATGGTGCATCCCATGCAAACACGGAGGATTATCAATCGGATGCAATATTGTTCAATTGTTTGGCGCAAGGATTTCGTGGAAACTGTCGACAAATGCCAGCAAAGCGAACACTTGTGCCCTATTTGCATATTTGATAATCATAAATTACCCACTGGTATGTTTTCAATGAGAATGAATTCAATTGATTGTCAACGATGCTGATTTTTAGAAATTTGCATTAATATCTATATGGGTCTCATTGATTTGATTTGTGTAATCGAAAATTGCCGAATAAGCAAAGGTGGCATCCGATCGGGGTCTGGGGCAATAGCGCTCATAGGATATTGGTGAGCGCACTGTAGCGGAGTTATTCAATCGATTTGTAAATCCTGGAAATGAAGCAAAATCATTTGCATGTCAATTCATTGGTTTTCGCGTTGCCCAAAAAGATTTGGTTAAAAATAAACTGAAGTGAATTTTTAGTCGAATACTCTTTTAAAAGAAAATTTGATCACAGACGGGAAAAGTTGTTCGATTCCCCTAGCGGATAATTGAAATCCGAAGCTATTTTATTACGATTCTTGCATACCATCTCATTCACAATGTGTAGTCCGATGGATCCTTGGCATCATATTGTAATCGACCCATAAAAAAATGGATGACTCACTAGCCGCCAGATACCCACTATCAATAATTTCTCGATTTTAAGGCCGTTTATACGATAGTGTTGGTTTCCTCAAATGAATGAAAGACAATTTCTCTTTAAATTTTTTTTTTGAAGTCCGCCTTCGTGGAGCAATTCCAACCGACTGAGCCATAAACAATAAGTGGAATCATTTAAGGATACGAATGTGTAGGAGGGGATAGGATGGGTATAAGAGGTTCACAATTGAGTGGACAGGAGAGAGTTGAGTGATCCTCAGTTTGGTTGCTTTACAATAGTGAAAATAATACCGCGACGATGTTTGGGGCTTCGTTAAGAACGGGTAGGTAACTGTCTTTGCCGAAAGTGTTACCATTGACAATTACATGTTGAGGGAGTTTGTCTATAGGCTCCGCTTTCAAATGCGCCAACGATTTCAGCTCGGATATGAAACAAACTATACGATTTGTGCTGACTGGAGAACCTTGTAATTGTAGAATTTAGAATTCTTAAAAATGAATAGTTGTTAGCAGCTGGACCTGTGTCCTTTTTTTCATTCTATTACATCAAATTAAAGTTACTCACAGTCACAGAGCCGACAAAGTGAACTCTACGGATAGATAACAGAGAAAATAAAATGCCTATTTCTGGAACAAGTGCTTATGTAGGTATATCAACCAGATATATAGATTTATTCTCAGTGGCTGCAAATGCAATTAAATTATTATTTCAAAGGAAACATTTATTACTTTCGATCTACCGTTTTTGATTGGAAATTAGAATGGTAAACTTTACTGATTACTGCTTGCTTCATACCTTATACCTTATACTTTCTTATTTCACTCTGTGTAAGCATCTCATATTGCCATTCTAACGCAGAAGGGCGAATATCGTCTTAATTATTTCAAACTTTAACAATTTGCAAAGTTATATCCTTAAGCTGAATAGAGTCTACCGTAAACTCCAATTTTCAACACAAATTACTGTCTTTAAAAGTTTAAAGTATGAATAATAGAATAAATAGCCAATTTTGCTACGAGAAGCGGAGGGAAATATACTGTGCACGACAAAGATGAGGCTAAAGCAAAATTTCTCACTTTTGGTCATAAATGCAAAGTGAAATAAGATAAGATAAACACTTACCCGTGCAGAACTACACATATACTGTGTTCAAGTGTGTTGTTTTTGAAGAAGGTTCACAGTTTCACGAAGTAATAAGAGGCTTTTGGGTGGCTAGGTACAACAGTAAATTCGTGTATATATATATTTTGTTTTGGAACTGTCGATGGTTTGGTTTTGTTATTATTTGTAGGACAATGTTCGTTCATATCTGCACATATAATAAAACTGTAAAGTTGTCTTATGGCTGTTACCAGTAAGCATGAAAACTACTGCACATAATTCAAAGAAACTTTGTTTTAAATATTTCTTAAGGCTATAGGCAATGTCGCTTCATGATTGTTATATTTTTGGCCAAAATGTGTTTTTTTCCTTGCTACACTGCTAAAACTTCACAAATTTCGACCGTTTGGTAAATACAAGAGAATCGGTGTGGAATGTGTTGTGTATGTGCTTACATGCCCGCTTCGGTGAATTTAAAAAGGTGGAAAGCCCAATGTTAAATTGGAAGCATTACTTTTTTAGCGAAACTATAAGATGTACGTTGTGATGGAAGAGCTTCCACACTTTTGCTTATGACTCATATCTTAATCAGGTATTCGGTATTAAGATCAAACCTATGATAAGATCAGATCTATGGCTTAGACCAAAAAACTCAATTTGATGTTCCTATGTATTTTCGGTCCAAATTACGAATTGCGAAATATAAGGAACTTTGACAGTACCTACTCATACTGTTTGCGCCCTATGAAGTGTGTCTCTAAATATCTAAAAGGTAAATAGAAAACAATAAGTCAATAGGAAAAATTATAACCACGAAAAGAGAATTTTTCGGCTTCTTACATTCGAAGCAATAATATAATAAACGCATTTAAAGGAAAGTCCTTGTTTTCTTTGCAACGTTTCCAGTTTGGCTTACAAACAATTCTGTGAACACCACTTTTAATGAGACCCAACCCAACTCCTTTTTATCCACACACATCAAGTACAACTTTACATTCCCTTAGACTTGATTGTTAAATGAAACGTTAACGCAGCCTCATATGAACACAATTCATGCGGCATAAAAAGAGAGTAATCGCCTGTGAAAAGGGCTTCTCTACACGCCAGTGTAGGTAGGTACACAACACATAGCACAATTTTAATTTTTCATCACATTTATCCCATACCACCACATACACATTGATATAATTATTCATGGGAGTACATCACGACGAAACAGAGGCAACTCCTTTCGACAAAGTCATAATTGAATGAAATATATTGTCGCTTCAGAGAAAATGGCTTCACTGATGCTTGAGCCTCCATTGAAAAAACTTTTCCGTAAAAAAAAATAAAACAATTTGTTTGGCAAGCAAAAGTGCTTTTCGAAATACAATTAAGTTTCCATTTTCTTGGAAAAACTTGTCGATGCTGCTCCTTGATATTTCTAATATAAACATTGTATACGACTCAATCTCACACAGGAGAACCAAGCGCAGTTTTTTTTAATAAATCTAATTTTAAAATACAATATGCTTTTTATATAAGTCCTTCCTATCTTTTTACGAGAAACACCTCGCAAATAAGGTGCGACTACCGAACCATAAATTCCTTATAGATTTGCATGGCCTATAGAATTGTATTACCAACCCCCCTGCCCTGATAAAGAGGTAGCCCTCCTTAGCCATATCATTCTAACACTAAACACATCGGAAAAATGTCCAGATAACAGAATTATCACCCGAAAAGGATTTTATAGTCACAGCTATTTGCCGTTTCCTAAATACAAGTATTAAACTGTGAAACAGCAATTGGGCTCATGTGTGTGCGTATACCTAAGTATATTCAGTATCTGCGTGTGGGATGATGCAAAAAGGTTGCCTATTAACAGAAAGGAAGATAAAAATCCCTCTGCAAGATTTAGGCTAAAGTCCGATCTCACATCATTACATCGCATTTACGTCTCAATTTTTGGTGTACTCAGGCAAAATAAAAAAACCCAAAGTTGAATTTAAGAACGAACGCGAGCTAGAAACTCAATATCCTTACAAAAAGCTACATATGGCAATGTATGTGCGTATATTCATGTGGAATATTGTTTTGTTTAAAGTCTTTAGGGACATGTCCACGAGAACATAACATCAAGCAATCCCGTATTGTGTGGGTACTTATTGACGTAAGATATCTATAGGGAATTTCATAATGTGCAGTTTGATCCGGCCCGTTTACAGCCAGAAAAATACTTGAGCAATTCTTGTTTAAAGAGAGCAAAAAGATCTTTATTACTGAAAATGAAATGATTTAAAGGTTATTAAATGAAAGAACTACCTATGACATCAATATTACTTGTTATGATACTGATTGCTTTAATTTTAATTTTGTGGGCTGACAAACAAAATGAATAATCTGGAGGCGCTTACAGTGAGCGACTATTTTGTCAAATGCCATACTAATTGGAGAGATTTATGTCTGTCTAGAACTCAATGTCACCAAATGCCAATCCATTACCTTCTCACGTAAGTGCAACAAGTTTCCTCCTCGAACTTATCTTCTCCACGGTCAACCTATATCCACCGTTCAATCTATTCGCGACCTTGGCATATTATGCGACAGGGAACTTAATTTCCGCTCGCATATTGATGAGATCATTCTTAAAGCAAACTCATCACTTGGCTTGGTTAAAAGATTGTCAAAAGAGTTCTCCAACCCGTATGTTACCAGATCTCTGTATGTCACTCTTGTTCGCCCCCTGCTCGAATACGCTAGCCAAGCGTGGTCTCCCTTCCAACGAGTTCATATATCCAGATTCGAGAGCATCCAACGCCGGTTTCTTCGTTTTGCTCTTCGGGGTCTATCTTGGAATGATCCTCTAATCCTTCCTCTCTTCCAAGACCGTCTTAAACTCAATAACATTAACACTCTTGAGGAACGCAGGGACTCAGCAGACATTCTCTTCATTCACCGACTCCTATTAGGCTGAATCGACTGTATGTCTCTTTACAAATCGATCTCCTTTTACACTAACCCTCGTACTCTCCGTTGCTCACGTCTTTTCTATCTACCAATCCACCGCACCTCGTATCGCTCAAACGAACCTATCACCCGTATGCTTCGAAGGTTCATGCAAACCTTAGAGTATTCGACTTCAACCGCAGCACTCCCTCCCTTAAGTCCGATCTCCTTCACCATCCTTAGCTTTAAGCCCTAGTTAAGTTCTAGATTTAAGTCGTAGGTTTAAGTTTTAGTTTTAAGTTTAGCTTGCAATAAGCCAAATAAATGGGGTTATTTGCCCCCACCAAAATTAAAATTAAAATTGACGCCCAAGCATACCCTGAACCCTACCTCCACCTATGCGACTAAGCCACAAAAGCGCTAATTCCTTAAAAACTCAACGCGAAGTGTCCAAATACAGAAAAGGCGACAGGGAAGACAAATATTGTTTGGTTCAAGCACTGTGGAACACATGGCAAAATCATGCAAAAAGCCAAGCTTAGCGAATCCCTTTCCATCTATTAATAGCTTAATTCTTTCAAAGCTATATAACACCAATGTGTGATTGCTGATTATTATTTTTCCTCCTCCAATGTCGTTTTTACAAATTCAAACAAATGGCCGTTACATACACGAACTACCTATAGCAAACTGTACAGGTACGATACTCGTACTTCGATATATACTAAGAGCTTCCATTAGGTAAAAACAAAGTCCATCACACGAGAGAAAGCAAATTGACTAAACCTTAACTAAATTACTACGCTAAAAGCACAGAGAAGGATGCCATAAAAAAAATTTACGAGACAGAAAATGATGGAATCTAATTGTACACGGATAGGTATGTATGATTTTGCAATACCTACTTCAGCACAGGCAGCAAGTTTCAGATGAAAAAGAAACCCGTCGCTATCATCGAATGCAAAATGGAAATACTTGGTTATAGATGGTCCTTAAAGGGGATGGTATTGGGTTCGTGGACTTTTTGGAGCTCTTCAGTTTGAGTATAGTCGAGAACCATTATAATGAAATTCAACTAAATTACGTTTAAGAAATGAGTTCGGTATTTTGTAAGCACAGGCACGTATTTCCCCGCATGTGTGGTTTCTACACAAAAACTATTTGTGAAGAGAAGCATCTTTTCATTAGGGCTGTGTTTGTATGCAGCACCACTTTGTGCGTGTACGAATACCTACATATATATGTATCTTAAGGCGGGCTAGCAAGAGCAAGGCTTCTTTATTAACAACATTTGATTGCATCGTTTGGGGCATTAAAATCCCAAAACTTTTCTGGCACTGTTATGTTTGTTAGTTGTTTTAATGTTCGTATATGGTGTTTATTCATCAAAAATAAATATTTGAATAAGTGTGATGTAAGTGAAACTCCTAAAAATATATCAGCATTTTTCATGGACTGGGTACTGAGTACTGAGACCTCGGTAATTCGAACGTGATAGCTCTCAACTTTATAATTCGAAGCCAATTCTATTAGTTTTTACTCACGCGTTCGTTTGTACGATCCGCTTACTCATAGAATTGTTTTTTCTACACAATATTTACCCTAATTTCGAAAAAAAATGTGAACCAGAATGTGGATCCCCCTGACGAACTTTATTTCCTTGGCATTACATAAAGAAAAGAATATGAAGGCTACTTGTTGCTAGCAAACAAATTTATTTCCTTGTTTACTAAAATCAGGTATTTTCAACAACGATACAAATTTCCTGTTTTAGAGTTTGCGGTGGGATCCCAATTTAAATAGAAACTTCACTTATTTATTTTGGTTTTTCCTTTCCAAAAAACCAAAGGTGTTTTTGCTCACTTTGTGAACATCAGATTCTTTAGCCAAAAATAACGTTTCTGAAGAACAAAATTTTCAAAATGATTTATGGTGGAAGTGAACCCTTATTTAATTAAAGAATCCTCGTCTTCTCTTTTAATTCAACTCTGAGTGGGTACCTTCTTTTCAAGGGTTGGTAATTTGCATTTTACGAATTGCCAGACAAAATGGAATAATATTTCATTATTATGACCCGCTACTGAACTTTCTATTGCCACTGACAAAAAAGTAACTTTTCAGCAGTGCCATGGAAAATGCTCTTAAACAAAATGAATCCCGATTTTCCATTTTCTTAAGTTTTGTTTTGTTACTGAATTTAAATTAAAAATTAGCCACTCATGACATAAGTGGTTTTGGTTAGTTTAATTTTAATTCACAGACAACCTGTTGGGTAAAGGAATATATGGTTTTGGTATTCTATTTTAGGAGGTTTTATTAGTTTTATTCGAACGCGGCTTCAAGTGCCAGCAATTAAAGGAATATGAATTCATTAGAGCATACTAAAGCGTGTTAATAGTACGCGCGTTGTCATATGAGAGTGTAGTGTCCTTAGAAAGATAAAATAAATAAATAATATTTTGTATATGTACAAAAAAAAAATAAGAAAATAAGAAATTTATCTATTAAGTCGAAATTTGTGTTTTCCGGATTCTGATTACTTAACTATGGGGTGTAAATGGAACCACTTTCTTGTTGGAAAATTGTATGTAAAGATAAAAATTGTATTGGAATAACTGAAATATTTTGGGAAGTGTCCTTAATTTGTTTGAGTTACAAATCTTATGGTGAACACGAACCAACAAGAACAATTGCAGCAACAATTCGAAAGTTCCAGGAATTTACTACACCGGATGTGATCATTGAGTTAGGACATATTAACGGTATTTCACTTCAAGAAAATTCCTTACACAATGATATTGTGGTTAGGCAACATCAAAATCTCGTCGGATTGATACCGAGACTATGACTTTCAGTATAAAAACATATTTTGACTGTGAATACTTGAATGTATATCGTTCAATATCTTTGAATAGAATACTAGTTGGGCGTTACAATTAAATTTTGTGGCATGCGTGGTGTTTTGTCATATAGTCTCGCCTTTAGTTTAACACACCTATACCAACCACAAATCCACTGCGTTTTTTTTTTTTCATATTTTTGCACTTAATATTAGGTATATCTGTCCCATTACGACAACAAAAAAAAAGAAATTAACATGAATCAGACAGTATGATTGTTTTAGGTTCTAGCTCTTCTCGTATAGATGGTATTTGCTAAAGCCGGTACAATTTACGTTTTCAAATAAGCAAGCATTCCCATTTTCCGTCAGTGTCATATAGTGGTGTGCAAATATTTTTCCTCAAGCTAACGATAAACGATGTTGAACTTTGACAAATCGCAAATGAAAAACGCTGCTCAATAAATGTGACAAGTGGCGTCATCATGAATAATTTATGTCTTCCTCGTTCCAGAGAGGGGGAGGATTGGGCAATTTTCAACTTTAAATTCAAATATCTAAGTCTTCATGAAAATTAGCTACGCTTTAGTATAGTTGCAAAAAAGAAATCACTTGAACTCGAAACTTGATGGAAATCGATTGCTTCCCTTAGGTGCGGTTTGTAAAATCCCTCTTATCAGAAAGGAAAGTAAGAAAAAAACACATTCTGAGGAAATTGGCAAAACCAGATGAAACCAATGAATTAGTGCAAAGTAGCGGCATTCCGCCGACTCTCATCAATCAACCGGAGAGTGAGCGGGTTTCTTCTTGCTCTCCTTTTTCAAATTAACGACGGAGAAGGAATCACTTAGAGAAATGAATGTGTTGGAAATTTTATTAGCCTAATCCGTCTTCAGGGAAAATTCACGAAAATTAATTTCAAGAGAAGAAAAAGAGAAAATGTTTTATTGCTTCCTTGCATATGTTTTGTATCGAAATGCGCAAAACGTGACTAGTGTAGCCTGTCGGGATACCATAAATCAATAATGCTAATGAAGGTTATCTACTTTGCCTTTGGTTTTCGTTTTTCCCCAAAACATTGGTTTGTTTTGCAAAACATCAACACAAAGTAAATTTCGTTTCCAAGCAGTCTTTTACAGCTATACAAGACCCAGTTGTTAGTCAGTTCATACCAACAGTTGTATTGTTTTTCTTATCTGAAATTTGCATATTGATTTAAGGTTCAAAAAGTCGTTAAGGCTGATCAGAACTCAGAACTTGTTAGCTTCTTGGGGGACAAGGTGAAGGACATTTCTATATGCACATTGTTCAACTGAGACGCGGAAAAATGTTGAAAACCATGACTTGAACTCGACTAAAGGAAATCAATGCGTGAAATAAAATTGGGAGGTTCAATTCTCTCATTCAGGTGATGAATGAGCCTTTGAAATATACATCAACATAAATTAGGTTCAAGTACAAAATGGGCAACGTTGCGGTTGTAATCACGGACAGAAGAATGACTGTAAGTCACGACTACAATTACCTTCCTCCTACGTATGAGTGTGACACTCTCGGGCAAAGCGTTGGTAAGTGGCTACCATGCCCCGAAGCATACAAAAGAGCTTGATCAATTTTTTTATGATTCATATGAAATTCGATCATATAGAAAAAGTTCTATTCCATCCATTTGTTTCCGGTGAAACCTATGCTTCACATGCATTCATCAGATGAAGGTTAGTTATCTCAAAAAGGGCTTGTCCGATAAAGAAAATAAGTAGCAAAATAATAAGCAAAAAAGGATCTTCAACTCTCCAAATATGCACACTAATAAATACAGGTGAATCAAATATCTGCCGGCAGAAAAGCACAACTCAGTTAATCAATATAAGCCGTTGTAAAATCCCTTTAATACCTTCGACACACATATCTCTAGGTAGCTATGTTTCATATACCCTAAGCACATTTAAAACACCTATCCTCTTGTAATATTCCACCGGGAGATGGAGGACCAACAATGCTTTATCTAGACGAATAAGCAAATTGGAATGGATTCTACTGCAACATAAAGTTGCATCACAATCACAAAGCCAAAATTAACATTGGACACATCCTCTTGTTTCCTGCCTGCAACCATATAAGCTTACATGTACATATGGACGTGCGTATGTTTTTGATATCTCGAAATACAATTCAGTACAAAGCACAAAATGTATATTCACAGATGTATAGTTCTCCATCACACTGGTTCCCAATTAACATCTACCTATCCTTAGAGATTGAGTATATTATTCAATTCATTTCGACTTTTGTTCGATATGGATACAATCCAATTACTCTGGAAAGGGAGCAGCAGCATAGACCACTCGGTTCGAAAGATGGACATGCATATTTACGTTTCCATTTCGAGACTGCAGTGCAATCTAGCTGTGGGTTTTTATTTTCGTTTTGTCTGTAACATCACAGTACACTCCTCCATCTGATAGACGTATGTATTTTCCGAAAGTGTGTGTGTAGGTAGACCTTCGCTAAACGCAATACATGCATCACATGGTTCAAATGAAGAATCATCAAGGACGATGGTTTTGAAAAACGTATTACGTATTTGACTGATGGGTATCCCCAGAAACTAGCGTATCTACTTTACAGAAGAGTTTTGTATGCGCTTTTATATGATTGTGCATATTTATGGTTTAGAGACTGAATCCAAAATTGGAAAATGTCTTATTGCATGAAATAACAACTTCTTAACACAGGGCGGTTATTAGGTGCATTCTATAGTTTATTTCTGATGTAGTCAGCATGTATTTATTCCACGAAAACGTTTGTGTTTTTGTGGGATGAGCCTGAAAGTCTGAAAAACTTTTCGCAATCCATAATACACTGAGCGACTGCGCACAAAAGAATTTTTGATTGAAAGTAGTGACACGCTATTTCAATGTAATTGCCCACTGATTTTAGTTGGATTGCTTCAATGTAATGCTAGGATTTGGATTCAAATACACCGCTCGAATGCGGTCACTATTATTTAGAGAGATATTTCCTGTAAAGGGGGTTGAAGTTATATTACAGGAATACTAATTACTCGTTCACCAAACTATTCAGTGATGAATTAGTACGGGTTAACAAAACGAGAACTTACCTGCCTTATCGTGTCTCTTTTTGAGGGCAGTTGCTCTTTAGACGATAATAAACCTAGTTCTTGCTCTAATATTACTAGAGTGGTGAAATGCTTTTACATTAAATAATTTTTCGATTCCAGAGCTTAGGCTTACTAAACGCACAAAGTTATAATAGAACAGCCATCCAATCGAAATTAAATATTGACTTTAAGGCACTGTATACTAACGCTCAGGCATGGAGAGTCAAGGCTTCAACCAACGCAGAAAGGCAAAAGAGATTATTTATAATTTATGTAGACTTAAATAGTTTTGTTTACGACAAACTCTATCGCCACTTAAGTTAGCAGGAATAAACAGTTTTCAATTATAAAAATAAAGCTTTTAAATAAACTTTTTCCAAAATTACGAGTAAGCATATGCAAGTATACATGCATTAAGCGAACCTAAGAAGATTTAAATACGAATATATGTCGGTATTTACATCTAATTTGTACTCGTCCCTTCCGCTGGTATATCTGAATTGATGTTCTTTATACCAAAATGCCAGGAAAAAAAATTACGTTATTAATCAAGCCAACAAAAAAAAATACGCCATCATCCCTTTCCTTGTTTATGCTACCCAATGATGACCAAATGTGGTAAAAGACATGGGAGACAAAAATTCACACACGATTCCATCCAAATCCTTAACTTTTACGATATTATATCACCATGACAGTAAATGAGACTCTGTCGTCGCTCTGCTGCGTATGATTGTTGTCGGGTTTTATTTATGTGTGAATCGTTTTATTTTCCCACCTTAATGCTGTTCCTGTTGACTTTTATATATGCTTTGTTGGATTTTTATATTACCCCAAGGAACGGCTAATTTATTGTTGTGACAGTGCACAGCAAGGATGTCAGGATATTTGAGCACATTGTAATTCAGTCAAAATTGCCTTTGTAAAGTTAAAGTTAAGGGAGTGCATTTAGACGGACATTTTTGTATTGTTTGTAAAACATCAGAATTGTTCACTACATACGGATGTACATATTTAGAAACTTTGGCTATAGGTACCTCCGTAGAAGTTCTGTGAAGTTTATTTTTCTATAGCTCATAGGAAAATTTTGAGGTGAAACTTGGAATTTAGTGACAACGTAGATCTAGATTTCGGTTTATTTTTGGAAATATAAACTTTTTGATGTCACAAAAATATGAAGAACATTGTTAAGGTACATCGTTTATAGCTTTCGATATACCAATAAATGTACTAAGGGCACTCAAGGTGCGCGAAGTTTAAAAATATATGAAAAACAAACGATTTTAAAGGTTAAAAACGAGTGTGCTTTAGCCCACACGACTGAAGTAAAACTTCCTTAGCTTCATCTATATATATGTTTAGTTTATACATATTAATATATCAATTTTCTTCAATAATTTACTGACTATGAGAGGAAGAGAGCAAGAAAATTTACTCCGCGCATTTTACTCCTACAGTATGATACAGACAATAGGCCACGGTTGCCACTTACAAAAAAACTCAAATTATTTTATTTGATTTTGCACAAAATTACTAGCTAGAAGACATGGGAGATCATCTACCTATTTTCTTACAACAAACCCTTAACAAATTAGAGTTTCCTGTCTGTATATAAATAATATGATTAAACATTATTCACCATCTGTCAAAAGAAGAAAATGAGTGCATTCTGTAATTTTTGAACAGCGAATAAAACAGTTTTATATGGATTGTGATGAAGCATATGCAAATAATGCTATGCGTTCCCTCAGAAGCAGTAAGGTAGCATTTAAATGAGTTGATATCGAGTTCGCATTCTTGGTACATCTGCTCAAAATTGTACCATAACCAGATAAAAATTACCAAAACTCAAAAAGTAAAAAAAAATACCAAAGTGGGAACCTTGCATTAGGCGTGCACTGTGTCTTAGATATACGAAAGGTAACTGGCTATGGGAGAAAGAAAAGAAACTTTTTGCTCGCACAGTGTGATACAGATAATAGGCGTGCACTGCAGTGATACCAGACTTTAGAGGCAGGTTATCCCACGGTTATACTCAAAATATCCCTTTTATGTTTACAAAATAAATAAATTTTTTATTTTAAAAAAATTCTCGTGATTCATTCACAGACACATATGTCATTTTATGAAACAGTTTAGGGAAAAAAAAAGAAAATGAAAGCATTTAGATATTTTGAATGACTTTTTTCTAAACATGAAAACATTTAATTTGATCGTAGGTTGAATAACTTTTGTATTCTTAATGAAATGAGCAATTAGGAACAAAATTTGAGCAAAAAGTAAAATCCCTTTCTTTTTGTACTATGAGGTCTGAAAAATCCCTTTGTCCCTTTTAGCTTATTATTAGTGAGAAAATCCCGCTAAAAGTGATAAATCCCCCGATCTGGTATCACTGCTGCACTGTATGATGTGTCTAATGAAACGTAACTGGCTGAGAGAAAGAGAGAACGAAAATGTGTGCTCGTATCTATCTAATATACGAAACGTAACTCTCTCTCTTTTTATCTCACTAACGTATAACTCCCTCTCAACTTCAGGTCGCAATTTCCGTAACGGTTTCGTGACGCATTCACCAGCTTACCCCCCAAGTCAAGCGTGCCTAAAGAAGTATTACTTCAAAAAGTCAAATCGTGGCATAATCATACATTAGCTTAAGCTGGATTACCCATCGCATTACTTATATGGTGATCCCTTTATTGAAAACTTATATTACTTATACACTATGGCATGGGATACAGGCCAAACAGAACAAAACCTTTAAAATCATTACGAGGAAGTAAAACAGAAAATTTGGTCTCAGTTAACAACACAACATTGTTTGTGTTCTGTTTTTCTATTAATTTTAAGAAGAAGTGAGGCTATAAGCCGGCTCCTGATGCTGATCTGAGGAGGGTGGTGTATAGCAAAGCACCATTTGTTTTACTGCATGCTTAAAAAGTTAGTCAACCTACTACTTCTTTTCTTTTCCAGAGCTATAAATCGAAAATGCGCGAAAGTCAACTAGCCCGGCGACGAATTTAAATACACGGTCTTACAAACTCAGTAACGATGCCTCAGAGGAATTATATCATAACTGGTAAGAAAAAGTAAACATAAAGTTATCGGAATAAGCAGGTAACTTGTGTAAAACATATATAGTTCTTGACAAACTAAAATCGTAACCCACAGCCTCACTATATTACAAACAGTCAATTCAATTTAATATACCCAATTGGGAACGGATGTGAGAATGTTCTCTTCCAGACAGGTCGATAAATTTATGTCTGTATAGAGTTACTAGAGAGATATTTTTGCACTTTAGTGCCAAGACTGCTTTTCGCTTCCGCCACCAGTCTATACGTGCATGTCTTTTAGTGGGGCGACGACAAATTGCTTCCGAATGATACATTTGAAATGTTCTCAGATCAAATCCAAGTGCCACTCCCTTTCAGATATCAGATTCAGATTATTAAATTACTTTATAAACTTGGAGGAAAGAAGCAATAATTTACTTTCAGTACTCTGCACATATGTGCTATTATTTAGATTTTATTGCAAGCTTTTTTTTTATCACGCCAAGCATACTAAAAAATACTATTATGAAGGAAACTGCTAACAATGTACAGACACCCACATCAAGCAGCCCTTGATCCTATGAGATTATAACTTCCTATCCTTTTATTATTATATAAATCCTTTCGTATTCGAAACAAAGCAAAAAAATGATTCTTTGCTTCTATGAATTCATGTTTACCACCAAATAAAGTTTGTGTATCCACACCTCCCACTGTGCACGTCCTGAAAAGTGTTCGTCCCAAAGTTATGTTTAACTTACAAAGGCATGAACCGAACGTTTTTAGTATAGACTCACAAGTAGAGAAATGAACTTATGATGCCAGCATGAAAAATAGTTCAGGGATTTTCGCGTGTGAATCTCCCGACAACGTCACCAATCGCCGTAAAAAAAATGTCGAAAACACACACACACACACACAATATCGAAAAGTTTTACTATTTCTCTTGGTTTTTTTTTTTTTTTTTTTTCTTTCAACGGATAATTTCTAGCATAAATATTCTTATCTCTCTACAAGGTTACATGAGCTCAGTTCAGTTCTGCATCGCGACTACGTCGACAACGACTACGAGAACGAACGTCGACGGCTATGAAAGTCGTTTGCATAAAATTTCCATTCAATAGAGCAGAGAGGAATCATTGGAAATGTTAATCCAAAGTTATACCCGCACACTGCATCCTTTCAATGCGTTGAATATCGAAGTTCCTTCTTCAACTATAAATTCTTCTAAGTTTGCTATATGACATGGAATTTGTCATGACTTTCTGCTAGTATGGAAATCAATGACCATGTCCTCGACCTAAAAAAAGAAACAACAACACAAAACGACATCAGAAACCATACTCGACTCCCACCCAATACATAAATAATGTGGAAAATTCAAATTGACAACTAAGCTCGAAGTAAGTATGGATTGTGTGACTTCCCCCATGATTTTCTAGTGACACAAAAGATGTGCATCCTGTAAACAAGAACCATTCATTCATATGTCCATCTTGCTTACGTTGTACTCGCCGTGTATCTAGTATTTCGCATCTATACGTCATCGTGGAGCATACGAGTATGCTTTCTATAGAAATGTGCGCAAAGTTTTCCACGCAAAAGAACGGGTAAGGTGGGCAAAGTTTCGAACTTTTATCTCCAGTGATAGATTCAGCCCACAAAACAATATGTGGTCGTGTGAAAATGTATGCCTTTTATAACCTCCTATACCAGTGATATCTCTTTTAGTCCTTGTTTCAGTGGTGATGTTGCTGCCGCTGCTGTAGCTGTTGCCAGTGCCAGTGCCAGTGCCAGTGCAACTGCGCTAGTACTACTGATGCAAGAGACGATGATGTATTGTTGTGCACTGCCATGTGACCATATAACATGTGAAGTTAGGTTACAGGGTCGAGGGTTTATAGTTGGATTGTTCAATATTTCATTGTTTGTTTCCAGAACTGGAAATGAAATAAAATTTCCACTTGGTAAAATTTATCATGCACACTCATACACAGAGAATGTTTGCAGAATTTAAAGCAAAGTGCACTCACTCAACCATATTTTATAACTGTGGCATTCTACGCCACAAAGTGGTCAAATTTATGATCGGTTCATAGCCTTTGAAGAATGTCTATGAAATGAATGAATGTGCAAATGGATGTGACTTGTAAGCATCAGCAGCGCTTGCAGGACTACGACAAAGCTGACGTTAGTATGTTTTGTGTGGCGGTAGCTGCCAAGAAAATTAATAACAAGCATCTACGACTAGCAATGTATGCACATATTTGTGAACGTACAGGCCATATTAGCCAAATATTTGTAAACCATATATCTGAGTATATGGAGCAGCATTCATTTCTGTGGTTTCTTTGATCCTATTAGACATCATTCCATAGCTAATTGAAAACATCAGGCTTGAACAAAACAACTTTAATTTGCAAAGTGTTTCAAATAAGAAGAGAAACATGCTTGATACGGTTTTTGGAACAAATTAGGTCCTGCAATCAATTTTCCTGTGCTCATGTTTAGTTCTGTTGATGTCACTTGATTACTGTCAAATGTATACTTCCACTGAGTTGTCAAATCAGCGTTTTTGGCATTTTGTGGGTATTTTTTTTCCGGAATTTGATTAGAATTTCACATCATTTTCTCCACACACAAAAATTGCAATGCCTCAGCGCTGTAGTTGGACTACTGACCGAGAGGTTCCGAGGTAGACTTACGACAAAACGTAGCACCTGACCTTCTGTCTATCCTTCCATGTCTGCCAAACATCGAAGAGTACAAGTGCCTTGATAAACATATGTAATATTCCCTTATTTGGCATCAAATATGGTTAAGTTATTATTTACTTTATGAGGTTTGACTTTTGTCAAAAATAATTTACATGCAATTTAAATAACACAAAACCATTGATCTGCACTTCGCTAAATATGCGTCAATGCTTGAAAAACATGAGTAGAAACCAAATCAAAAAACATGTTAACAACTTGAGGACTGTATGTGTTTTTTGTCAAAGACTAAGATTTAATATTGACACACTTCACCATTTTACCTTTCTCGCAGTTATCCACGGCATTTTGATTTAAATATTTTCCGAGAAATTCCCAGAACTGCAGCAAGGCACTCACCTCTACATACCCTGATAACCTGAAAGTTTAACTGTCGGAGTCGTATAATCTGAAAATATTAACAACAGCATGACGTCCAGGTATAAGTTGCCTCTACTGCTCTCGTACGTAAAGTGGCTGCTGCAACTTCATCCGCTTAGGCTATTGTTCTGCCTTGCATGTCCATTAGCGGCTTTCATTCAGAGTTTCAGAGTTTTCCCTATGTGAGCCAACGTCTGTATGTGCATTGGCCTGTTATTGAAGTACGACATTTATTGCACTTTCATTCCGGTATGTTTTACCTCACGAAATCAGAGTGCGTTAAATGAACTCAACCGCACTCCCACGGATGTCGGGATTTAAGTTTTCGCATTTACCTATACACGCTCCCATGGGGATGTCTAAAAAAAAAATGTTTCTGATATTCCCCAAAGAGAGATGCAATACTCCCATAAAGTTTCAACATCGCCATGCTTTTGATGCCTTATGAAATTCTTCTTTGCATCCCTTTGAGACTTTTGTTGTTTTATATGGCAGCAATAAGAGTTAATTTGTTATGCAGCAAGTAACATCTACATAAGGATACTTTTTGTATGTTTTTGTATTACTATGACCGGCAAACATTCTAATCCGTTGCAGTGACTAATTACAGATGTTATTACCTACCTCTTAAAACTAAAATGAAATCAAGTGCATAATTCCCAGATCTACCCAATTCGGAAATTCCTAATCCAACCGCATAGTGTGCAACATAATTCTCTGTAAATGTCATAATAATGTCCTATTGTTGGTGTATCGCTAAACCTGCATCTGCTAGCCGCGACACAACAATGCGACATAATTACTCAGCTTCCATATCTTCATCGTGCTGCTGGATGATGATGGTCTTATTTGCTACGAGCCACCACATTATCTGCATAGCACACAGACACATAACATCTCATTATCATCGCAACAATACCACTCATAACTCTGAAAACTATATTTTGCAAAATAATACTCAATTAATTTTCCATACCCCTCTAGCTTCGGGGATACCTACGTCAGCTAATTTCCTTGCCAGACTTATTTAAAATTATTTATTTTATGCGAATATAATATGGCTACTAAATCATCCAGCCTTATCTAAATCTCAACGGGAAAATAGGGGTGGAAAAAACTTAATTGCTTCAACTTGCGGTTTGGAAACTCAAAGTACTTTTTACGAGAAGAAAGTTTCTATTCACGAGAGATGAATGTGCTTAGTTTGTATGCGGAGGAAAAGAAAAGAGTTGCAATTTTAAGATCCCCAGACAGCTTTTAAAACTTTCAATTTGATCCTGAAATACGGTTTTCCAATGGGAATAGAGCTTGCAGTGATATAATTACTTGGAAAATGAAACACTGCATTTTGGGTAAAGTTTTCCAGGCGGTACTCCTGTAGATCATTAGAACGACAAGACGACTCCTAAGCACTTTATTCAAATTACATAGGTAAAGGTAGTAAAACCTACTGCACATAGAATATGTATTTGATATGCAATAACTTTTATTTCAATATAAGGCATTGCGGCAAGTTTTTTGAGGATTAATTCAGATTTGGGCAGTAATGCCAAAATTTTATATCAAATAGATAAAAACTAAAAAGCGGTTTCAGCAGCAAACAAACTTGGTTGTTTATATGGGGATTTGAAATAGAATTCATTGTTAGTGGTCCACTGTACATAATTCGCAAAAGAACTATAATCATATTAGAAAATCAGCGAACTCATTTCCACTTTGGCTAACATTCCCATGGTGTTTGCGCATGGATGTGTGAATAACCCATTATAAAAAAAGAGCACAATTGGGCTATTTGAATTAAGAAAATCCGCATCTGCGCTTTTAATGAAGTCTTGGAGAGCATTGCACAAAATCGAACTCTTTCGAGTTCATCTGCCACAGATGTAAAAGTTGGCAATGAAATTTGAAAAACACTTTTAATTAAACCTTTTACAATGAGGTCTGTATGGGAAAACAAATTCGTCAAAATCAAATTGGCAATAATAAGGTCTTTAAGAATGTCAGTCACCTAAAAAACTGATGCACCTCCTTCTTTTTTGATGGTAGTCTATCGAAAATCTAAGCAATATGGTTGGTTGGCTTAAGTGTCTGTATTTCCTGTTTCCTGAGGAAAAACACAAATAACGTATTGAGCGCCGTTTTGAGACCACAACTAACGGAACCTGAAGAAAAAGGGGGAGAAGGACGTTAAGGGAGCTCACAACCAGCCTGAGGAGTTTAGAAATTTAATGATCTTGTTGAAGTGGATACTTTGGATGGCGGAAAGGTCACCAAAAAAGGGATGACATAGTGCACTGTGTCTGGTTTTGAAACACTTTCACTTTCGTTTGCGTCAGCGCAGCTACGGCAGCTGGTGCTATGGGCAATAAACTATGCACAGACAAAGCAGATCGGTTAGAGCCAGTTTAGCACTTCTAACCAGGTCCTGTTTTTAACCCTCATCATAGATCTGACTATAGCTGCTGCCCCAAAACCAACATATCCTAACCTATAACCCATATTCGTAGCAAGATTCCCCTCTTATTCTTCAAATCCGCATGCCGTAACTCCGCATAAGAGCTCATCAACACCCGAACTTGAACTCCCTGAGGTAAACCCAGACAACGATGCATATACTACGAGTATAAATCCGAGAAGACAACCACAATTTATAAAATAGATCTAAGAAACAATCACTGTATTCCGTTGGGCCCCTGTTGTTGAGCCAACACATATAAATATTAATTATTCACCATCATTTGTTACCTAGTTTAAGTCAAATTGTATATACACAAAGTTCAATAAAAGCAAATGGAAATGTAAAAACCGCATAAGAGCTCAAGCCAATCTTTGCAAAAATTGCGTATTCTAATCCAGATCTAGCAATACTTCTTTTGCCAATGCATTGCCTGCAATCCCAGTAACACAACCAAAAACTAAAGCAAAAGTGTAACCCTTTAAAAGATTTAAATTTAAATTTTCAGCGCTATTGTTACGTAGTATAAAAAAAGATAAACTCCCTTTACTGATGGAATGTTGGATTACAAAAAAAGTCATATGCATTTTTGTGGCGTAATTGAAATGTTGCAGTTAACCAACGATTATTTGAATTGCATACTTGCTCACCAAAATTAACTTTATATAACAAATACCGGTGATAATTGTTATGTCTAAGCAAAATGACGAATACGATTGGATGCACATTCATATACTGTTACGTCTATTCTGACTGTAGGGAAAAAAAATAATCCCTGTCATAAAACAGCTTAAAACAATTTTATGCCTATACCCCCGGAAGCCGGAACTCAAAGATTTTAACTCCATTACCCGTTCTCTGCTATTATATTTTATTTCTACAATAACGAATTTATTTCATTAACCGTGGCAACATTCGGGATCAATTTAATGCGATTTACAATGTAAATTACGGTTGAATTTGTGTAATGATTAAAATGCTTTTGCGAGGGATTACATTCAAATTGGTTTTTTGGTTAGACCGTATTTGGGAACAGTTTTCAAAGTGAAAAGTAGAGAGTCCACACATAAAAGGTTTAATGTATCTACTAAAAAGTACAAGGCTTGTGTTGAAACCAATGAATAAACATTGCAAACAATTAAAAACAGATGTACGGGCAACTGCACGCTTTATACCTATGTGTACACCTTTTCGATTTGAAATGTGCGTTTAAGAACATGTTTTTAAAACCCTACTTCTCATTTAATTTACGCGCTGTTTTTATATAGCAATGAAATTTTAAAGGTTCTTTGTAAAGCGTAAAATAAGATAAAATTAATTCATGGGTGAAAATAAGGATTACAAATGGCGAGGATAATAATCGATATTTCATTGTATTCTATTTTCAAGGCAAATTAAAAAAAAAATTCAAATAAAGACAGTAGCCTTAAAGCTTTCAACTTATTGAATAAATGCTTTGGCTTTATCAAAAGTTTTATTTAGTGCCTCTTACTTTTTGTTTATACAAAACAGGATTAAAGCGTCCATTTAATGATGTATTCTGTGTAACCGAAAGAGGGAATCGTTTTCGGACATGTTTATTGCTAGAAGAACTTATTATGGAGAACAATTTGTCGTATCTTCGATTAAAGCTTTCCGTGTCGGTATACATTTTATTTTGGAATTTTCCAACGCGTCTTTCAATCTGTGGCAAGAAGTCAGGTAGATCCACGATGGTTTATTCAAGTACAGCCCGACAAATCACCCTTTTTAAGGACTGCTTCTGTTGATATAGAATCAATGGCGGATGACCCCAAACGGTTGCTGCGTCAATGTTGTATACTAATGATTTTGTTTCCTCAGTTATTATAACTGGGACATCTAATGTTTTGTTTTTAAATCATAAGTTATTTTGGTACTGACAGCTGTTTCCCGCTCGAAGTCTTGGCATAAAGTCAGTAACATACCTCCGCGAAAGTAAATGAGTCGCCTTACGCTTGAACAACGTTGGGAAAAGTTGAAAATTTATTTCGAAAATGGTTGCTGTGTGCTTCTTTTGAAAAGAAGTTTTGACCGAAATGTGGCACCCACCGCGTCTGGAGTGATAGGATGCGCTACTGCGAAGCCAGCCGAGACAGCCACTTGAACGACGTTGTGTTACATAATTAATGGGAATGTTTCATTTTTCATTTGAATAATAAAAAATACAAAAAACGAATGCATATCTACTTAGGATGCGAGCTTCTGATATAGTGCATTTTCAGGTAATAGACAATAATGCTTTCGAAAAATACATCAAAAGTTGTGTGTGTTTGAAATACAGCACCAAGCAGCACATCACACACAGACCGTACATCAGCAAAGTGTAATGAAAATCGATGAAGCTCGGAGGCCCATATCGAACACGACAATAGAAAATCACTAAAGACAATATTGAAGCATGAATTCGACATGACGATAAGCTTATTTGTAAGCTAATTTCGGTCGACAATTTGGCGCTCGAATCTTATGCAATTAACTTCAATTTCAATTAGGAAATTATATGGTCAAATCTGACTAAACGAATCGGTGAGTTGATTTTAATTCTAATGAATTGAAAACTGTAGCGAGAGCAAACTCATTAGTGAATTGGCACTTAATTGAATGGTTGCAACTGGATGGGTAATAAGTTCGATTGAGATACCTATGGATATGTGATTCGAATTCACAAGGCGAGATTATGTTCTAGTCTGCATCTGTATTTAATCCGTGATCATCAGAACTTGAAAATTACTTTTGACATCCATCTACAATTTGAATATATGAAGACATGGGTTATTCTTGAGATAAACTTCAGATATATCTTTACGATTTTACAGGAAGCCAAAAACGAGAGACTGGCAATTCCATTCGCCCTGAGCTGATTGATAATAAAGTCTTGATCATTGAATAGATAGAAAAGCGCATTAAATGGTCAACTTATGGTTGCAATAATTGAAATCCACTATCTGTCGCTTTTTTTATATTTCCACTTGTAAATTTCTTGCTCCATGTCTGTATTAATAAGGAATAAAACAATACCTTTACAACACCTTTGACAATGGTATGAAAACTCAATAAGGCTTGTACAGCTCAAGAAAAAAAAAACGAAACAAAATGAAATCCTCCATGGATTTCAGCTTCTTATTTCTTTCCTTAGCGGAATAATATTGTTGAGAGACAGAACTACGCGAGTAGGATGGGATAATCATAACATTGCAAAAACCATTTGTCTTTGCCTTGGATAAAAGTTTTCAATATTCTTGAGATTTTCTTTTTTGTTTGTGAATTTAATGTGAAAAGTAATATCATGAGAAAGTTTTGTTGAAAATATACCAAATACTCGTATATATATTTGAAAACAATTTTGTTGGGAAGTTTCATCTATGGCGAATGTTTCGAAGTGATTTTTATTTAAAATAAAATAGGCTTCTTCGGCCGTCAACAAGTTATTAATATTGAAAACTTACTTTCGGTCGAGTTGATGGCTTAAGTTTTGGCAATTGTCATCTTCATCCTGCTGGTATTAATGGGTGTTTTAATTTCCTCTTAAGAATTGTTTTTTTTTTTCAATGGTAATTTTAACTTACAATAGGCGTTAAATAGGAAGCATTTCTACAATAGCAATAACCATTATACATAAAGTATCTTATACATAACTATAACGTCTAGGGGAGGCGGCACACATTTGGAGTCTTACAAAGTACATATTTTTGAATGGTGATAACAGATAAACAAAACATCAGTCGTTACGGACCTTGGGCATAGATGCCTGCAAACAACAGCTGCAAATACATTACCGACCGGAACCACTTCGTTAACGTACGTGAGGTTTATTTTTGGCGCGAATGGAAGGAACTTGTAATTATTATCTCTTATATCCGAGAAGACTTGTCTTAGAAAATGTGGACCAATTATGTAATCTCCTATACATAATCGGAACCACGTTCGCTTCAATCATAAAGAAAGTATAAATAGCATTTCAAATAATCCTCTTGGTCATCGAAATAAGAATCCTGCTTCTCAAAATAAGTACTTAAACGCAAACATAAATAAAGGTTAACACTTTATGTGTACAGGTTGCAAACGTTCCTTTTTTAATGCAATGGGTATAAAGTTACATCTGACCTATCTTTTTGCCTTGCAATATTACGAGCTTTATTCCGGTATAGCAGAGAGTGAAAAAGGTTAAACGTGAGTAAGCAATGAAATCCATTTCACCATCATAAAACACTGCATGCAATCATTTCACCTCTGGCTGTTGCTGTTTTACGCTTTCCTCTCAAGGTGTATAATTTGTCTGGTACGAGGTTTTACTCGTATACATGGCTTACTTTTAGTGTGGACCACTTACTTCCAGGTCGGCAAATTTAAACAGTACTCCCGACTCAGGCAAAAAGTAGGGGATATCGTTTTCTTTGTGCTGTGCATTTTTATATTCTTTTGGAAAAGAAATTAATTCCGAGAGACATAAAATAAAAGTTCTATTATGCTGTCTTTGCCAAAATAAGAATTGAAGAATTAGTTCGCACTATTTTTTTGTATTTGCAACCACTGTTACGAAGGGAATTTAAACGAATGCAGATCACTAACAACATTTTTATATGTGGGCGAACACTAATAGCCCTTTACTGAAAAGCAATCTAAATGCAAGAGTATTTATTACTATAAACCTTCACACATATGACCAACTAAGAGTTGAACGATTTCAATGTGGTACTTGCTACTCGCCTAAGGTGCTTAAGTGAACCGAAATATAAATGGGGGAGTTTGGGGAGTTTACATATGAAAAATGTCAAATTTTGACCTGTAATCGTAGCTTAAATTCTCAATTACCACAAACAGCCACATGCTGAAGGAATATGTTAGAAATACATCTTGTTATAGTGCACCAATCCCACAAACTTTGAGTTCAAAAACAACGACCAAATTTTGCTTTCATTATTCGCACGAATTTACTAGCTCTGCATCATCTTAGCAAAAAAAACAATAAATGCGAAAAACAGTTCACCACCAAATCAGACAAGGTCATAATAATTCATACTCAAGTCACTGATAAAACAGTAACCAGAAAGTAAAAAGGAGTACATTCCCATACAAAATTTGTTATTGTCATACATAGAACTCATGTGACCAAAAGCATTTCGAACTTATTCGAACTTGACCTGAAGCACATCCTATGGGATTCCTACACCCAGAGAAAAAACAACGTAAAATCAAAGAAGACCACTTTGATTTAAATATTTTTCGGAATGATTTAGCATCGACTACGTAAATTTTTAAATCAAAGTGCCATAACATTAATTCGAAGGGTTTCCCTACTCTAAATGCATATATTTTTAATTTTATCTAACCATGTATGCACCTTGATTTGACGTGGAATCATGCTTAAATGTAAAAATGAATACGTTTTTCACTTTGAATCTACGTTGACTTAATTTAAAATAACATTGCGTATTTAAATCAAATTTGTTTTAATGTGAAAAGGAATATTCTTTATTAAAGTTTATTCAACGTTAAATCAAATATTACATTTTAGTTTGCATTTTTTCGCTGAGTGTAGTAATCTGTCATACCCTCCTTGGATGACTGAGGCATCATGCCTTATATTTACTGGTATTAGCTGTTTTTTTATTATCAGCGTAATCTGATCCGGATCAGATTACGAAAATAAAACAAGACGGATCATTGAAAATTTTAATTTTTGAGTTGTGGCAACAGGTGCTTTCAAAAACACAACAGATAATACAGGGTATTACAAACTTCACATTGCCACCAGCCATATTGCAAATATTCTGCTCAACGTGACTTCACACAAAGCACTTGTCATTTCGCTTGCAATGTCGGGGGTGTTACCATATTTGAATCCAATTTTAATAATTTTTCTTTTCCATATTTTTTAGAAACAAATTTAGTATTTTATGTCAAATATGCAACACATGAACAATATTTTGCTGCTAGCACTTACGTTTATTTTGGCATATTAAGGTGTGCCCAGACCAGCGAAACTTTTCAGTAATGTTTATGAAATGTTTCTAAAAAAAATCAAAAAAATTTCATACACATTTATAAAAGATATCTGAAATGCAGTTATTATTAAATGTTTATGAAAATTTTCAATTTTATTCTTCTAGTCCAAGTAGAAGAAAATAATGTGGTAGGGTTATTAACAGCGAGTTTATATTTTTGTAATTTTGGTCTCGGGAATCACGTGACACACGATTTAATTCAATCGTATTAAATGAATCACTTTCTCATTAGGTATTCCAAGCTTTTCTTGGGATTTTTATTTTATTTAAAAAGAAAAAAAAAAAAATCGAAAAACAGCGCTCGCTTTCTGCAGTTAAACTTGTAAAATAAAAATTATTTCCCATTACGATTGGGAAACTGTGAAATTTCATAAATTATTTTTGAAGTCCAGATCCAAACCAGCAAAACATTTCTTAAACGTTTGATAAAAATTGTTTTTTTTTAATAAATGTTTTAGAAATAAAAACATGGAGGTATAAAATTATTTATCAAGTGTTTGGCTGGTCTGGACATACCATTATAGAACGAAAAATAACTCGGTATACCGACGGGGATATAATTCGTGCCCGAAAAAAACAATTGATTTTTTGTGTTCCATTTTTTTTGTCCGGCAACATGGCTATCGTTTACAGGCACACCAACATTTAAAAATGAAACTAGCCATCTAGTGGGAAATAGTAGAAACAATTTTCAGATCATGATTCGTGATCTCGATGAGAAACAGGATCATGTGCTGTTGTTGTAAGTGCATGTAAATCGATGATCTATATGGATTATAGCTGATGATAAAAAACAGCTATTATTAAAACATTTTAGGTCAGATGGAAAATATGGGTATACAAACGCGTATCTGCATTAAGGCTATCACCATTTGTTTCAACCGGACTTCCCAAAATACCCAACTCATTGAAACGTCCTCGTATTCCTTGAGACTAACCTTCTTAGTTGGGTATGTTTGAATACCTGATTGTTCGGTCACCCACTTCTATTTCATACTTTTGGAACATTCGAATTTAAGCCTTATCGTGTACAACAAACAAACACCTCTGGGTTGTGCGTTTTAAATAATACTGTATGCTTATAATAATACTCTAGGGAGATTTGGCTTTTGCTTTCGAGATTTATAGCACATCGTCATAAAATCCATACTTTTATTGCATTCAACTCCATGAACCGGCAACTCCGGCAGACGGATATGCATTGAAGGCAATGAAAATAAAAGCAGTTGAAATTTTACTGCTTATTGCTGTGCAATAATTTACAAGCATATCAGCTCAGCGTCTCAGCTTTGTTCACGGTTTAAAAAACCTGTATGGCATATATACTCTGGCGCACGGGTAGATTTTCGATTTGTATTCCGCCTCAAGGTGCCCATTATAATTTTCCCACAAGAAACTCTTATCTACGAGTAGCTTTCACTGTGACATGGGACTTCACGACATTTAAAAAAGATGATCGAATAGATTAAAATTCAAGGATACCTACCAACGTATCTTTTATTTTATTTTATTTTTTTTTTTGACGGAAAACATAAAATACCATATTTCTTGCCATCTGCGATAAACATATGGAGATAACTATCAGCAAGTGCATCCTGAATTTTATTTCGAAAAGAAACTGAGAACAAAAAAGTCGCCAACACCACACACACATATATCCACAAAGTAGACCGACCGTAGGCAAAGATAAAAACAGCTTAGGCACAGAAAGCACTCTTATCTCGAATACGTTAGTTCCTCCTTTTCGGGCGTACAAGAGTGTTTGTTTATCTGTTACCCCGGTAGAAGTTTGCTCCGAATCAGAAGTCCACTCCAGCCATAGAAAAACGGAGCTACCATACCAACAATATATTCTATTTCTCTTCTCACTGGTGAAGAGTACTTTCATGCCAGAAAAATGTTTCTGATAATCTCTACAGTTTATGGTCCTTTGCGAGCGGCGCTGTGGTATTTTATCGTCGAAAATTGTCGGAAATGAACATTTTAAACAGAGTCCACTGGAATATGGCAGAACGAATTTCGCTACGGTCGGCGTTGTCGTCAGATACGAGTAGGATGGTTGTTTTTTGAAACTTAGAGTAAGGCTTCGCTGACTGGCGTTCATTGTTTGTATATACGTTATACGCCATAGGGTTTACCTACCTACCCACTGCAGAGGATGAATGTCGTTTGTTGTTACAAAGGGATCGGGAGCCATACAATGAACCACATTTCGAGTTGAATCGTTTGCTAACTTTTCCACCGTGAAATGTCTCAATAATGGGGCAATGGATCCAAATTCTCCAAAATGAGACGGATGTACGCTGGGATAATAAAGAATGTGAGTTCAGAACTTCGTCGTAGATAGTATAGATATAGCTATGTGTAAATGGGTTTGAACAAGCTAACGGAAACAATAATTAAATTACCAAGTAGTGACTTCCGAAATATTTCTAGTGTATACTTGGAAATGTGTACTTGGAAATGTGTTGCCGCTTAAGTTCTGGGCGATCTGTAGCATATGGAAATTCTTTTAAAGTGCATCTTATATTTTATATCCAATTGTCCTTTTGCGATTAGGCTGAAAGCTCTTACGTATCAGTTTATGTTAGTCTAGTAAGTACCTTATATTTAGTGAAAAATATTGAAAATGCATGTACATTTACGGGTACAATATTGTTATAGCTTCCTTGATCTTGACTACCCTCTAAGTCAATTTTGTGAAAAAAAAAAATGTTGTCTGGGTTAGTTCAATTCCCTTGAATAGCAATAGATGTGAATGCGGTATCAGAGGCAGCTACCATAACAGAATCACTTGCAATTGCAAGGTCACATGATGTGTGACGTATGAGTCCCCATCGTTTTTTTTTTTTACAAATGCCTTTCTCTCATCATCCGCAGCGTGACCGATCCCGCGACCGCTGTTAATTCCATTAGGTAATTGTAATATACAGTTATGATAAGACGAAGCATTAAATCGTTGGTTTTCAGTAGTTCCACAGTTACAAGCACTTCTTAACCTGCAATTCAAGCCTTTCGCAAATAATCGCTGTGTGTTGAAATTTAATCCACGCTATCTTGTACCCAAACGTTTTTGAGCTTATTATTTTTGTAAGCACGGCATTACAAAATCACATTGCATTCAATAGCCCTTTAATAAAAATAGCATTTCTATTACCTTGGTCAGTATTTATTACTACCCTACTTCAAAATAAAAATTTCCTTTGCCTTGAGTAACTCCCAATGCTTTGCTCAACTCCAGTAAATGTTGGTAGAGTACTAAAGAACGTTGTAATAAAGATCACAGCATCTGTTCATTTTAAATGCAAAACAATAATTAAATATTGTACAGCAAATGCGCGACTAATATTTTAACAACTTGTTTTCGAAATTTTCATCTGTTCGGAAAATAATTTGACATTTTATATGATTTGTGTTTTTTGAGTTTTTTTTTCTTTAGTAAACAGCAAAACTTTAGCGTGCCATTCGGTAAAACTTTATGCATTAAAACTGGGAAATTGTCGTAACACCCTTACTCACTACCAACCAATGACTATGTAAATGCACAGAACTAGTACTTATTTCCTTCAATTAAAATCACATTTTATGTTGCACAAGGAAAACACTTGGTGGAATAGTCTCTCCCTCGAAGCTTTTATAGATAGTAAAATGTCTTCATCATCATCAGCATGGCATGAACAATTCTAGGACGAAGCAGCAATCAAAATGGGCGGAAGTCGTCGATGTTGCTAAGACCAAAAAAAGGAAGTCAGTTTTTAGTGTCAAGCGTTAAGAAGACTTCGAGCAGAAAATATTGTACTTATAAAATGGGTATGCTATGCACCCATCGGGCTGGATATCCTATTTGAAACGAAAAAGGATTATGAAAGTCTATTAAGGATAATCGCGTTTGGTGAAAACATAAATGAAAGTACTTCGGTGGGACTCAAAAGCCTGAAAAACTTTATTATGACTAAGATGGGAAAAGTTCACTCAAATGTCGCATATGGATTTTATTTCATCGCAGTTAAGACCAAGTTTTTAAATTCCATATACCAAAAAGAGAAGCAGCGAGAGCAGGACCTATTCAAATTGCAATGGGATGTGGAAAATCGTTCTCAAATGTAATTATGTTTAGTACTGTTTTCTTGCAGTGCCCCTAACAAGAAAGTAATGTATTTGAACTTTGCCTTTATTGATGTTTTTCAGTACCTTTAGGGAAATTTAAACAAAACTGTTTGTTGCAATTGTTTTTTTACCCGACTGGGCCCAGAAAGAGGGTAATGTTGTAAGCGCGGATGTATGTATGTGTCATTGTGAGCTCCTTTAGTCCAACCGGCTCTACCGATTTTGAAGAGTGAGCTGTCATTATATTCGTATTCTTCGCCGGAGTGTAGTGGACTTAAAAGCTAACAAATAAAGTTAATTAAAAAAAAAACTACAACTAAATATAAATAAATAAGCAAGACTAACTAATTGACAGTCGGAGGGTACTCATATTTTTGTTAGGTTGTGTATTTAGGCTCCGATTGTCAATTAGTTATTTTTTTAATATAAATTTGTTATTTGTCGGCTTGTTTGATTCGTTTTGTAGGCCTTCTCCTATTCATATTCAACAAATCGACAAAGAGAAAGAAATGCTAATGAGTTGGCGGAATTATCCTTGGTAAGTGCAAGATATTTGCTTGCGATTTTTAAATAGAATCTTCAAAATAGTTGCAAGTACCTACATGGTAACCATTATTTCCATTGATAGAATCTATAAAGTGATAATGGTAGTAAGCGGATTTGTACTGTTTTCGTTTTTGGACCGACTTTTGAGGCTTTCTTGGTGCAGCAAATAAAGATAGCAAATGTACGGGTAACTGCTAGTATTCTACAACTAAAAAAGGTTGTTTTCCTCTGTTTAACTTATGCACCTAACTGGAATATCTAACAGATTTATCAAAGATCAGGAATGCCTCGATAAGGTGTTTCGCATAATGCTGTATAAAACTGAATTATATCAATTGTCTGTTCCCATACAAAAGAGATATTGCTTGAGGTGTAACAGTGCATAAGTTCATTATCTATTTAATTCAACCGAGCAGTTGAATTCTCTTTGGTTTACTCCTATTCATGGATCATCATAATAATTGCTTTGCAATTCAAAACCGCTTTAAAGCTAAATAATTTGTGATTCCTGACAGCTCATATTCGACTTTACTAAGGACCTTACAGACTGCATTCCAAGTCCAGAACATTTCTTGTTTTTATTTTTCTATGGGGGAGTAAAAAGTGTTCACTCTAGGGAAAAGTTGGTGTGATTCCCTTGCGACGACCGTCTTAAACTGGACTACGAACAATTCAATTAAAAGTTCTTGTGCAAATTTCAAAACAGAATAAGATTAAATGACAACGAGCAGCATGATATGCAAATTATTGGAATTTTTTTTCCGGTTTTCTTTCTTTTGTTGATCATGTCGGAATTTTAATTAAATATAATTTCCCGGCAGAGACCGAACCTGTTGAAAGCTATATACACTGACGAAATAGAAATTAATTTTTTTTTCGATAAAGTGCATTTTTTGGCGCGTTAAAATATTTCAAAAATTAAGAATTGCTTAATTCACAATTTTGTGCTTTCTTTACCAAGAGAATGGCGCTTGCAATCAGCGCCTGAATTAGAGTGGGTTGGTTTTGTACTGATAAAACATTGTATGTGCACTTCAGATGATTGTGTAGCAAAAATGGAGTTAAATCTATAATGGGTTCAGTTTATTTATGCCTGATGGATTTTTCGTTTACGTACGTGGTCGGTTTATTGATATTGATCTGTTTATGGTCAATAAATTCTGAATAACGTTTACAATTGCCACCAGTTTAGAAACAATGAAAAGTTAATTAAATAAGCACAATTACATACAAACATGTCATTAAAATTCAAAGTTGTTCATTGCATCCGTGCATCTATGCAGTGAATTCGTGGAGTAGAAATCATAATCGGATATGGATTAAAGTCACGTTCATATACGCTGCAAAACAACAGCAATACTGGTTCCACGTTCCCATGCAAGTGCCACCCATTATTGTGCCACCTTTTACCGCGTTACCATCTGATAATGGGGTAGGACAATTTTGACTGTTGGTATTTAAGATGTTGTTGTTTATTATTTACTGTGCATTCAGGAAGCCATGTAATATTAACAAAACGTTTTAATTTGCAGTAGCACCTACAAACATCCCGTTTGTATAGCGGAGGAATTTCCGATTTGGTAACGAACCCATTTTTCTTACTTAATTCACTATTGGAATCTTAAGCTACTAGTGCCGTCAAATAATTTGCTCTGGGTCTTCATAGTTATGGATGATGAACGATGGGGATCGTCCTAAGCTTAAATTATGCATCTGTATACCTAGCCGTCCGAAGATATTGCGTTTTGGCTGGAGAACCCATATCATCATCTTGAGATGACAGCTCAAAACAAATGAACTGCGCCCTCTTCCCGCCAATCAATGGTAATAAAAGTCTTTGAGGTTTCAATTATGGAAACAAATAATGAACCCGGCACAAGGATTCAAAGCTTTTGTCACCATATATTTATATAACTGTGTGACAAAATTCTCATAAGTCCTTGTGAATAGGTAAGCTCTAAACTCTGACATTAGCACCTAATCGCTCGAGTAAATTTCATTAATGTGCGAGCGTGAGCAGGATTAACTTAAGGCTTCCCAAATCCTACCTGCTATGTCGATACCTGATTTGCATAGCCTCAATCATTATACGAGTATTATATTTGGAGATACATAGGAAAAGTGTAATTCCATCCACTGGCTAAATTTCGGGGTATGTGCCTTGGAAAATATAGCTTATTTCTTTTCTGGATTAAAGTGCTTAGTTATGAATTTGCCATTGACTTGCTTTTGCTTTTGCTTTTGGATGTTTTATTTCGTCTTTTGGCAAATTTTGAGAAAAGCTTTAAGGAGATCGATTGCGTATCAAGCAAGCATGAAAGTGTATCTATAGTATTCAGTCACTGACTTGTCCGGGATTTTTAATACATTTAAGTGTGCTGGCTACCTGTAAATGGGTTGACCAAGTAGAGAACCTTAATCTGGTAACAGTAGTGGCCGTTACATTCTGATCTCATTTCCAGTAAGGTTTGGAGGTCTGACGACATAAAAAATATAGCTAGTTTACCTATGATGTGCAGGTTTGCATAGGCCAAATGACTAATTTTAGACATTCAAGAAAAGTTAAAACTCATAAATATGTTGTTGAACTTGTTAGCTTGAAATGGATGCTTCTCGAAAAACATTTCTTTTACTAAAATGACAAAAAAGTATTCACATTTCGTTATAGTTTTGTCTCCCAGATATTTTCTTTTACCAAAACTTTTGTTTAACCTATGTAAAAAAAATATGCAGATATCTATCTTGTTACTTATAGAGTCTGTGTCAGTTCTGTTAGTATACCAAAAAATAATTTAACAAAATGTTTTTTTTTCGGAACAAATCCATTTAAAATAATTATGAACAACTTTTTATAAGTTTAAGAATTTATAGCTACCCTTTGTTATTAAATCCCAATAAAATGGCACAAAACATACAAAATAATAATTTATATTTGGCGAAATAAAATTTGCCAAATGTCCACCTTCCAGATTGACCTTCTTAACTGGAACACCCTGCACACGTATGAGCACTTTATTTCAAATAAGTAGTTCTAATACTCAAAGGAGCATACATGCTTCTACCCAAGAGGATTTTATTTGTTCACACCCATGTGTGTACCAAAGGCACACAAGGCGAAACAACAATTTCTTTTATTCATCTCTAAAGACGTCACGGGCGAGTCCTGTTTCCTGAAGTTCAATTATATCCAAAGTGCACGTAGGACTGCACAGGGAGTAGACTTCCCTAAGTCGGAAAGATGACACTGTCTCTAATTGCACACTGAAATTATTCCTGCACGTATCCATAATAACCTACGGCATGACTGAGTTCAAAAGCTCATTTATGTTACAAAGTCCTTATTTTATTCCCCTTCTTTTAAGTCATGCGAGAAACGTTCAAACAGTATCCTTGCTCTTTTAAGAAAATTACTCGGTTACAACTATTTGTAGAAGATTCAACGAGCAGATTTGCACAGACACACATTCTTTCGTACCTGGTGTGCATATTTCGTTTCAGCGCTAGACTGAATGAATAGCTTGAATAAGGATTTTAAACTAATTGATTATTCTTCAGCTTGCTGGCGTGTGATTGAAGTAAGCTCATTTTAAACTTATTTACGCCTTTTCTACTCATCGCTTTGACGAAAGATTGCACAACTAATTCGAGATAATTAAATCGAAATTAGAAGGGAAATTTGTGCAAAGCAAATAGAAAGGAAAAACCACACTCTCCTTGTACTCAATTCATCATCAGCCTTTGACCTTAATTTGTTTTTCATAAATTCTGCACATTAATGTGAGGTAGTGTAATCTTTGGTGCCAAGGCTATCGCCCTATCGGTTAGTATCGACCGAGTGTTAATTGCGTGGATCGGAATGTTTTTCCATTTGGATAATCTGCTCGATGAACACGTCAAGAAGAAGATGGTAGCGCCTGATGGATGGGGGGTGTAAATTACCAAGAATTGAATGATACCGTCATAACCGGTACCCACTGCATGTGTGTATACCTACAGCCATGTAGGTGTGTACTTTCGTTTATTCCTTACAAGGACAAGGAAACACATATGTAACGAGTATAGGTATCCCTGTAGGGTTGCATAATAGGAAAACAGTTAAAAGGGCGGCCTGCTAATGCCAAATTAAGTTCTCGATTTTTACCACAAGGCTGGATACAATATTATAAATCTTTGTTCCGACATTATATGTATAGATATTTTTTTGGTCTTCACACATTGAATATTTCATTTGTGTGTTTGTATATAAATACTATATATGGATATAAAGAATTGTATATGAAAGGGATATTTCGCCAGTAGCAATGGAACAATGTCAGTCCCAAGGCAAATGGTGTTTCTCTGTAGAATGAGTATTTCCCACTTTTTAGAATCCATTACATTCAAGTGGGAAATTGGAATGTATTTCGTATTCGGAGAAACAGGTCCTTGAGCTAAATTCTTCAGTAGATGGAATGTTTCACATCATTTGCTGATGTAAAGGACTCTCTACATTACAATTGCTTTTATGGAAAAGTGATGAAGTGTTAATGAGATTTTTTTTTGTTTTCCTTGAATGTTCTTTTTTTTACTTTGTGTTTTTGGGTTAATCATTTAAGATGCATAAAAAGAACATTTCGAACAAGAGAATATCTTCCTTGATACTTTTTGTGTATAGGTGCTGTGCTTAGATTGTTGAAGCGACTAAAACTGTTGACCATGAACTCTATAGCGGGATGTTTATCGTGTCTAGTAACTTGGGAGTGTTTAATGCTAACTCAGAAGTCTAAATGAAACTTTAAAAATTGGCAACACACACTTGACCGAACAAAGAAGACAAAATAAGTACAGTCCTTGACTCAGCCTGAGTTACGCCGACGATCAAAAAATTGAACTTTCTATTTGGTTGAATTAAAGTTGCTGTATTTTGATATTTTTGCATTGTCCATCCAAAAGGGGTTTCGCTTAAATTCCTTAGTACATATGTTTCCAATGGCCCTTACTGTGCGGTGTGGATATTTCTTTATACACCTAAACAACAGGTAGACCATCTGCTGGTCTGTTTTTTAACGTGAGAAACACTACATATATCTTACATTGAAAGGTTACAGCACAAACAAAAACAAATAGGTGGCGCAACAGCTCCGTAGGGACTCTTAGGCCTAGCTTCTTACAACCATTCGTTTTGTATGAGTTTTTCATTTTTGAGACGAATGGGAGGCATCTTCAATTTTATGCCGAGTCCAAACGGCTAATTGAGAAGCAGTTTGTCCGACGTTCGCGGATTGTGGCGCAGTGGAGGAAAACCTAAGATCAATTTTTGTTTTATTCGGGAATCGATCCTGGGACTCCTCACCACTAAGTAACTGCGCCTAGTTACGTCTCTGCATAACGTTTCGAAATATTGCAAATTGCAATCTGCTGTGCTGCCTAAATAATGCGAACTTCAGCCATATAGACGGACATCCTATGTGCTCACCAAATGTTAAAAGCAGCTAAGCCGTGCCACAATCTATCAGAAGAGCTGCACTTTGAAACAGATAGAAGGAATATAGCATAGTTGTATATCGTACCCTATGGCGTGTCCAGTATATATCGAAACTATACTGTTGCTGCCGCTCAACTCTAGCAAGGTTAGTGAATTTCATTACCTATTTGTAAGTTTGGCGTTATCTGAAGCAAAAAGGGACATGCTATAAAAGTTTTCGTTTGTTCCTGTATACTATGTATATATTAACGGCTATTTTTGCGTTTCCTTTTACTGGATAAACTGTGTCTGAGTTAATCAGAAAATATAGTTGGAGAAACAGGACCAAAACTAACGCAGAGCTTCTGATAAACTCTGGTTTCTTCAAGCTTATATTTTTGCAACGAATGGAATATCACAAGGCTATTTTTTTTTTTTCCTATTTTTACATTGAACCCAAACTCAACGATGAACATCTACGTATTTTGCTCATCGCACTCACCAATCAATGAGACGTTCAAAACTACATCCGACTCTTCAAAAATCTGATCCAAATAAAATGATGCGAAATACTTTTACATTAAATTATATCCAACTAACTACGTTATTCTTCTTTCTTATCTATACATTTCGACAATCAAAGCCACTGTAAAAAGCAGTTTTCTCCCTCTTTGACCTTAGCGGATTTCCGCAAGCTGGCCAAAACGGATGCCCATTAGACACCTACCAACACTAAAAGGGCGTTAAGTAAAGCCCACTTCCCGTCGAGATGTTTTTTTTTTCCTTTACACTTTTTTTACTTTTTCTCTTCATTTCCTCATTTTTCGTTCCTTTCATCTGTCCATTGAATTATTTCTGACCATGACTGTCAGCCAATTAGATAATATACCGAGTTTACTTTATCCACTATACGTACCTTACATCCAGCATAATATCTAGGAAAATAGAAATATATGTATCCATAGCAATTTAGACCAGTGCTGATAGTTTGAAATCCTATCCTTAGATAAGGCAAGACAATGGACCGGTACAGTTGAACTGATTTCACGTAGGGCGCATTCATATGTTAAAGTAGGTGAATACTCGTAGTATAGTGAGGAAAACTAAGTATTAGTGCATGTATATCACTAGATGAGCATATAATGTATGTGCCATTTGGATGTGTACTTTTGTCTGTACCTACATCAGAACGGCTTTACATCATTTTCTCTCAATGTTCTCTCAGAGTGTGCTAAAAATAGGTGTTGGTTAACAACCCGATCTCTTCCTTCTCCTCCAAAGAGCTTTTCCGAAGCTATGGGTAGGTTAGTAACAGTGTTATGCGCATGTTAACTAAAACTTCTCTTTAATTTGTCTGAGCGCGCTAAAAAGGACCAAGGAAAAAATTCAAATTATATTGACTCAGAGGAAAACTACATGGCGTTTAGTACTTCTCAGAAAATGAAGCAAAACGGTGCAGTATCTTACTTAAATTAAATTTATTATAGATGGTTCAGCGGTATTATCCAGATTAATATGTACCAGTCTGTTTGTATGTAGGTACTGATGTAGATATATATTTTTTTTGTTATTTTCTTTACGTTATGTAACCGCAAATACCACAGGATTTAGGATTCATTACTTTTTCTGGATTCCGGTTAACAATTTAACTATAATCCTTTTATCCCTGTGATGTACTTATCTTTTAGGGAAATTGGAATATCAAAGCAGTAATAAAATGCTTATGATTAGAGGATACGAAAATTGTTGTCTGCTCTTGTCTAATTCAATTTGGAAAGGCTTGAAGGGGTTCCTTTTGTTCAAAAGCTCTGTAAAATTAACAGCGCACGTTATTTAACAAAATCTTCAACCTCTAGCCTCTGAAATCAAACTGCGGGTTCTTGGCAATTAAAGCCAATTATTCCAGATATTCAGAGAGATTTTTTTGTTAATAATAATAAGAGAGTTTCGCAGGTCCGCAGTTCGGCTATTAACTGGATTTTCGATGAACGAAGGCAGCAGCACATTGTCAGTGAACCTTTTAGGGAATTACGTTGACAATCCGTGTTCAATTAATTTTAAACCGTAATCATTTTCCAGTGAAATGCTTTTTCATTTCAATTTGCTATACAAAAACGGATTAATTAAAGAGTCCTGTATTGAAGAACTTTTTCTGTACTGCAATAAACAATTAAGACGAGTACCTACTATTGAACCATGGTATTACAAGTGCTTCGGGATTTTGTGCAGCGGACATAAGGGTGATGTCATAATATAAGTTTCTTTATGTAGTCTTTGTGAAAGGTTATTTAAGACAATTTTTCAGACATAGACTTACTTAACACGGCTGTTTACTAAATAAGTAATGACATTTGGGTTCGATTTGAAGATATAGCTTTGAATCGCTGTGAAAGAGAACTGAAAGATCCACTGTAAAACCATGACTTCCATTACTTCTATGCGCTAGCTCCATATTGCAAAGTTGGGAAATATTTTCCTTAAAAAGGGTACAAATCAAAAACCATGTGCACCTAGTCCTGTGCAGGAATAATAGTCTTCCTCCGCGAATAAGGTTTTTCTTCATTTCCCATTCACATGAAATCTTCAATACAGTTCAAGCGAGATATTAAAACGAAGAATGAACCATCGAATTAAGTTCAAAATAAAATATCTATCTCAAATCAGTCTACACAAAACGTTCCAGTAAATGATCCACGGATTGTAAAATGTATTCAAATTCAATCCACACAGCCACAGAGAGAGTATTTATCAGGAAAAAAGAATATATCTCGACCTAGCCGTCAAAAGGAAACTCTCTCAGCAAAAGTACTTTTTGCCCCGCACTCAGTCAAGTTCCTCAAGAGTGATTTTCACCGTTAAAGCAAATAGAAACAAAAGGCCAATAATAACACTATAGTAAGTGCAGTTGCATAGATAGATGCACATGTACATCTATACATTACGTATTTTCGTCGAAGGATAGGAGTGGATTTTCAAGTGGAAAGCCTTTGTGACTTTGTGATCCTGGCGTTGGCTTTTCGATTATCCTACTAGAAACAGTTCTGCATCTGGCTGATGGTCTTGTGGGTACTGTTTAGGATCTCAGAACAAAGGGATGCGGTTTTTTTCCTCTTGTAAACTGTGAAATAGGGGTGAAATGATGAGCAAAAGAAAGTAGACAGCAATGGCGTTGCCATTGAGATAGCCTATTGTAGTTTACCTGAGTTCACACAAAGGACGCGTGCAACGTTTTCGCCAGCGTTAGCAAAATGGGTTGTTGCATTTCAAAGCCTTTGCAATGATATCATTGTACTTCATCGGCCTCTGAACCGTTTTTAAAATTCATCTCTACAAATTGACGTAGAGTAGACAAGTAATATTTTTGAGGTCACACTTTTCGAAGGACTTAAATATCCATTTATTGCATCTAATAATGTCTACAGATCAAGTAAAAATGACTAACATAGGCTTTTAAATATACTTCAAAAAGTAACATAACACCAAGATGTAATTTATAAAACAAGTTAAGACATTTCTTCCTACGACACGATGTGCCATTATTTTGTAATAAAAAGAGACTAGCTTGTGTAGTTTCTCTCATACTCAGGGTATGTGCAAAAGTTTTTATATTAGCCCACTTGTGGATTATTTCCTTAGCCGTAGAAGGGCCCCTTCTGTAATCGCGGGGTCTTCGAAGTGTTCTCTTTTTATCGTCATTGTTATTGACTTGAAATGATTCTCAATCAATGTCAGACAATATGTATATATGTAGTAATGACGCACATTGTTTAAGGGTTATTTGCGAATAGAATACTCTCAAGTTAAATAATACTTGTAACTGTCATAAAGTCCCAGTAATTGGCAACAATAAAACTCAAGGCATCTGCCAGTATAACATATACATATATATTGTTCTTTCAAGCTGACTGAGCAATACGATTTAATAGCAACGCACGGTGATTGCTTATTAGAACAATATTAAATCGGTTACACTGTAGTAGAATGACATTTGACAATTTTATTGTGTCTAAGACATGAATAAATGGGAATACTGCATTGAAAGGTATTTTTGAGGGTTGAATGCATGAAAATTAAACCATAAAAATAATGTTTATTAGTTTAAATATTACGATGATAGAGTAACTAAAAAAAACAAGATGGCTAAGTTTCGCGCGACACAGTCGTCTTCTTTATTTTAGTTTCAACACAATGCCATATAAAGGGTCCGCAATCTAACTTTTTTTTCAACTAGTGCTTATTTCGCGAATGGTAACACTTAGCTCATGTCTGATTTGACAGATAATTAGTTTTATCCTTCCGCTGAACGAATATGGTTGTGTATACGCTTGAACAACGCTGGGAAATATTGCGCCATTACTTTGAAAATCATGGTAATGTTGCAGAATGTGTGCGAAAATTGCGTACGGATTTTGGAAGAAGAGAAGCACCGTCAGCTCCGTATGTTCGTTATCTTGTGAAAAAAGTGAAAGAAAATGGCATCCTCATCGATAAACCAAAGCGTGAAAAGCCAAAAACAGTGCGTACACCCGAGAAAATTGAAATTTTGGTCCAGAGGCATAATTGGGCCATTTTTCTTCGAAAATGAGCAAGGAGTGGCCGCTACAGTCAATGGCGATCGTTATCGGGCCATGTTGAACGAAATTTTGTTCACAAAAATTGAAGAGGAGGATATTGGCAACATTTTTTGAAGATCGCATTATCAGCCGCAGAGCTGATGTCGTTTGGCCACCGCGGAGCTGCGATTTGACACCGTTGGACTATTATTTGTGGGGTGCCGTAAAAGATAAGTGTTACGCCGACATGCCAGAGACAATTGACGCTTTAAAGGACATTATTCGTGAAGCCATTGGTGAAATACAGCTGCACACAATGTGCTTAAAAATTGGACCGGTCGTGTAGGCTACTGCATGGCCAGCCGAGGCAACCATTTGAATGAAATCATTTTCCATTATTAACCGGAAGGTTTGTACTTTCAAATAAAAAAAGAAATTTGAGAAAATATTCAGTAGTTTTTTTTTATAGCATTTTCAAAAAAAAAAAGTTGTTTGGCGGACCCTTTAGTACTAAAATTAAAGTGTGGAAATATCTGCTGTGACTTATTTTCTATTCCAAAATTATGGTGGCTTGTTGGTAAACAAGAAAGACTGTCTACTCTGAAACCACTGCTGCAGGAAAACCATAAAAAATCAGCCTAGAGCCAGTTTCACTTCAAAGTACGTATGTATATGCTTTATGAAATGTTTCCAAACCCCAGGAGAATTTGTAAAGAGCCGCAATCGCCTTTATCCACTTTTAAAATCAAACTCATTTTTACGTCATACCCAAGCAACTTTAATAAGCATTCACTTTGTAAATTGATTGGAAATAAAAAATAAATTTTCTTATTTGAGCAATTCACTGTTCGAATTGAAATATATTTTCAATTTTAAAACAACCTCCGGCCTCGTTTTTATTAATTTTCTTGCAAAACTTTTATTTTAATTTCCGTACGGAAGGCATACCCATACTGGTCGGTCAGCAAAGGCAAAACATCAATAAGCAAATGTAGAGAGAAAGTAAATAGAGCCAACGTCGGAACTCGGAAGGTTCGTTTATCGATGCATGTATATCATCTCCCTTTTGTGGGGCAACTTCACTGGAAGGAAATGAGAAATGAGAGAAAAAAAGAAGGAAATTTCTTCAGCAGATTTTGTGCTCCCCTTTAGGATAAAAAGTAATCCCAGATCTCAGTGCAACGTCAAGTCAATATACGAAGCAAAAAACACAATTTGGATTTGTCAATATTTCCCAATTCATGTTCAGTCAACAAGGGTTGTAACAGGTCCTTTAAAAATTAAAGCGAAAGAGAACAGCAACATCCTTGTAACTGTCGGCCGCACTGGCTAATGACTGACTTATTTATGTGTTTTTACCTGATTTATGTGAATTGCTAGCATCACGTAGTTCGCCATTGAAAATATACAAACTTTAATAGGGAAAATTGGGAAAAATGCTGTACACGTTCGACAGTGGACCCAGTGAACAGCTGCCATTCGATAATAGATTGTTTGACATTCCCTGCGCTGTTGGCATTTGGCTGGCCCGGCCTCTGCTACTGCTACCCACTCGAAAGTGTTAGTTTATCGAATCGATGCAAAAAAGTGTTCGCCTGTCGCTAATGGACTGCAATTATTGATCAATTTGGTAGATTACATCTATTGAAGGTTTTTCTCGATTATTGGGTGGTTGTCACGACAATTTGCTGGAAATTATTGCATTCGGAAATTTACAAAAGCCGAGGAAATTGGGAATGTAAATGGCTTTGTACTGCCCCAGATGCAATTTCATTTTGCTTTGTGATTCCCAAATGGAAACGAAACGAAATGTATCTCATATCATACCTCCCTCGTGCTCGTTGGCTCTGAGATTTTGTTTATGCTCCATCAGAATAAGGTTTCGTCCTTTAAAGGATATATGAGGTTATTCATATTGCAATTTTCCAAATTGGCAGGTTATTTAACTCCAGGTTATAAAAGGGTCTAATCTGAGGTGAAACCAATTTCTCTTAATATAAGCATTGGTATCTGTATTCTATTTATGTGGTGTGCGTTGCCGTATAATTTATAAATTTGGGGCAATTTAAATATGTAATTACACTGAGATCTTAAAAAAATTGAAAATATTTCTGCTTGGTGATTTCGGCATAATTTACACAATTCAAGCAAACACCTCACAAACTTTGACAAGGCATTTGATGTTTGATGCGGAACATGCACGACATAGCTTAGAATAATGAAAGGGTATTTTAGTACATTTTTCTATTCAAAACTATTCAGCACACCAGCAATATTTTCCAAATTCACGTTGTTAAAGTGGATTCTTTCTTTTCGCAAAAATTTGGGGAAGTGTTATTTTAACTTGCTCTCCCGTTAATCTTGATTCAGGATATACTAGTATAGATTCTTTTTATTCACGTGGGAAGCAAATAGCTCACAACCAATATTGATTGCCAAAGTCAGAAGTTCGTAAATGCGGGGCCAGACAAAAAAGACCTTCTGACCTGTTCTATATGGAGTAAGTTGCACTCTTTATAAACAAGAAAAAGGAGATTATAAATTTTGAGCTGGACATTTATTAATATTTTTTTTATATATTCTCATCAGATTAATTAAAACACACAGTTTTTTAAGTGCCTACTTTGGATGGACTGACTAAAACCTTCCCACATCTATTTTTCAACTGCATAATACTACAGCATGGTTGAATTTAATTTTTTCTCTGACCAACCTTCACTACCAAAAACTATTCCATTTCATATTATGGCAGAAAACGGAAAAAAAGACGTCAAACCAATGTACACTCAAAGTAGAAATTTATGAGATCTAACTCAAGCGTACAGCTTTTCCCTTGGAGAATAAGTATTTTCAACAATGTGCTTCTTGACTAAGGAGCATTTCGAGCAGAAAATATTCCACTTATGTACATTATTTGCACAGTGCTATGCCCTTATGGCAGTCTAGTAGCCATGACAATATTGAAAGACTGCATGTTATGTGCAATTTTATATTTTTGGAGAAAGCACATTCGAATGAGATTCAAGCTAAGAAACTGCACCGAAGAGGAAGCAGGACAACTAGGAATTTAGGTCGGAAGTGTAAGGAAATTCGTATGTATTTTAAAATATTTATGAGGTTATAGTTTTCAAATGAAATCATTTACAATATTAAGTGAAATATATTACGTTGGTTTCCCTCGTGGACATTTTACCAAAAATTTCATGAATGCATAGGGCCGACTTAATAGATTTGTAAAAAGTTCAAGGTGAGCAAATTAAAATGCAAATGGAGGCCCATTAATGGAAATTGCTATATACCATGATTGACTGAGCATGTTAAGCAAGGAGATTAAAGTTTGTATTGTATTGAATATTGTATTTAAGATCGCACTTTCAAATGTTTATTTTAAATGGAAGCGTTCGCAATCGTCCGAAGACCGGATATCGATCAGCTAAATGCGTAGATACGTAGGGTGTGTATACAATGTTGGAACCTCAATACAATCTTAGACGATTTTTAGAATTTATTGAGAGACACGGGTACCGCTCAATAATAATTTTTAGTGTATCTTAGAGTTCTAAGTCCATATCTTACTAAATATTTAATGTGAAGATAAAAATGATTACCATTGATATCCCAGCATTAGTTAAATTCTCTGAATAAAATGTAAAATAGACAAACCTCTAATAATGGATTAAATAATACAAATTGAAATTTGTTAGCCAAACGAAAATATTGCAAATTTTGAATTGAAGTTAAATATTATGCAAGAGCATTAAAATCCCACCCGAATCATAGCAAAAAAGAGTTTTTAACTTCCTGTAGCCCGCACAATGCAGGTGTCGCTATGTAAAAACTCTAAAAATACACAACAGAAACGAACAAAGTAACTATATGCACATAGGTCCTACAACTCCACCCCCGATTTGTACTTTTGCTTTTCGAAACGAACCCAAAATACGTGTGTGAATCTATTTCCATCACATTCATCTACCTTGTGAATTTTACATATAACTCAACATTGACGTTCAGCTGACTTGGCTACTAGAAATTATTAAAATTGGTAGCACAGCAAGTTTTCCTACAATTTTGTAGAATGTTCTATTCCAAAATTAAAATATCCCTTCAACAAAGTAAATATGCGTGTGCAGTTGATTGTATCGACTTCGCTATTCTTATGAGCAGCACAGTAATATGAATCCCCTGTCAAGACGCACACTTTGAACAAATGTTCAATTAGGTTAGGTACTTTCCCCGCTATTAACTAAATAAATCTGCAATTCACTTATCGATTTTTTGGCGAACAGTATAAAAAAACCTTTAACCTATTTAGTATTAGTTTAGGCGTCCGGCTGTTTCAGTCTTGACTTCAGTCATGAAAAGCAAAAATTTAGTCAATAGAATCGTCGGAGGTATCTTTGTGTTTCTTAACTGGTTTCTGATATTCGCTGGCTTCACAGCAATAGTGTATACGCCAAAAGGCAGATATTTTAAGACCTCGCATATTCTGCAATTGTACACAAAATTGATGTTTGTTGTTTGTTTTATGACATTTGCTAGCCTTGTATTGATATTATTTGTAGGTAAAGCTTGGCGCACTAGGGGGTTCACCTTTTTTTTTATGTTGGATTGCTGCTTTATAACAATGATGACTAGGTGGCAACAAATCTTATGGCAGAAGCGCATTCTGTGCAAACTGAACAACCTCTTAGACATCATTGAAGATATACGATCGGTGTCAAGAAATCCCAACCTCTTTGCGGTTTCGCATTTGTGTCTGTGTTTGATTAGTATCCAAGGTGCATTCCGGTCAATAATGTCCGAGAGTATGATGAATGCTCAGAAACTCGAACTGTACAAACAAAGGAAACAATCTATACTTTTTTTATTTGTGATTAGAGTGATATTCAAAACATTTATTCACCACCTTTTCATTATTATGGCGAATGGGGTTTTTTTGATGTTCGTGTCGCTAATTGCTTGCTATGACGAGTTGCATCGTTGCACGAAGCGCATCTCAAAAGACACAAAGAGGTTGCGTTGCGGCCAGGTCATGGAAACCCATCAGCGAGTCAAGTTTATGAGAGAATTGCAAATTATCATGGAAGAATTGATTTCGCTGAGAGTGAAACTTTACAATATAACAGTCGAGCTTTGTACCAACTTTGAGCTGATGTTGTTTTTGTCCATCCTTTATTGGATCCTTCAAACAATAGCATACCTGATGATAGCTCTGGACGGCAATCCAGATCATAACTGGAACGGAATTCTTCTCACTATCTTCACAGGCGTGTACAACATTGGATACTTTTGCTTCTTGGGCGAGGTTTTGAAAAGGAAGTCAAAGATATCGAGAAGTTTTTGGAATTTTCACCTTACGAACATTGACGCTCACTTTGACAAGACGGTAAGTTGCTCAATTCGTTTAGAAATAAATGTATTCTGTCGCATGGTCTTCTTCCAGGTCGACGAGTTCGTGAGTGCTGGATTTGTGGAAAATATAAGCATCAAAATATTTGGGGCATCAGTTACGATGAAACTATTTTTTAAGATACTTATTTTAATCCTCTTGTACGTGAATGTGTACATGAACTTTTCTAGAAGAAATATATAAATACGGATGACATTGCAATCGGGCATTCAGCTAATCGGCCATTTACAGGCCTTAAAATGGTTACTTAACGGAAAAGTCGGCATTCCATTCCAATGGTCCATAGTTACGCATTTCTCGATTATGGCACCATCTGCTCAGATCGTATAGTATTTGCAGCATTTGCTTCGGTTTTATTGCTCCCTTTTTCGTTGATGAAGACATAAAATTAGCTTAATAGCTGCGAAGAAGGGTTTCACCCAGGGGAAGATTCGCCTATAAAACTTGCTTGAAGGACGTCATAAAGTAACCCGAAGTGTTTTACAATTAGTTAGATTAAACATGGAAAACATTTAATGTACATCGAAAACATTAGTCTTAGTGCAGTTTAGTCATATTGTGTGCTCGTAAATCCAAAGCGAAAGAAATTCTGTAGAAAGGATTGAATTTGCATTGTTGCGGTGGTACAGTTTTAATGGCGGTACGTTTTCTGTTTTTTTTTAATTTTCTCCCCTTGATTAACAATTGAGTGTACCATTTTATAAATTCTGTGTATTTTATCTTTGATGTATTTTCAGAATGTTACATTTTGCTTTATCGGACTCGTTTTGGGTCGATTCCATTCATAAAAGTGGTTGCGATTAGCTAAAAAATACTTAACTCTCTATGCCTCTATTTATATTTACCTATGCACCTACTTGTTAACACTTTGAACAAGGTCCGACTAATAAGGGTGACCAACAATCAATTACAAAAAAACGGTAGCAAATCTGATGTATAGTTATCCTAATTGCTGATATGCAGGATACTCTTTTTTTAGTTGCTCCTATTTTCTGAAGAATGCTTGATGGAAAATATTTATATACTGCTTCTGCATACTGCATACTGACTAGAAATAAGACCACACGACACTAAAAAGGTTCCTACACTTTGGAAACAAGAGAATGATTAAGAACATACTATTATACCTATCGTATATAACATTACACATTTTTTGTGTAATGTCAGTTTTTACATGTTGGACATGCAACCACAACCATACAATTTAACATATTACAGTCCAAGAGGATAAAGAACATGCAAAATCGAAAATACTGGTTTCTTATATCCAAGTTGTTCTTAAAAGCGAACACGTATCTAAGAAACAAAGTGACACAGTGTTTCCACATGCGTTATGAGTGTTTCTTTGTATCCGTCATGGAATGTAATTTAGATATCGGGTTTCCGGCGTACATACGACGATCAACCAATATTTTCTCAATAATCTAGTTAAGTAAGTGGGCACATGTAACCTCTGTGCAAAAACTAGATTTCACTTCACTTTTTCTACGTCAGCCATACATATGCGAACTGTCCACTTAGTACTCAGTCACGAATATCTAGACTAGATTCGTCGCTCGGTTACCCCTCCATTAACGTCAACTAAAACAGCTGCTAATATGACCGATTTCAGCCAATTAAAACCGAGATACATCTATTCAGACAGATGTCAGACTTACTAAACTAGATCCTTAACGTCCCCAGTCTGATAGCTGACTGGCATGTGATTGAAATTTCGTTTCTGTGGCTGACTTCAGAAAAGTAATGTTACTGACTGTGACCGTGATTTTTAAATGTGCCCGAACATTAGACGGTTTGACAGTTGGTGGGAAATTTCCAAGAATTTTATTTAAATTGTTAAGATGTCACATTATGGGCTTTGAGATAAGCTGGTATCTGACACGCGCGTCAATTTTTAAATGAAATAGGGTGTGTTGGAATGGTACATTTGAACTTGTTACTTATGGTATGACTATGAATGCACTCCACTCAGTACTGTCAAAGTGTATGTGATTCGCATTCGTGTTTCTATATTTCGTGTTATTTTTTCTGAACCGAAACAAGCTTTCAAGTTTTCTTTGGGATGGAAACACAATATCTATTATAGTAAGTCACTATAGAGTAGAGAACTTAAAAGTATTCAAAAGCCCTGTATATTCAGTACTAATTTATTGGTTGTTGGCATGGCTTTAAGCTTAAAAATCGCCAATACGAAAGTTTCGACTTAAAGTTTCCCTATATTCAGGAATGGAATCATATACAGTACGAACGGAATTAGTTTCAATTTTTTTTAAATAACTAAGCGGACCTAGTTTTTCATTCGTTTTGTGTGAGTTTTTTATTTTTGGAACGAATGGATTGGATCTACAACTTTCTGGCGAGTCCAAACGGCTAATTAAGAAGCTCTTTCATCACAGTTATACTGTTATACCGGCTAAGGCGAAGTCTTAAAATAAAATCAATATGTACTTCGCTATTTAAAATACGAATATAACTGCTATATAAGTACCCAAAATATATTATTTGGCATGCGCCACTTAGAGCATCTATAGGGGGGACCGTACAGGTGCACGGTTTAAGAAAGACAGATTAAGTGAATGTGACTAACTACCACTCTATTTCTGCATTTGAAGTTGTTTACCTAATTTGAACCTACCTCGAAATAAAACCTAGTTTTCGTCGTTCGTTTTCTTATAATTGTAATTCTACTTGAAGACATCTCAACAAGAAAAGTGCTTACCAATTTTAAAGCAACTATACCTACAATCAGTATAAAACCATACTTATTTTGATTTGATGAGGTTTAGTTTTTGTGTTACAACTACTGCCAGTAAAAATTAATCGTTTAACTTACCTTATATAGGTTCGGATATTTGGTAAAGTGGTTGTTTTATGATTGCTGAGTGAAGGGATTTTCGAAGAATGAAAGAAAGTGTAAAAATGATCCTGGCAAGTTTTGTTACATTTGTGGCGAAATTACTCTTTAAACTCATCGGGGAAATTTAAAATTTTAGTTTTGCTGTCGGACAACAAGACAAAGTGTGAAGAAGTGGATGGCTAAAAAGATATAGATCTCCAAGAACCATTCATCAGATCGTTATTTTTGACTTACTGATATAATAAAACTATTCGTATCTGAAATATTCTGGTATCAATTCTATTATTTTTTAAGCCGGTTCTAAACCTAATTTCGTGTTACATGCGCAAAGTGTTCTTTTGTTGACCAGTGTACCGTCGAGCTTCACCAGTAAGAAGCAAACTGTGCTCAGTTTAAGTGTATTGTCTCTTCCGAATCCCGAGTAACCGATCTATACGGACACCGAGAGAAATGGCTCAATAAAAATATAATGCAATTGAGACTTTTTTGGATCAAAATATATTTTGTATAATAAATTCTATGCTTATTCCTTAAAGGCAAGCAAAATGTGAACAACTAGAACTGACTGTTTACTTCAACTTTCAAGTATTACCCTAATCAAAAAACGTGTCAACAATTATTAATACGGAAAAATTAAATACAATAAATGGACTTTACGTTAATTTCAACTGGAACGGAGGATCTGTTTTATATAACGATTGTTTGTAGCGAATATTATAGTTAATCTTAACAATTAAATTAGATTTAGAGATTATATTCGAAGGCCACAAGGATCAAATGTTTAGGCCACTTTAAAAATTAAAACAGGTAGCTAGTTTAAATAGTAAAACTTTTGATTGCATTCAATTGATTACACATAAATATAACTATCGTAGACATTTTGCATTATATTGACATTCTATCACTAAAATTGTATTATCGAAGCTTGTTTTGTTAATTTATGTTTATATTTTTTCTGTATGATCAAACAATAACCAACATTGGTAGGTACTTCCTAGGATATGCTCATCGATAAAACACTTTTTTGTTTAATAATTAATCTCTTTCCTTAGAAATCGTGTAAAAAAAAATACAGAATATTATTCTTAATTTTAGAACCTAAACTGGGCCTTCTTTCCCCTTTCATTGTGATATACTCGTAGAGGTGAGTAAGATCCATTTCCGGTACCATTTCCGTTGGGACCAGTTCCCGCTCCATTCAAAGTCTGTGAAGCTGAGGGGGACAACACGTCGGCAGGTTGTGGTCTTGCTGTGCACCTTGGCGATAATATTAAATTGTAAACAATAAAATATACGACGGCAATAATGCTGGCCGAAATAGTAAGCCACTGATAGATTTCCGCAGCTTCCAACTTTGGATCCTTCGTATCTCTAGCGAGTCCAATGAGAGCACCGCAACCGTTACCTGTGAACAGTTTAGATTCGTAAATACAGTACAAGAATTCAAATTCAAATGATCTTACCAATGCAGAAGAAGGCTATGACTGCCAATGCCTGCCCGGTGGCCGTCAATTTACGTGGCATTGCGTGACGCATATAAATGATGATGGTTATCCAAACAAGACCAATAACGAAAGGTTCTACAACTTCCATGACGACAGTCAACCACTCCGCGTCATAGCAGCCCAATGCGGTGAAACGAATGATGAACACAGCAAATGCGGCAATGAATATGTTCGAATGACCACAATATTCAATAAACTTATCCGCATTAAAGAACAGCAACAGGACAAGAGCAAGCCCAGCATAAGAAATGGCACAACAGTCTGTGAAGGTCCACTTCAAATAGCTGTGTATACTGCTCCAGAAAGTACCAAACAATACGGCGATTAAGGTAAGAGCAACAATCTCAGGGCTATAGCGGCGTATAGCGGACATTGGATATACCAACATTCCAGTCTTAGTGTGCCACCACCATTCGGGTGGACTCAGTGGCATATTTGTGGAAACAAGTAGTACTAACGCGGCTACGACAAAACATACAATAACCAAAATAAGGGCGACCAGATTAGCCGTATTTTGGGTATCCTCATTGAAGAAGTACACCTCAAGCGGTGAGAATAGTAGCACAAAGCCGATGGCGCCCCACACGTATTGACGGCATACTTCCCCACGACCTTCGGATGTTTCACGAACTGCAATCACTATTGCCGTGTTAAGAAGGGTTAAGGCAGCCATTGCAAAAATATCGCCCAAAATGCGAATCGTAAAGTACCCATTCAGAGTTGTGTCCAAGTCTCCTGTTGTCTGAAAATACATACAAAATAAGTACCGCATTGTTTGCTGAACGTTTCTTTAAAATTCACTTAATTTTAATTTTAAACTTTAAGTCCAGAAACCTATCAAAATATTCCAGTTCATACCACGTTATCACAACAACCTACTAAACAGTATCAATGACTTGTAGTGTTGGTACTTTTCTGACTTTAGGCATTTTATTTATGTTATTGTCTTTATATTAAACTTGTTTATTTGAAAACATCATTTAGTGGAACGAATATTTTTTGTTTACAACAACATATACGCGCAACTAAATATCTTGGTGAGACGTTATTCAATGTGAAATCATCCTAAACCGCCTACTATTCAAAAAGTCAAACTACTTTCGGTTCCCATTATCAACACTTTATTTTAACGGATTTAGGTAGCTACGTGACTATAAACCCGCTAAAACATAATCACAGTCGTTTGCAAAAAGTAATTTTGCACGTTTTGATAACATAATTCATTTGGCAACGCATTTTGTCATCAAAATTTATAAATACTCTCATAGATGCACACGTAATGCAAATTAAGAATATATGCGACAAAGTATGACTCACTTCCCGGAATGATTTCATTTGAATGCAGACGTAGCATCTTTGAAATTTTTCACGAGAGAGAAGAAATCAATGTTGTTAGTCACAACGGATTCCTTGACCCATTTTCTACCTAAAATGTTATACAAAGATTACGTACACTTCCTACGCAAAAACCAAATTTACATTGCATTTATCGTAAACCGATTTATTTAAAGTTGATACCTAACTTTCGGGGCAGTTGCCCTACTAGGGCCAATTTGTTTTTGATTTTTACCTTGATGCACTGGCTATCGGCGAGTACACTTCCACGACTGTCATACGGGTTGATGACCTCACACTCAATCATTGGCTTGCATCTGGAATCGTTCTTCAATAGAATCATCCACTTGGCTTGGATCTCCGGAACATTGCATTGGAATCCATCTGTTAATGAGAATTCGTTAGACACATACTCATCATTGCAAAAGTGTTACAGTCTACTTACCCAAGGGATAATTACACCAATCTGCACTGTGTGTATCGTTCTCAATATTGGTGGCACTGCGTAGAATCGAATGGACAACTATATTGGTTGTATCCTCCGTGTACACGTGACATTTCTTAACCAAGTTTACTCCGTCATCAGCTTTTTCGGTCAAACATAAATGCGGTGGTGCGGCGTAAACTTTCTCTGGCACAACGCCACGTTCCACGCGACTAAGTGAACCTTGTTCACTACTCATACTCTCGTCACTGCTGAGGCTCACTGGATTTCGCTTAGCACGTAAGCTCTCGGTGACGGAATTTTCATCATAATCATTCGACGAATAGTAGTCTCCTTCAGAACTTATTTCTGTCGATGGCAGTGGTGTTCCTTGCGCCCATGGCTTGTACAGGTCTTCGAACTGTGTTGGATTTTGGCAGGTGTACGAACACTTTGTCAAATTGACACTTCCCGTCTTGCCCTTCCACTGATGGCACATAGCCTCCTCCGAGCATCGTTCCTGGAAAATAACAGCTCCATTCTTGTCGCAGCCGAAGCTAACCGACGGACGACGCGCTTCCTCACGACTGATGTCAGGTACAGCCAGCAAGCATGCGTAGATGATGCTTGCTATAATAAGGACAACAGCTGTCAAGACACGCAGAGTTCTTCCATAGTTTGTTGAGTTTTTAGCTGCAAATCTATCGGCTAATGGACCAGCTATAAGGGGACCAAGTATAGAGATGAATGGAGCTAAAATGCTTATACAGCGATATTCTTCGAAGTTCAACCCCAGGAGCAAGGGCTTTGTCGAATGCAGCACATGAAGTGCGGTTAGACCTAGGAACAAATTCATCTTACAAAATTGCACAAGCTGAAGATAATTTGCGCCAAGGATACTCACCAGTAATGACGAAGAATGTAACAAACTTTATCGATATCAAACTTCTGTTTATCCGCCGCTTATCACCTTCCTTTATAGCACCCATGTTGCAGCAATTTTTGTTGGGGTTTTGTAAAACTAATTTAGTCTTTGTGGCAGGATTCGATTTTGTATCTTAAGTCTTAGGGAGCATTGATGAATTTTCTTATGATTTGCAAGACAACATCACTCGGTCATCATAAGAAATGTTGAGAGTACGCTGAAAGTACAGAGGGCATTCGTTTATTGTGCAGTTCTTCCATTGCTATTATTGCGCTGATTGGATGATTGCATTATGCACATTAAGAGTGGATTGGGCGTCTCACTTCGCTCTACACATTACGCGCCCAAGCACACAAGTTATTATAAGGGCCATCGTTGTCTGGCTTGTAATTTTACAATCAAATTAACCTACAGATGAAGAATTCGCTGTCAAGTGGTGATCATATTTGTTTGGCCTTCGTTAAGTAACTTCCGAAATGGGCAAGCGAAATTGAGTTATCGTTCGGAGAAAGATTCGTTAATTGATGTTAATAAAACATCAAAGAGGGGATGGGTTAAATTTTATAGGTATTAAGTGGTTTTACTTCTGTTTGAGTTTCTCTGAGTCAGATGAACTTAAACGTGAGCCTACCTCATATACGAAAATACCGAACACACCGGAGGTATATAGTTTGTGAGAGAATCGACAGCAGGCTTTGTAGCTCTAAAACTAATGGTACTTTCTTACTTTTACAAAGTAGGTAATGTAGGCGCCAAATCGCTGATATATCAAACATCAGTTTGTGACAAAGTATGCAACTGCCCTGAGAACGTTTCTCAGTTCTAAGTCCCGTCCATTCGGCCCAAAAATAAGCAGTTTTTTGGAAGGTTGTGAGAAGCTGCGCTTTTTTTATGTAATGTCTATAAACATGCTTCATAAAATGGCGTCCGCCTTTTATTTCCGTTCTTATTAGCAACGGATTTTCAAATTTTTCCCATTAATCTATCAACGACGAAAAATTCTGAGCATACAAGTACGTAGGTAGTCGTTGAAATTGTGGCACTATATAAACAACGCGCTGGTAAGTGTATCGGCATGGTGTCATAATTGACACAATAACCTCGAGAATGAAGAAACGTATTTTTAACGAAATGGATTCAAAGTTTTGTTTTATAGTAGAAGCGAACGAGAGTCATTTCCGCCTTTACCCTACCAAAAGTCAGTACCAAAGAGGTGACTTTATGTTCATGTTCCCTTAAAGCAAGCGCTTACTAAGCTTATTCTCTAATGCCTTGTTGTACACAAACAGAATGTAAATATAATTTTAGTGTGAAATCGCAAAGGTTACCCAGTCATAGTAGTCGAAGTATTACGTCACGCAACCCAAAGAATGAAGTAACTTTTTCTTCGCTCAACACATACACAACCACCAACCACATTTTATTTTTATTATCCATCACGCTAGAATGATGTAATGAAAATAGCAAACGAATGTTGCAATGAAACTACGAATCCTTGCTTCGGTATTTGCTTTAAAAATCAAAACAAATTAAAAATATTTCCAAAAATATCTAGCTATTCGAATTTCGAATACCACAGTCAATAGGTACGAATACATCTAAGCTAATTTCTGATTTTCAGTTTTGTGGGCGCGTTAAATCTGCGCAATGTGCGTGACTTGAACGCATAAGATATTTTAATTAAATTAGCCAAAAACTAGCACAAATAAATAAAGATAAGTATTTTAGTAGCTTAATGAGAAACTTCAGCTAATTTGACGATTTGTTGTCTGCAGGTCGTCATCATTATTATCATCAGCCACTACAAACAACTTTATCTCTCACTGACTGATTGAGTTAATAAGTTTCAATTAAGTGTCGTATTTCTAAAGCTTTTCGTTTTTTTTTTGTTATTCTTTGATTCTGTTTGCCTTAGTTATTCAACAAACGCCAATTTTTAAACCTTGGAACTCGGATTGTGTTTGATTCAAATATGCATAAAAAATAATTAACATATCTGTATGACATCACCAACATGGCTTAATCACATTTTATGGGACACTTTTTTATTTGCCTATACTGCTGGTGGTAGTTGAGCACTTTCGACACATACTGACTGACCAGAGAGGTTAACGTTCATGAATTTCAACCGACGTCATCAGTCAAATAAGTCTATGGGCACATTGGCAACCCGGTCTTGTTTGCTGCTTACATTATAAAATGAAGGTTTTCCAAGTCGTGTTGGTGTTACTTTTAGTTATTGGTAGCTATAACCACTTCTTTATGTGAGCAATGCGTACAACATGGTATATTCTCAGTTGATAGCTAGATATGCAGTTGGAATTGAAGAGAATTGGCTGGTGAAGGTGCCAGCTAGAACAGGGACAACAGCAGTGTCCAAGGATATTTTTTCTTAAACCGAAAATAGTTATTATTTTTTTTTGTATCGAATGACCAACGTACGCTGCAGGTCTTAGTTTGTACAA